>OZ030391.1:59968645-60568645 GCA_964023965.1 Melinopterus prodromus | reverse complement strand
AGTGTTGCAGGATAAAAATGGGACACTCTGTAAATGTGTACTCTTGATTACAAATTTATATAAGAACATTTACTACAATTATGTAGATAGATACATAGCAAAATAAGAACAACGGCAAAAACCCTAAGTTGACATACTTAAAATAATAATCATAAGTTTTTGCTAAATCTTCTTCGATAACAGAATCAGAAAATATGGAAGATTCAAACGATTGAATGGATGATGATGACAAAAAAATGTCTGCTGTTGGTATATCGTCAGATGAGACTGATATTTTTATTTTTTGTTTTAAAAATGTTTTTATTTTTATAAGAATGACCTTTATTTTGTGATAAGAGAATACCGCTTGATTTCATGATAAAAGAAAAACTTTATCTGGTAATTAAATATTTCGTTTTACGACTAATTTTAATAATAATTTTATGTTTATAAAGATCCCTATAAATTCCCACTTTGAGTAAATACCCGTGTAAGTACCCGAGTATTTACCTGTGATAATAAATACCCGGGTATATAACATCACTGCTTCTGAGCGACAGTTCACCATGACAAACTAGAATTGTTCCACTATTGTAATCATATGCAACACAGATGGTTGACTATTATAACTGGATATAACGGAAATATTTCATCCTTATTTATCATATTTCTAATATGCGTAGAAAGTACTTCCGCACTATATCAATTGTGGAATTAATAATAATTGATTACTGTGACACCGGCAGACCCATGACATTGCACAAAGTTGCTCTTTTAATGCGATATGTCGGCTCATTAGTCGGTTCCAAAACTGTTTTTATTTGATATGTCGGGGCACATATAACGGAGATATTCAAGGTCAAAAAATGCAAAAAACCCAAAACGCTTTTTGAAATTTTTTCGAGTGGAATTCTATTCTGGGCATATGTCGGTGAAAAAAACCGATATGTCGGGGCAAAAACCTCAAAGTTATTCAAGGTCAAATCTTTCCAAGAGGTTTCTTGATATGTCGGGCAGTAAAATTCGAATCTAGACATATGTCGGAATACATCCGTGTAAAAGAATCATATATCGCAGCAATGACCGCAAAGTTATTCAAGGTCAAAGTTTGACGGCAAAAACCCAAAAGGCTTTTTGAAATTTTTTCGACTGGAATTCGATCTGGGCATATGTCGGGATATGTCGGTGAAAAAGCCCCAAAAGCTGCAGTGATACCCGCAAAGGGAGTACCCTAGGCTTCGGCGAAGCTCGGTACTTCCAATTTGCCCTGATCCTCTTTATTACATTTCAAAATTATTAGTGTAATTTTAGTATTTATATGTTGTATCTAAATTATATTATCTAGGTTTCAAATATTTAATGAGATGTATCAGAGATTTTCAATAAATAATAATAATAATAAGTAGTACAGAAAAACAGTATTTTACAGTCAAACAATTACCTACATAGTGAAATCAATTGGAGACAGCGATGTACTCGTCAACGTTGTAAAACTCGCCACACATTAAATAATCGCGCAATGCCTTCTTAAAGCGTTGTGGACTTTCTACATTTAGCAGATCGCTAGGTAAGGCGTTGTAGACTCTAATCATCATATACAACGAACCAGAAATGTTGATGTGGTGTGATGAGGTATTGCAAGCCGTACATAGTATGGAGTCTGTAATGATCCCGACAAGTCGCCGTTTGTAACAAACTTATTAATATTGTTCCTACAAAACATTAACAAGTTGAAAATATATAGGCATGGCCAAGTCAGCAACTGTAAATCCCTAAAATGTCCCCGACAAGAATCTCTATACTTTAGTCTCTATGCATGCACCGTATATATCGTTTTTGCAGTTTAAAAAGTCTGAGCGATAGGGCTGATGATCCACAAAGAATAATCCCGCATCTAAAAACACTCTCGATGCTGGCAAAATAATATTGTCGTAGTGTGTGGATATTGACGTTGTCTCGGAGTTCGTACATCAAAAAGTACAGCCTGCTTAACTTTCTGTGAGTATGGTCTATATGGGATTCCCATTTCAAGGATTCCTGGATGTACACTCCAAGAAACTTCACACCACCACTCTGAGGGAGTATCAGTAATCAGATCAGTACTCAGAAGAAGTAGCAATATTGAGTATAGACTGCCAAAGACGCACATAGTGAGTTGATGCTGAAAATTGTTTATATCCTTTTTAAAAACGTTATTCCATACGTGAAAATATAGATTATCTCGATTAGTTAGTCAACCTTTCACGTTTATAGTGAACAACTCCTAAATCGCAATAATTTGCATCGACTATCTGTGTACCTATCTTGAAATATATTAAGAGACTACGGCTACGGAAAAAATGTTATAACTTTGACCGAAATTATTGTATGTATATATGTAGGTAAATAATCGTTGTATTTACCAATAAACTGGGGGTATTGAAATAATAAGATGACTTTTCTGCACGTAGCAATTAAAAAGAAACTATTCTTCTTGTGTCAACCTACTAATCATATTTTCAATTCATTAGAAGAAACTGTAAATACGTGGGCGTTTCCAAAAGATTCTGCGTATCTGAAAACAAATTTCCAAAATTCTCTGTTTTATGTGTTTCAGTATAAAGGTAAAGATTTGGAGTTTTACTATCATAGTACTTCATAGTACATTAATTTAAGATAACTAATATGACGACAACAGTAAATGTTCTTTAAATCTTTTTCATAGCATGATTTTTAACCATAAAATAAGTCATAATTACTGATAAATATGTCAATGAAGGAAAGAACAGAACAAGTTAAGACGATGTTTTAGCTAATTACTAATTTATTATTGATTTTTGACCGAAAATTTAACTGTAGAACAACTACCAATGATATTTACAACCCTTGTGTGCTGGCCAAATCTGTTAAATGTACAGTTGCAGAATTATAGTTTTCTGTAGGTTCCAGATTCGGACTTACTCTGTTCATCCACTAACCGAACCGGTTAGATTTAAACTTTTTTAAAATGTTTTTATAATTTTCTATAGTACATTACAATTTTTTGAGGTTTTGCTTATTATTTTTATTGGTAACAGTTGCACCCAAGTACTTAAATTCATATTATATTGCTTGTATACACAATTTAATAATTTACACTAATGATAGTATTTATTAAATAAATAAGTAGCGTCGTTTTTTATGTATAAAGGTTTCAGTGCTTTAAATTTGCAGTTTACCACAAAAACAAATCTTTAACATTCGAGCATTTTGAACAGATTTCGAGATAATGCACTATCTGATGATGATTTTCCCAAATTCAGACTTGTACTGACTTTGCCTGTTTTAGTTGCTAAGCCTAGCCGCCCGGTAGGATTTTTTATTGCAGCGGATAAAAATTTACACCACGTATATGTGCGCAGTTCTTTACAAACCGTTGTTTCAGAACGGCGGATAGTAATTTGCTCTAGGGAAAAAGACAAGAGCCGCCTGTGCTAAGAGGAATAAAAACTTTTCCAAATTTAATAGTTAGGACAATTATTTCGGGTGAAAAGACCATTGCATAGTCAAATAAAAATGGCATACTACCAGAGAAATTTTAAAAATTAAAGCTGTATATGTTCCTTACAATTAAATATACAGTATATCTCCACGGATTTAGGTACACAGAGGAAATAAATTTTTATTGTGATTTAAAAAAATGCCAAACACCTACTTGTGGGTTATTCCGCAGTAACGTACCACACCCGTCACGGTATTTTAAGGACTATACATAAGCAATGGGAGCTTTTATTATTATTTTGATGCAACATTATAACAAAAAGACCACTCATCTTTTAGAATTGTAGATAGATGTTCAAACTGATAAGTTTTATGAAAACCCTAGCCGTAATGTAAAGTTTCTATTCTAATAAAGTTAATAAACAATTCTAGTTTTTATGTGAAATATAGACTAGCTAGTATTATATTGATTGCATCATGTGTAGTAGCCAGAATAAGCATAAAAATAAGCCAATAATCGTCTCAAAGACATTAATAAAAATAACGGTAGTTAAAATCAAAGTAGTACTTGCAATGTCACAACAGTTTCTCCATATATATATATATATATATATTGTGACATCCCAAGATGGGAACTTGGTATTTTTAATTTTCGAATTATTCTAAATAACTTTGTTGCCAAAATTTTTATGGTACTTTTTCTAGCACAGCCTTGCTATTCTAAACAGCAAAACTACGAAGTTAAAACTAAGCCATGGAATAAAACCTCAATAAATTTATTGAAGTTTTTAAGGAGGTTTTAAGTTATACCACATGTGACAAAATAAGTGTTATCGCGTCTTAGTTTTGCACAGTTGTTTTGTGAGAAATTACGTATGATTTGGTATTCAAGTACGTTTAGCATCCCAATTGTTGATAGTTTTGATATTCCTGGTGTTCGGATTATATATAAAGATGAAATATATAAAAGAACTCATGGAAACCAACAAAATGTAAATAAAAATAAAGAATACAAAACGCTTTATTGTTTTTAAATTTTTTTATATTTTATTCCAAAAAGTAATACTTGTCCCGGTTTGAAATTTAAAAATTATGGTAAGCCTAACTATAGTGCGCACAGTTGTCCGGCGAGGGCTACAAGTAACCACAATAATTTTACTTATTTGCTTCCGATTTATATAATTCCGATAAAATCTAATAGCAGTACCTTCTCTTGACGGTGATTTTTTTACCGATAGAACAGCCGTGCTTTAGTTATTTGAGACAGAAATTTCTGACATTGATAATTAATTAATTGTTTTACTTCCTTGGAATAATACTTCACCATTCTTCGTCAATACTTGCAAAACACGTGCGCACGCAACGCAGTTACTCGAAAAACTTTATTCAATGAATATTTATGTATTTATGTTATCTTGATTTTACCCAAAAATTTTTTGTTGTTGTTTTTTTATTTGTTTATGCTACCTGATAATATTTGATGGCTACTGTTGATTCAAAAGGCGTTAAAAAACATGCTTACAGCTCTTCGTGGTACACTTGCAATCTATTCTGTCATTAAACAATGCGTCCACCATTTCTAACATTCAATTTCAATGTTGATTACATCAATAAATATATACGATGTTTGTTTTAGGTCTAAGTACGGACCTGTGATACATGCTGTGAGTCGGCCTCCCAACCCGGTGACGACTGCGTTGAACGACATGACGTACTTGAGAGATGTATCAAAATTATTTTGCATATTTATGTCGTTTTTGCAAAATTAATGAACATCTGAAATGTGTTTCTATTTCAATAGACTAATTAAACAAAATTTTGCGATTGTTTCCGTACCTGTCTCGTTATCGTGCTAATACTCGTTACTTCCATGAAAATCTTGTTTATAACCTTTATTGCAAAGAAAATTAGTAAAATACAAAAGCCAATCTGTAGACAAGATCTTGAGTTATACTGTGTAAATTTGATTTTTTTTTGTGGCACGCGGTTTAGCAAGGGAAAAAATGGAAAGATGAGAGTTTATTAAAAATTCCCACCCATCTCGTCCGCTTTGTTCTGTACTTATTGTATAGTCTATAGCAGTTCGTAGTATGTTCTTTCTTGCATTTCGTCGGACAAGGAACGGAAAGTAGTGAACTAATCATCGTGTTACTCGTACAGTTCAACAGATAGCCGCCCGGAAACAAGTGTTTTCATATTCCTACAAATCTGAATTTCTGGGCATTAATTTCAATAAAACTTGAGATCGGAACAGAATCAATATGTCGTGGTCTATTGGATAATACAACCATCTCGTCTTCATTCACAAGAACAGCGGTAATCTGCTCTTAAGAATCGTTGAAATTGTCGAACTCTAATAATCTGTTACAACTGACTATAAAGGTATCTGCATTCGAAATAGACTTTATCTGCATAGTTGAAGCTTTCTGAACAATAAAAAACATACCCGACTTAGTTCTGTCCAGTCTACGGATGGATTCTAAGGTATATTGGCGAACGTTTTAGTCTTTTTGCGATCAATTTGAACCCCACCTTAACGCGCGCTTACTAGAAAGTACAGGGATACCATACATAGGAATTTTCCGTTTTTTTTTGTTTAAAATAGCATATCAATTTCCACAATGCAAACACCAAATTTTTATCATTTAAGGCTCCCGTCTCCTAACCCAAAACGACAAAGTAACCCACACATAAATTATTGCGCCATACGTGAAATTCTCGCTACCATTCAATTCTGTAGGTCTATGGTACTGCCATGAAAAGGATTTCAATATTTATGCAGATGAGTTATGCAAATTTTAGTGTTTAAAAATTGTGGACTTCAAATATAGAAAAGCTTTCCGATGGCAGTGGCATTTGATTATTGTCTGCTGTAATACATTATAAAATTACATGAAATGTTCCTTTGATAGGAAGCTATCGTGGAACAATCACAAGTCCAACAGAGTACAAAAGGCATGTATAGCGTTCTGTCAGTGCAGGAGGGCCATATGACGATCCTGGGAACTTTCGCCATGGCTCACGCTGTGGATCTGCACTGCAGTATGTCGCCCAATGCTGGTATGGTGGCACAGTCAAGCTGGCCTCCACTGTCACCAAATTGAATCGAATCCAAAGAATGGCTTGTTTGAGCGTCACAGGCGCAATGAGCACTACACCCACTGCTGCGACGGAGAACATGCTGTACCTACCACCAATTGGCATCTTCATTGAAGAGGTGGCTCTGGCATTACTAATCAGGCTGCGCACAGTGGGATACTTCGACCACTGGAGGGCTGTAAAAGGTAACCCACTTTTAGAGTGCCCTACAGATTACATCCCCTCTCAATATATTTTCAAAAACCCTATCTTACCAACAACACGACCACCGAGGTCGACCTCGGCAAGAGCCTCAAAATCTACACGGACGGCTCTAAGAAACAGAATGGAACTGGAGCAGGCATCTTCTCGCACAACTTCCAACTGCGCAGATCAATCCCTCTAGGCAAACTTCCTTCTGTAGTCCAGGTGGAACTTTTCGCCATCAAAACTGCTACCGACATAATCACTGAATCCAATAAGTCAGGCAGAAACATAGTGATTATCACTAACAGCAGGCAATCCATCCTAGCTCTAGAAAGGTGTCGTTTCACCTCAGGGCTAGCATTGGAATGTCACAAATCCCTAGTAAAGGCAGCTAGGAATAACACAATCATCCTCACCTGGATATAAGGGCACTCCAAGAACAAAGGTAATCAACATGCCGATAGGCTTGCACGCAGAGCCGCTGGCCACGCGGCCATCGCACCTGAACCTTTCATCCTGCCTTCCAACACCGCCCTAAGGAACATGGTGAGAGACATCACCCATAGCGAATTCCTTCACTGGTGGGACAACACACAGGGCTGTTTGCTGGCGACGGAGACGATCAAGCATCCCTTTATTAAAGAAGCCAGGAAATACACATAGTTAACCAGAAGCAAGCTTCATCTCATTACGGGGCTCATTACTGGACACTGCAGACTACGGAAGCATATGTTCAACCTGCATCTGTCAGTATCTCCTACCTGCCGAGCTTGCGAGCAGGACGATGAGACGGTAAGGCACATCCTGTGCGAATGCCCCACCCTAGAAGACCAGAGGGTAAGTGCTCTTGGTGATCCCTGGCCAACCATGGACAGATAGATAGATAGATAGATAGATATTTTATTCGATAACCATAAGTATTGAATATATAAACGTAACAATGTATAAGGACAGAATTAGAACCGCTCCTCTACCATGCCTCGTTGCCTCTGCCGAGAGCCTGGGCTGGCTTACGAGACCAGAGAGGTCTGCACAAATGGCCTACCGAGGCCTAGGTGCTTTGGGTATTTTCCCCAAAGGTAGGGGGAAGGAGGCCCCTATATACACATACATTAAATGTTAACTATAAAGAGCACAGGTTCTTTTTTTTCAAACTTCTCTAGAATTGCATTCTGGTGTATTCTAGTGAGTTGGCAACAATGTTTACAATAGCGACAGTTCAGGTATCCAAAACTAGATGGCGCGACCTAAATCCGCATTTTACTAGTGTTTTTTATGTGATAGGTATGTCGATTGGGAAAGTAGAACTAGAAAACTCAAAACGACTGCAGTTTCAATATCTGTACTCTGAACAATAAAACTCTGTAACTCTGAACAATAAAACTCGTCTATAAATAAAAAAACAAAGACCGAAACGTAAACTGTCAATTATAGTCGTAGTACTGACACGGGGTTCCCCTACTAGATCGCAAACACGTTAAATCGTCAAATGTCGTAAATACGAAATAAATTCAGATTGGTTATACTGGTATCATCTACATCTGGTACCTCTTCTATTTCGAAGCTTTGTACAAAAGTACGTCATTTCAATCAATTTGAATTGAGACGGGGGCCTTAATTCATAACCAGATTTTCTCACGTCACTGCTGAAGTATCTGAAATGTTGGATTCAGAAATAAAAATAAAAATGTGTTAAAAATACAGTAACAAGAAGCGGTCCGTCAGATTGTTGATATTTTGAAAGTGGTCCGTGACTACAAAAAGGTTAAGAAACCCTGGAATAGCTATTTTGCATTAATGTTATCAATATACTAAAAGAAAATGACATATTAATGTTAAATTAAGACCGGAGTTGATGGTATATAGTATTATGTATATTTAGATTATTTTTACAGTTTCTACAATGGCATTATATCAATGGTCATGAGCTAATAAGAGTACAATCCACATTTCGAATTACACCAAGTGATTTTTCCATAAACTCGTGGCTGAAATTTAAAACTTAGTACTTAGGAGTTTCTGCTTTGGGAACAATGGCGACAATGGCATCCGTTGTCAACGCGGACCAGATGCTTTGGACTACCAGATCTGCGGCGTCCTTGACCATTCGAGACTCTCATCTTGGTAGGATGAAATCTCTCGTGGTCCTCTTCATATTGCTGCTGAAACTGGTTATTGTCGTAGTAGCACGGCTCGAAAACTTTTATCCATTCACCGCTTCGCGGATCCATTTCCCATCTGGTGTTGGATAAGGTGCGTCCGCCCCTGCACTTGTCGTACTTTACGTTACTATCACTTGCTGAAGGATCGGCGGCATATTGTGGACGTTCACTACATCGTCTGCTTCTGCTATACCTGTACTCGTCGGATGGTGGTGGACGTTGCTGCGGTTGCACGACAATATCTGTTTCCGGCGCACCTTCGTAATACCCCGGATAGTAATTATTGTAGTTTGACTGTTGATTGTATTTCGGACAGTACCTAGAATGATGAGAGGAATGAAAGTTTTAAGAATTATAAGCTGAAATAAGTAATGGAATAGTAGTACCTGCAATCAAGAACCTCCCAATATACACATTTAAGACAAAAATAACAAAAAACTTTTAGTGGAAGACAGAATATAACAGATTGAAGAAGACACAAAATCTCTCCATTAACCCGAGGAAGGGTGTCTGACGCCGAAGTGAAGAAAGAGGGATGGAATTGCATTGTTATCACAAGAAATAGAGACTTTGTTGTACTTTGTAACATCTACGTCTATACAACAAAACGTCAATACAACAGAAAAAATTCTGATGTGGCCAGGCACATGACTTTATCATACAATATATAAAATTAATAGTTTAGCTGCATGAGAATCTATTTGGTTGAGATCAGTCGTGTCTGCATTAAAATAAAACTAGTTAGCCAGAATGTGACCGATAAATAAATTATTAAATAATAAATAATTCCTTTATTAACATAAAACAATATTAAATGCAACAAAATAATATTTATATTGAGGGCGGAGATCAGCACGCTTGTTTCCAAATTGTCTTGCTCTTCCACTGAACCCCTTATGCAAACTAGAACTAAGACATAATTGTACCAATAATATAACAATAATTCCAAGAACTTATCAAAACAAAAAAATTTTCTAGAGTCTAATTATACGTAATTGCAGCAAATCCAACACCACAAAACTTCGCACATGCCCATAAAAAAATAAAAATTAAAACAGCCTCCGATGTGCGCTCAATGCCTAAAGTCCCTGAGACCATTGTATATGTGACTGACCTGGTAAGAGAATGACCGTTTATACAGCTCAGCGCGATGGGCAGGTGGAGCAAGCAAACCCCTGAATCTCAAATTAAGGTTATGGACATCCGTTCTACAGCGTAGATACGCGGAAGATTCCGCATGAGGTATTGTGGGATTCTCTTGGATAGCAACTTATATTATAATATTGCTGCATGCAACACCCTAGTGTTATCCATGTTCAACCACCACAAGTCGCCCAGCCCATTCGATACATGATCATACTTCCTCAAACCAAAAACAAACAGAACACATGCATTTGGGACACGCTGAACACGCTGCCTATCCGACGCCGGCGCCGGCAGGCAAGGACCGTACACGCTATCTCAATATGAGATCTTTTTACTGTTGACAGCAGATATAGTGAGATATTGTCAAAACATCAGCATTTGACACTACCGGTACTGTATTAGACAGAGAATATTTTGAAAATCTTGGCTACTAAGCAATTTCATATCAATGCAGATTCGACCGATCTCGATCAAATAGAAATTGTCTCTTGAAGCTAAACTATTAGTTTTACCAAAAAATGTCATAGGCATAAATTATTCAAAATTTCCTGTACTTTAATTTATAATTTAACTATTTTGTCGAAATTATATAAATGGCGGCTCATTTGCAAAATCCTTGAAAAAGGCTTAGAATAAACTACCAGTTCCTTTGGACCCTTTTGAACCAAAAGCTTTTCAGCTCTGAGTTTGGTCATAAAACTTATATTAACTTTCGTCCCGATATATCTTTAGTAGTTTTTCCGGAATCGTCGTCACAAAAATCGTTTACACACACAGACATACGCACGCACGCACGCACGCACACGCACACGCACACGCACACGCACACGCAAACGCACCCTCACACCCACACCCACGCACACGCACACGCACGCGCACGCGCGTCATACTGCGTATGATAAAGTAAAAAAATCTGATGCGGCCAGGTACATGACTTGATCATACAATATATAAAATTAATAGTTTAGCTACCTACATGAGATTCTATTTGATTTAGATCTATCGTGTCTGCATTAAAATAAAACAAGTTAGCCAGGATTTGACAGATATTTTGATAATAGCATATAAATACAAAATGATATAAAGAATGTCGGTAACCGCAGGCTGTTCCAACACTAGCGTTGCGGCATATATCTCTATCTCATTCGACGTAGTGCCATTGGACACACTACGCATGCGTCAAGTTCGAGGATTCGATTGGCTGGATTGGATCCACAGTGCTGCCACATATATAAGGTTATCTATGGGCTGTCAGTGGTTTGGCGTTAGTGAGCTGCCACATATTTAAGGTCATCTATGGGCTGTCACTGGTTTGGCGTTAGTGATGCCGAATATTACCGGCTAACGGCCGCGTTAATACCGACCGCGCACTTTAAGCTACAATAGCGCCATCTATCGACGGTCCTAATAAGTACTGGCCACGCATGCGCAGTTTGATCCCGGACACAACATCGATAGACAAATTATATATCTCCGTCTCACATTGTTGGAACCGAATTTACACGTTGCGTTGGCTCTATAGAACCAGCTCCGTCAAAAAAACAGCCTTTGATACTACCTACTGACAGAATGGAAACAATTGTGAAATCCTCGCTGACTAAGTTTTAATGCAGACACCATCTCGATCAAAAAGAATTTGCTCATACAGCTAAATTTTAGCAAATGCGTATGATAAAGTAAAAAACTGTACAATAAATTTCACTAAATCTACCAAAAGAAAAAATTGTGTATACACATGGCAGAATTTTACTTGAAACGCAGTTCTTCTACAAAAATTCAATCAATCTTGATGAAATTCTTTACAATGTTCCGAATTGTCTGGTGTGTTTCTTTTTTGATTCTGGTACATGTTCTTAGCTGGTTATGTTTTTGCCGGTGCGTGTGCGTGTGCCCGCGTTTTGTGCGACTGTTCCGGAGTATCTGGACTAAACTTTATGTTTATGTCGTACATGATCATAAAGTGACATTTTAAATCTTAGATACCGGGGCAAAAACTGCTTCTTAACGCCCGCGAGGGCGTTAAGGATTCTTATCGCCCGGGCGGTCGTTAAGGGTTGCCATGGTTATATGTCAAATATATCAAATATTTGTCATTCGAATTGTAAATTTTAAGTCATCAATGTCAACTATTGGCGATTAAGGTTATAAGTTGGACAATTAATTGTCTGTACTGTCACTACGCAATGTCAATTATTGGCGATTAAGGTTATAAGTTTGACAATTAATTATCTGTATTGTCAGCCAACTCCGAATTGTTTGTATTGTTATTTAACTCCGTACACATGTCACTTGATAACGTCAAAATATTTATTAATATTATTCAAACAGAGGAACAAAATCATTGTAGGACATAAAATTTTGTATGCACCTCGGGCAGTACTTGATGTTTATACCGTCGCGTCGGGCGACTTAAAAAGCTCGAGGACCGATCAACCCGGTCACCGGTCACCCTCGGGGCATAAACATCCGTGTAATGCCCTAGGTACTATGCGCGCCAAAAAAAGTCGTACACCTTGTAGCTTTGTAAATGGTTCTTTTATAACCTATACGCTGTCATTCTGACATTAGTCATAGGGATAAAGCCAACTGTCAAATTGACAAGCCAGAATTACATGATATCAAAACGACTTTTTTTGGCGCGCATAGTACATAAATAACTATTACAAGTTTCATGATTAGCCTTAGAACTGAAATGTTCTAAAATGTTCAAATGTACTGGAGATTTACTATTAGCATTTTTTCGAAGATTTTGCAAATGGGCTGCCATTTCTGTAATTTCGTCAACATAGTTAAATAATAAATGAAAGTGGAGGAAATTTTGTGTAATTTATGTGTATTGGTTTGATAAAATGATTAGTGTAGCTGCATGAGCAAATTCAATTTGAGCGAGATTGCTCGTCGCTGCATTAAAACTAGTTAGCCTGTTCATATCAGATTTTTTCTTATAATAATTGTCATACAAAGTAAAAAGTTTGAAAAATAATTTTGCGGTGGTAAAACCAGGACAGCCTGTATAATGCATAGTTTGACTTAAACCGTAACCCTATTTAAGTTCCAGTGCTGGCCGCAATCACTGTCCACACGGTCTGCTCACATCGCTCCTCAAAGTCGTTTATTTCTGCGCATGACGTCACTGCGAGAAGGATGTTGACACAAACACCTAGGTAACCAAATACATCCGTAAGTTTTTGAGTTTTGTAGGCGATTTAGGTTAACAAGTTGACAACCATGCCAACGATTTAATTGTCAAAAAGGTTTGTATGTCACAACAACATATTAGCTACCATGGCAACGAACGCTACTTCTCGCAATGACGTTTGCCCAAAATGTCATTACAACCGTGACAACAATAATTGGCAACTCAGGCAGCCATGACATTATCGCAATACAACGGTACTTCCGCTTCCTTCTCGTACTGACGTCACTTTGCAATGCGCGTGACTAGACCGTGTTGGACCGTGGCCGCAATCAGTTCTGTTCAATCTGCTTCGATATTATTTAATAGTGAACAACGGTCGGCGCGATCGAAGTTCGCTCGCTAGCGGGCTTGCATGCAGTCCGCTGTACACACTGTAGAGGTAACAGATGGTTGCGGCCTCGCTTCACCTCTAAGCCGTATGTATAGCCGACTTGCGGTTGGAATTCGCAAGACAATGATCGATATTTTATTAAATTTTATGTTATTGATCGTGGCATATTGACTATTATACTATTGCTGCATACAATTAAACTCTTTTCATTTCCTTATTATTTTTTCGGGTTGCGCAAACCTGCAACCCAATGCACAAGTCGCCACTGGTTTTACTCACAGGTTAAAAGCTCAAATTTAAAGCTACTGCAACTTTTCTATATGGAATGGAATAAATTACAGGAATTTTTACATATCTCACAGCATTAACCAGCATTTTATGTTCTATTCTGATGTAGGTATTTATTATTAGGTTTGTATTTACATCTAGGAACCATTGTCAAACTTGTCGATGGCGCGTGAAACTATCAATATTACAGGCATTATTTTTAAAAATGCAGCCAAACTAAAGTTTCAATCCAATGCTTTATGTATGGCTATGCAACATATTACTAGGTAATGGTATTTGTTTTCTTTTGGTCAAAAGCAACAGTACAGATTTTATAGCATCGTATACAGGTGATTCTTTTGTATACAGTGTGAAATTTTGAAACATTGTTCTTTTTGCTGTTTTTACTTGAAAAAGCAGTGGAATTGGACGTTTGCCACGATAACATTGCATAGGCACGAAAAATCCAATTGCGTACTTGAGTTATCTTTAACGATGGTGGAGAACCTATTGCCAACGTTTCGTTTTCTTATGGGCTCCATGTTTGATTTTTGTAATTTTTGAAGCAATTTTCGGTTTTACATATTGGACTACTTATTGAGCAGTGGATTTTTTGCAAATTTTTATGTTTTTGTTTTTGCAGCGTTTTGGAACTAAAATAAAAATAATTTTCTATTGAACTACAATTATGGCAATTTGCTTTTACTTCTGGCGGTTAGATCTTTGCTGTTCGTTTTTTAGGCTGATGTTGGAACATTCGTCTAAAATTTACAACTAAACAACAAGTGTGATACATCATAATTGAAACTAACGAAAAGACCACCTAAACCGATTATATTACAGCCTCGTCTCATAAATAATACATTGTAGTACCTTCTATTCTTGTACTGAATCACACGTTTAGAGTAAAAAACTGAAAAAGCTACCTGCTGCGCCGGCTGCGGGCATATGCCTGATTCACTATTTCATTCTTCGTTTGTGTGCTGAATCGTACGTATCGTTTCGCACAGTGCGTATTTAATATAATTATATTTAATATAATTTAATACAATCTAGTGTATTTAAAAATGCCTAAATAATCTCAAAAACGGCATAGGAACGATAGTGACAGTGACTATTCGATGGACCGAAATTTTAAAGTTAAAGAAGAAGCTGCCAAAATTAAATGGAAAGAAAAAGGAAACGGCATTTTCCAACTCAGAGGGCGAAGAGGTCAGAGCAAGAATGGACTTGGTTGTGAACACAACACCGTCAATAGAATACAAATTATCAGTAGATAATTTTAAAACCTGCTTGTGACAGCAGTATTTGCAATAGTTTGCAATTAGCTTGCTTATGTTAGCAATGCCCGTATTATAGGTATATAATACAATATCTTATCTTTAGATAAGAAAAACTTGCTTGTGACAGCAGTATTTGCAATAGTTTGCAATTAGCTTGCTTATGTTAGCAATGCTCGTATTATAGGTATATAATACAATATCTTATCTTTAGATAAGAAAAACTTGCTTGTGACAGCAGTATTTGCAATAGTTTGCAATTAGCTTGCTTATGTTAGCAATGCCCGTATTATAGGTATATAATACAATATCTTATCCTTAGATAAGAAGAACTTGCTTGTGACAGCATAGTTGGCAATTACCTTGCTTGTGATAGCAATATTATAAGGTATGTATATAATATAATAAATTATCATTAGATAATAAAAACTTGCTGGTGACAGCATAGTTGGTAGTTAGCTTGCTTGGGAGAGCAATATTATATATGTATATAATATAACATATTATCGTAGATAATATAAACCTGCTTGTGACAGCATGGTGTGCACTTAGCTTGCATGTGATAGCAATGCTTATAATATATAGGTATTTACATATATATTGTATAACATATTATCGTAGACAATAGTATAAACCTGCTTGTGACACAGCATGGTGTGCAATTAGTTTGGTTGTGATAGCAATGCTCATAATATATTGCCTTGTGTGTGAACTTGCCGCAATATAAACCTGCTTGTGACAGCATAGTTGACAAATAGCTTACTTGTGATATCAATGCTCATAATTAATATTCATATATATATATATTGAATAATAGATTATCCATTGTAGAAAGCTGGACACCTGGAGCGTCTTAGATATCGATGTTTCAATGTTAGAATCCAACGGTATTTGTTTTGGAATTTTCAATAATGAAGGTTTGACTAGCAGCCATATTGCAAATTTTGGTGATTAGCAGAGGTTTTAGAGCTTGTCAAAATATAACGTTATCTGGGAATCGGAGATAGTCCCAGGGTATGTACAATGGTGCTGTTGTCCACCAAACTAGCAGTGTTGATGGCACTAGCTACTACATGACGTAATTATTTGCATAATAAAAGCAATGAACTGTTGGAATTGTCTTAGAAAATGGCAAGCGGATAATAACATCCGGGCCAATCAGACGGCCTACTCTGAAACTGCCATATTTCCATCAAAATCGCAATATATGTGCAGTAACTGCTGGTGTACAGTACTGTAATAATACTAAATATTACAAAAATTCCTAGATGATAATAATAAAAGTGGATTGAGATGTAAACATTTCCGTCTCACATTACAAACCAGGCGCCTCCACATTACCCGCTGCTGAACTTACTGCTTAATTACAGTAAGATTAACAAGGAGACGGATGATAACTCTAATACTTTTGTAAATTTTAGATAAGTCACCAACATGGTCGGCGTAACAGAGATCGTGCGAGCAATCACAATAAAGTCCGGAGGGAACGTCGTCGAAAAGAAGAGGCGAATTTTTGTCGTACAGAGAGGAGAGGGAGCCCTACCAATGGCAGACATGCTAAAAGAGCTGAATGCCAGTATCGGTGAAGAAAAGAATGTGGCGATAAATGACCCGGAAGGAGAATCGGCGGGAGAACAGAGAGAGCGACTATGGGACATTTTTGGTAAGAGGGTTGTCCTCTACGTAAGGAAAGGACTCCACAAGAGAAGAAGAAGTATGCGGAAGCAGCCGCAAAGAACGCAAGCGGGACAAAGCAAAGGGTAACAAACCCCAACACCCCCGCAAGGGAAAGGCAGTTCCCAGCATTGCCAAAAAGAAGGGATGGAGCGGTCATAATAAAGACGGATAGCGCATCCTACGCGGAGACCCTAGCGCGTGTCAAACAACAGGTGGGAGTCAATAAGACAAACCTGAATATTAAGGGCGTCAGGAAAACGAAGACTGGAGACTTGATGATAACGGTCAAGGACAAGGAGAGTGCATCAGTCCTACAGGACCAGATCAGCAAAGCGTCTGGTTTTGAGGCTAGAGTAGCGGGTAAGACGAAAACCCTGCTGCTTAAAGAACTGGAAGCAACCAACACCAAGGATGAAATTGCAGTCGCCATTCGGGAAGCACTGGGAGATCTTAGCTCAGAGGTCACAGTGAAATCTCTGAACGATGCGCACTACGGAACAAAAACCGCTGTGCTGGAGGCTTCTGAAGATGCAGCGAGAGCGCTCCTACGAAGAAGAACTGTCAAAGTGGGATGGGCCGAAGGGCAAGTACGGGAGCGGCAACAGATGGCAGCTTGTTTTAGGTGCTGGGAGACTGGTCACCTGGTAGCCAAATGTGAAGGCCCGAACAGAACAAATCTGTGCAGGAAGTGCGGGGAAGAAGGGCACTTTGCTAAAGACTGCAAGAAGCAAGGAACCCATTGCCCAGTGTGTAAAAAAGATGGGCACAGGGCGAACAGCCTCAGATGCCCAACGTACGGCAAAGCACTAGAAGGGATCCAGAAGGAGAAAAGCTCAGTCCATAATGCCTAACTCCTACCAGGCAGCATCGGGTTCACCGGAGAACCCAAGAAAGAAGAAGAAACCTCCGTCGAAAGCCACAAGAGACCGGAAGAGGATGCAGATCCACATCGAGAAGATGCGGACTGGCAAAGCATTCATCAGTGGCGAAATCATCCGATCGGAGACACGCGCGTGCATTCAGTACGCGTGCGGGAGGATAGAGGTCTTGAAACCGAACCCACCCAAAGATGCCGGGACGGTAAGAGAAGAAGAGACAGCTGTGCAGGGCACACTGCGGGCGAACGTATCGGTAAGGCCCAAGGAAGACGAAAGCGAAAGGAAGCCAGGATGGTACTCTGGTCCTCTGGTCCCCCCGATGGTGCGATTAACGAGACAGAGCACCAAGTATGCCACACAGAGGTTGAGAGAGAGAACGCTGTTCGACCTAGTCCGAAACCACCTGGGCTACTTCGAGCTTACCGATGACGGAGAAATAGTAGGCGGCGAGAGCAAACTCTCTTCCGAGATCAAAATACAGTCGGAGGGCATGCCGTGCGGGAAAGAACTGAGATCAGTGTATCTCGATTTCCTAAAAGGAATGGGGGTATCCGAGAACGAGGCGATCAAGGACCTGGAACGCGTGGGGTCGTACCTAAGAACGGCCCGGATAATGAGGCTACAGTCCATTAGGGATTGTGAGAGGCGCTACATGACTCCATGGCCACCTCCATCCTACAAATAAATCTAGGAAAAGGGCGGGCTGCTCAAGAGCTACTGATAGCCACCGCAGCAAGGAAGAAGATCGACGTAATGCTGGTCTCGGAGCCTAACAAGGCCATGACCGCAAACCTAGGATGGCTGATGGACCGTGACAGGAAAGCTGCCATTGGAGTGAGAGGCCGCAAGGTACACGTTACCAGACAAGGATCGGGAGAGGGTTTTGCCTGGATGGTCGTCGGTGGGGTGACAATGATTAGTTGTTACGCTTCCCCGGCATTAGAGCTGAGAGAGTTCCAGGACTTCCTCGATAGGTTAGAAGGAATCCTACAGCGATCGGAAGGAAGGTGTCTTGTCGCAGGCGACTTCAATGCTAAGTCTCAGGAGTGGGGATCGACTACAACCTGCCGGAAAGGAGAGGCGCTGGGCGAATGGGCGGCGAGAGGCGGACTGGTACCCCTAAATGAGGGACACTCAAACACCTTCAGAAGGAGGGGAGGAGGAGGATCGGTGATCGACGTTTCGTTCGCCACTGACAGGGTAGCCAGGAAGATCGACGGATGGAGTGTGGTCGAAGAGGAAACCCTCAGCGACCACATGTACATTGAGTATAGACTGAGGGACATGGTCGCCGCGAAAACAGAGGGGCGCAATGAAATACCACGGCGGTATAACGTTAAGAAACTGGACCGCGCAAAGTTTAGAGACGCCTTCGAGGTCGCAATGGGGACGCCAGGAGGGTTGGTTAGTGTGGAAGCATGCGAAGCGGCTCTCTCCAAAGCCTGCGAAGAAGCAATGCCAAAACACGGAGGAAATGGGCGAAGAGCAGTCTACTGGTGGACGGACGAGATTGCGGAATTGCGGAAGGAGAGCAACAGCGCCAGAAGAGCAGTCCAGAGGACGAGAGGAGACGAGGCCAGAAGGGCGATCCTCTCCCTCGCATACGGTGAGGCCAGAAAAGCACTTAAGAAAGCGATCTCCGAGTCGAAGGAGGGGCAATGGGCGGCTGTACTTCAAAAGGTGGAGGCCAACGTTTGGGGGGAGGGTTACAAGATCGTAACTAAAAGGCTGAGAGCCAGGTTACCGCCTCCAAACCTGACGCTGGCGGAGATGAAAGAAGTGGCGGAGACCCTGTTCCCGGAGTATGAGCTTGCGGAGGAGGATGCTATCGAGCCGCACGAAGAAGCGCCAACTTTCTCGATAGAGGAAGTGCGAAGAGCAGCGGGCAGAGTAGCACCAAAGAAGGCGCCGGGACCCGACGGCATTCCACCGGAAGCGGTAAGGGAGATGGTGACGGTGGCAGGGGGGTACGTGAAGGACGTTCTGAACGATGTCCTCAAGTCCGGAAATTACCCCGCTCAATGGAAGACGGCGAATCTCGTACTGCTGGCCAAGAAAGCAGCCACTGAAGGAGAGTCGCCAAAGTACAGGCCCATCTGCCTCCTGAACACTGTCAGCAAGCTGATGGAGCACCTGCTCGTGGACAGGCTAAAGGTGGAACTGGAAGAAAAAGCGCCCCTCGGGGACAATTCGTTTGGATTCCGAGAAGGAAGGTCAACGGTCGACGCGGTGCGAAGTGTTATGGAGATGGCAGAGAGGGCAAATCAGGGAACGCGGAGGACAAAAAAGTTCTGCATGCTGGTTGCTCTTGACGTCAAAAACGCCTTTAACACCGTGCCGTGGAAGCATCTCATCGCAGAGCTGCAACGGAGAAGTGTGAGTCCATACCTGTTGGACATGATCCGGAGTTACCTGCGGGATAGATGGCTGATCCTCAGGGATAACAATGGCGAAGAGGACCGGCGGAGAGTTAGCAGCGGCGTCCCTCAGGGGTCCGTCCTGGGCCCAACGCTTTGGAATGTCCTCTATGACGGAGTGTTGCGGCTCAGGCTGCGCGGGGTCAAGCTGGTGGCATACGCAGACGATCTCGCGTTGGTAGTCACGGCAACCACTTGTGCAGAGCTTGAGGCGAACGCAAATCTCGCCATCCACAGAATAACCGAGTGGATGGAGGAAAGAAACCTTGAACTTGCGGCCGAGAAGACAGAAGCGGTGCTCCTCACCGGAAAAAGGAAATGTCAACCGGTGACGCTAACGGTAGGAAACAAGAGAATCCAACCAGGAGACAGCGTTAAGTACCTGGGGGTGAGGATTGAAAGAAACCGCAGGTACCGAAGGCACGTGGAGGAGGTGGCAGCCAGAGCGGAGAGAACCACCGGGGCACTGCTAAGGCTTATGCCTAGAATGGAGGGACCGTCGGCGGCTAAGAGAAGAGTATTGGCGTCGGTTGCGGAATCGGTGATGCTATATGCAGCGCCCGTCTGGGCCGACGACATGCAGCTGGAAAACAGGAAACAAAGGCTCCTGCGAGTACAGAGAAGAGCTGCGGTCGGTGTTACATCGGCATACAGAACAGTGTCGACGGGCGCTGCTTTGGTGGTAGCGTCAATGGTGCCGGTGCACCTGAAAGCAGACGAAAGAAGGAGGGTATATGACGGACGCGGACTAGATGGCACCTCCAGACAAGAACATCGCCGACGCACGATGGAAGCCTGGCAGAAAGAATGGAACGAGGACAAGAACGGTCGGTGGACGCACCGACTGATACCGGACCTGGATGAGTGGACGAGTAGGAAGCACGGTGACGTGACCTACGAGCTCACCCAAGCCCTAACTGGGCACGGATGCTTTGGGGCCTACCTCTACAAATTTAAGAGGAGGGACGGCCCAGAATGCAGAGATTGTGGAGAAGAAGAAGACACCCCAGAGCACACGCTATTTGAATGTCCCCGCTGGGAGGTCTATAGGAGGGAGTGCCCATGCGGGGATGACCTGAGTGCGGGAAGAATGGTACGGAGAATGCTGCAAAGCTCGGAAGCGTGGGAACAGATTACCCGTGCCATAGGAACGATACTCCGACGAAAGAACGAGGAAGACAGGCGACGAGGTGAAAGAGAACCTCCCGCTCCTTAGTTATAAGGAACAGGGACTATGGGACAGACTGAAAGAGAAGGAAACAGGAATGAGAGCGACCGGAAAACCGGCGCGGGAATGCTCCCGGAAAACCGCAGCATGACAGATAAGGGTCCTGGAAATACCGGACCACGGACTTCCGGATACACCGAAGTCTGGGGAGAAGCCGCAGGAAAAACAACCGCTGCTTCGGAAAATTAGGTTATG
The DNA here is from genome assembly GCA_964023965.1 of Melinopterus prodromus. Classification (NCBI taxonomy): domain Eukaryota; kingdom Metazoa; phylum Arthropoda; class Insecta; order Coleoptera; family Scarabaeidae; genus Melinopterus; species Melinopterus prodromus. Next base: position 60,547,142 of record OZ030391.1, on the reverse strand, counting down.
ATGTGTCCCAGTGAGTGCGCGAGGACGCCTGTAGTTAGGGTAAAGTGCATGGACACTTGTAGGTGTAAGTGTAGGGTAGTTAAGTAGGTAGTTTATATGTTTACTTTTAAGGGTAATTAATGTAAACCGGTAAAGGTGTCAGCTCCGGCTGTTTGTTTGATTGTATTTGTTTTTAAAGAATAAAAGTCACTAGAGCATAAGAGCGAAGGGGCCCAGATCTTTTTTATATACAAATGTTGTCGCGTTAATGAAGGAAGTTGCCGCTGCACTGCTGAATGCCTCACGGCGATACCAGGCAGCGGGGTGGAGGTGGGTTCTTCCTGGGCCCCCTCGCCCTTAAAAAAAAAAAAAAAAAAAAAAGATAAGTTACCAAAAGTTATAGTCGGCAGTATTTTGTTTTTTTTCGGAAACAATTAAAAATAAATTAGTTAATAATGTTAAGATACGTAGAAGATAGTTTAATATTAGCTTTATTAGGATCATAGGAAGCTAATTTGGAGTTAATAATTTGGATTATCGTTTGTTGAAACAAACCTTCTTATGTGGGAGAAATAAAATTTTGCTGTTTACATCTCTAAACATCTACAATGTATTATTTATGAGACGAGGCTGTAATATAATTACAAGATCAAACGAACTTACCTAAGTGAAGTTCGATCTTGATTATATGAAGCCTCTCGAAATAAATAATCACCCACCACTTCCTAATAGCCCCTTAAGTAACAGCAAACATTTTTTTCCCAGACTCTGAAGAAATAAAATAGTGAATCAGGCATATGCCCGCAGCCGGCGCAGCAGGTAGTTTTTTCAGTTTTTTACTCTAAACGTGTGATTCAGTACAAGAATAGAAGGTACGATGTACAATGTATTATTTATTTCGACGAGGCTTCATATAATCAAGATTGAACTTCACTTAGGTAAGTTCGTTTGATCTTGTAATAAAATCAAACATGTCACCCATAAGAAGATCAATGTTTTCTCCACGATTTTTAAAGATAACTCAAGTACACAACTAGATTGCTCGTGCCGTTGTAATGTGTTTGTTACAAGCGTCCAATTCCGCTCCTTTCAAATCTCTACTGTCTTTTTTGACCAACACAAGATAAATGTCATTACCTATTAATTTTCATACACCTTTCATGTCACATTATTGACCCGATATTATCAAATCTAGCATAGCCAAACATACACCAACATAACTTTGGATTGAAACGTTCTGTAATTGCGCATATGGTATGGTTTCAATCTTCACACTACAAGCAACTCGTGTTTTAAAGAAATACTTGTCCGAATATTATTGGAAATACGAGTGATTAAAAATTTGTAGCGTTTTTTTTTCCAACAGTGTATATTTGGATTCAAACAAAAATTAATTTCCTTTAAAGTAATATTTTTGTTTGATTTAAAATGACGTTTCTTTACACCAAAGAAATTTAAGTTTGATTCAAATTACTATATTTGTATACCAACAAGAATAGATTTATTACTGTCAAAGAAAATTTTTTGCTTTGGCTTAAAAAATAGGGTTTGTTCCGCCAATTAAGTCATTCTTTGATTAAAATGAATATATTTTCAGTGAGAATATCTCATCCAACTTTATTGTTAAATGGCGCTGTAAACACTCTCCTCGCAGTTTTGCCTTATCTTGAGTATAAACAATAGACTGGTGAAAGTCTACCGCTCAGTTGATGTCGTGTGTCTGGCTGAATATTGTTAAAAAGGCCGTGGATGTGCGACATCCCAAAACGCGGCGACACGTGGAGATTTAGCTCTACTTTACCCTTCGAAAAGTTCTAGGCAACCTTCAAATATCGCATTTTAAGTCATCCAACAGCTTTTACAGTTTAAAAAATTACAATACTTTCACTCAACACAATCATAATTATTTGAACATAATAAATCTCATAATAAACTGTAAATTTTAACTGAAAACATAAGTACTTTAACACAAATAAACGCTCTTTTTACCAAAGAAATATTTCAAATACGTTTTTATCCGCAAATAAATATTTCTTTGCCTCTATGCAAACACCAGATTTCTTTGAGTCAATGCATATTTATTTGAAGTAAACAAAGTTGTCTATCTGTGTGGGATGAAATTGTGCTACCTAACGTAAGCTACCTACAAATGTTTTGAACATTTCAGTAAGATTTAATTTTTTTTCCGACCTACTACGTCTTACCTTAATTACAGCAATGATGAATTGAGCCACCTTAAAAATTAAGCGAGATACAAAATTCAACAATTATTTGAGTATTTGAGAATATACCAAAATTCTATTTTTATGTGACATACCACAGCAAAGTATTATTTTTGCATATATAATAAAGTAATATAGTATTGTTTTTGTTATATTTCAAGAACATTTTGTTTTATTATTTTATTGTTTTATGTGGCAGTATGATGTGGACATATTGGATGTGAGATAATATTTTCACCCACTTACTGTCCTCGTGAACAACTACAAAAAGGTGGCAACCCTGGTGCAGACCGAACTGCGTAGATTTATCCAACGTCTGTGGGGAAAAATCGTAGCGATTTATCTGTACGATTTGTTCTACACACGTTCGATAAATCTGCGGCATTTCCGTCTGCACACTTAAATAGTTGCAGTTTAACGTTACCTTTGTAGGTGGCATTAGTCCGTAAAACACAGATTTCTATCTTTGATGTCAGTAATTGAAAAATATTTTGAAATTTACAAAGTCCTCAAGTGATATTTTCTTTGTAAAAAAGCTGCCCTCAAGCTATACGACTTCTTTGAAGCTGATACAAATCATCATAATTTACGGGTTATTAGACACGGAGACTTAAATTATTATATTGTAGATAATTGTATCAATATTGTGTATCGACCGCCAAAGGTACACATTTTTTGTAAGTTGCTATCGAAAATTGTATACAGCTTTTTGAAAAATTCCTGTATTTATGCTATACTTAAATTACTTTATTCTATACGTAAAACTGTAGATAACTAATCGAGTAAGTCATCCCTTCATGTTCAGTAGTAAAAAAATACCTGAATACTAATCATAATAATAAATGTCCTTATTCCAAAATTTCAACAAAAATATATAATTTAGTATAATTTCACAGTAATTTGTATCGACTAGCCAACATTATTGTCAGTTGTTACAGAAAATTGTGTACATTTTACGTTCCGTACTAAAAAAAAAACAAATCACAATAATTTATATAGACAAAAAACATCCTTACGAAATATTTACCTAATTACAGGAATGTTTACAGGAAATGCTAATGTATAGATAGACCATAGACCACATTATGATTAGAAACTTCGTTCAGTATTTTTTCTTTTTGGGAATTACAGGACGGGATGAATTATACGTGTATAATTCATCCCGTCCTGTAATTCCCAAAAAGAAAAAATACTGAACGAAGTTACTTATTATCAGGACAAAAACATTTAATTCATTATTGCTATTATGATTAGAGTACAAATATTCCTGTATAATTCAATAATAATGTGAGGGTACTGGCCCGTCCAATGTTAATTAATAATTACCCTAATAAACACGTTTCGGCCAAATTTGCTTAGCCACAATAGCCATTTCATACTCTCAACATTATTTTTCACACATGTAACTTTTTTGTGATGTTGTATGAGGCAATGATATTGGCGCGCTCTCTCTGCGTATATGTAGATTTTGAGATTCATAATCAGGAAAATATACGGAAAAGTTATTATGGAATTTATAGGTAATTAATATATGAATTAACTCACAAACGAATCGACGCAAACAACTCCTTAATCATAATAACTTGTATCTATAGACCAGGCAATACAGATTTTTGCGTGACATAAATGCTAGCAGAAAGCCGACGCTCCCAGGTCACGTGGAACAGTCCGCAGATGTATTGTGATGTGTTTACTACTCGAAAATATCATTTCTTAATTTGTTATAAACAAAAACCTCAAAAAATTGTGTTTTTTTCGTTTTTCGCTTGTAAAAACTGAACCTATCGAGCAATCTTGGTGGTTTCAATAAAACAATTGTAGAGAAAGAAAAGACGAAAAAAATGAACCCTGATTTCGTTAATTTTAACGGAGGAAATTCGGAAAATCGGGAAAAATTTGCGATTTTTAAAAAATTCATAGCTCCGCCATTTTCAAAGTTGTAGCGGAGGCTTTTCGCGTAAAAGTAGCGATTGATCGGTACTTTGAGTGTGGACAACCTAGGCGTTATCCCATGTGCATAGTTTTAGCACAAATGCAATTTGAATATTTTTATGCAATATGTTTCGGCGAGCCTGGTTGCGTCGGTGATAGTCCGATTTTATTTTTTTACGTGTTTCGAAAGTAGAAGTATTATGTTACAAAACGTCTATTCTGATGTCGCGTTAAAATATTGCGAAATAGGTGAAAAGTGCAAACATAACCGAAAACTGCCGCGCGCTCCAGCGCGGACGCGGGAAACTTGCATTGCACTTGTGTTACTATAGATACGCGCATCACCGCGTCGACCGCTTACCCCCACTACTTGACCGGTTTGGAGCGCGCAGCTGTTTTCGACCATGTTTGCAATCATTTTTCACCTATTTCGCAACATTTTAACACAAAATCAGAATAGGCGTTTTGTAGCACAATACTTCTACTTTCGAAATACGTAAAAAAATCGGACCAGCTCCGACGCATCCAGGCTTGCCGAAACATATTGCATAAAAATATTCAAGTCGCAATTGTAGACAATCTAATCATCGGACGATGCCTGGGTTGTCCATACTCAATGTACAGATCTATCGCTATTTTCACGCGAAAAGCTTCCTCTACTAGTTTGAAAATGGCGTTGAAAATGGCGGAGTTATGAATTTTATAAGATAACGCAGATTTTTCCGGTTTTTTCAAATTTCCTCCGTTAATATTACTTCAATCGAGTCTGTGCAGGGTTCATTTTTCGCCTTTTCATTCTCTCCAATTCGTCTGTTCCAAGCATCAAGATTGCTCCATTGGTTCAGTTTTTACAAGAGAAAAACGGAAAAAAACACGATTTGTTCGAGTAGGAAAGACATCACAATACATTTACGGGCTGCACCACGTGACCTAGGAGTGTCGGCTTCCTGCTAGTATTTTTGTCACGAACGCAGTCATTTTCTACTCTATTGCCTGGTCTATAAATGTTTGGCTACTATGACCACTGATTATGACCCATATTTGCCCTAGAACTTTGCAATTGCTACTCTGTAATTGCCTGGTCTGCTACTAAATATTAGTATTATGACGTAATTTTTGTCAAAAGTCATTCATGTCGCGGTTTGGAACTTGATAATTATGGTGTGCGTGTGCCTAGGTATAGATGTTGTCCCACTTTCTGGGCTGTCACAGCACCATTGTACTATATGTAGCTTTTAACAACTAAATTAGTAGTACACATGTAGTAGCACACAACTAAATCAGTGCTATTAATTTTTATCTTATAAGTACTACTTGATTAAAAACTAATTTATACTATTAATAAGTACGACAGGGATACGTTGTAAAATAATGAGAAATGTAGTGAGAGTAGATTATTAAAATATACATATTTCTATTAAGGAATAAGAGTCGTCATAGGTTTGTTGTAATCCTAGCATAATGCAGGGATCGCGATGAGAGTAGAGTGTATAATATATATTATAAAGGCAATAATTACTTTTGGTCGTCATCATAATCATATAGCGGCTTGTCCATATTTTTGTTGTTCCTACTCAAAAGTTCGAAATGACGCATGGTATTCTGCACCCTGGACTTGTTCCTTTCCATTATCGTACTTTCTATTTCTTCCACTAACTCCGGATATTCTTCAGCTTCTTGATAAGCTAGATTCATTACACTGTTGCTCATGCGCTGGTTATAGTCGTCGGAAAATGATCCCATCTGTAGAGCATAGAAAGAACATGTAGTGAATTATTATGGCTGTTGTGAACTGTAACAGAAAGTGAAAGCGTTAGCGTGAATAACATTAGTAGCAATGGCACGGATCTGGCAAATTTAAGGATGAAGAATATTATAGTTACCGTTACAATGGGACTCTTACAGATACTGTGGAAATATGTAGACTATATCAGCGAATGTAATGGTTTTGAAGATTAATTTAATAAACGCAATAATTTAGAACAAATTCAAAAAAGCCGAGAAAGACGGATATGTCAAACGTAATTATGTGGTTGACTTTTATAATTTGTCATTTTGCGCGCCTATAGTCAACCTCATGTATTTTGTTCAAAACTAAAATCGACTAAAGTTGAGTATATTGAAAACATGTTATATGACTCAACTGGAATTTGTGCTTACATGCTTCTGAAATACTGTAAATATTTATTGTGTCCTTTAATTCTCTGGGATTAGTTGTGTTGTTATGTGACAGATGACAGATGACACAAAGGTCAACAATCATATACTGTATAAAGAGCAAAAGGAACAATGATTGTGAACGGATAGCAATTGCAAAGTTCTAGGGCAAATATGGGTAATAGTAGCCAAACAATTAATGGAAATAAATTTTCCGAAAACTCATCAACTGGAGCATGGTACCAGATTTAGAAATATCATAGTAAACTTCGGCCGTGTGATCGTGTGATGGTATCATAAACCAACCCTTTTATAATCAATTTGTATCTAAAACTTCTCGTATTTAATGTTATGAGTTAATAGTCCAAGAGCCAGCACCGAATTTCATTACACCATACATAATAGGGCTAGAACTTTCAGATCTGTCCCTTGTACCGTAACAATAAGATAATTGCAACTGGCAACTTTCCGGGGGTGTCTATTTCGCCCATAGATTTTTAAAGGGTAAAAAAAATAATTCATTTTTAAAATCAGTGTCTCCTATCGTAGACCAGGCAATAGAGATTCTTGTGTGACAAAAATACTAGCAGGAAGCCGACGGTCCCAAGCCACGTGGAACAGTCCGTAGACGTATTGTGATATGTTTCCTACTCACAAATATCATTTCTTAATTTCTTATAAAGTAAAAACCTCAAAAAAAACGTATTTTTTTCGTTTTTCGCTTGTAAAAACTGAACCAATCTTGTTGCTTTCAACAGACCAATTGTAGAGAATGAAAAGACGAAAAAAATAAACCCACTCGATCGCATTAAAACTAACGGAGGAAATTCGGAAAAACCGGAAAAATCTGCGTTTTTTTCAAAATTTCAGAACTCCGCCATTTTTAAAGTGGTATCGATTGATAGGTACTTTGAGCGTGCACAACCAAGGCGTTATCCGATGATTACTTTTTGCACAATTGCGATTTGAATGTTTTTTCTGCAATATCGTTCGGCGTGCCTGGATGCGTCGGAGGTCGTACGATTTTAATTTTTTTTACGTAAGTATTTCGAAAGTAGAAGTATTGTGCTCCATAACGTGCATTCTGATTTTGCATTCAAATGTTGCACACTGGGCGAAAAATGCTTTCAAATAAGACCGAAAACTGCACCGCGCTCCAAAACGGTCGACTAGTAGGGGTAGGCGGCCGACGCGGGTGAACGCGTATCTATAGTAATCCCAGCGCGTTGCGCGTTTCCCCGAGTCGCCGCCTACCACACCGACTCGGGAAAACGCGCAACGCGCTGGGATTACTATTGGCCCCGTGCACAGTATAGAGTGGGGGTTTCAAAAGCTATTTAGGCGCCCGTTGCGGAATCCCGGCGGACTATTTTTCCGCAGGAACTGTTCTCGGTCACCGCTACACGCAAAGGCGCTGTAGTCGACTTTATTATATCTGTCTGCTGTTGGCGTTCGTAAACGCGCTCTCGCTACAGATAACTGCACCACGTCGGTAATTACTAGGGAGAAAACTGCTTAGAACAGCGCCACCTCCTGGCTATCTTAGACTTTTCCTGCGGTGAAACAGACGTGCTTGTCGACGCGCACCCGGCCAAGATAGGCGTTTCCCCGTGTCGCCGCCTACCCCACTACTCGACCGTTTTGGAGCGCGCAGAACTTTTCTGTCATGTTTGCGAGCATTTTTCGCCTATTTTGCAACATTTTAACGCAGAATCAGAATAGACACAATACTACTTTCGAAATACGTAAAAAGAATTTAAATCGGACCACCTCAGACGCATCCAGGCTCGCCGAACCATATTGCATAAAAATATTTAAATCGCAATTGTGCAAAGACTAACCATCGGACAATGCCTGGTGTTTCGTCGCTACTTTTAATAAAACACACAGTGGACTGTAAACTGTTTACTTAAATCTTCTTGTAGCAGTCTTACAAACGTGTACGTGCGTAGCGGATGACGGCTCTACACACTCTCGTTCTTAAAACATGGTGGGGGTCGAATAACGATTACAAAGCGCGAACCAGTGGCACTCAACATAAACTCAGCGGTACCAAACATACTCCCCACCTTGAACTTTGTTCAAAACATTAAATAATCAAAAATAAACGGTAAGTAAAAAATTAACAAAATTCAACAACAACAATATTACAGGTAGGTAAGTGGAAAGAAAATGAATACACATAACGAGCAAAGAAACTAAAACTAAATGCAAAATTCAGATCAAAACGTTTGTTTAGAATCACTAAATCACTTTACACTGACTCTGCTCTACCTAATGTAATTAGGCGCACCAATCACTCACTTTCCAATGGCAGAGGGCAGATAGTAGACACCGCCCGCCGGGTTTTCCCTGTCATCGTCTGCACCTCCACCACTCGCACTACTCCATCTTTTCCTGGGAAGCACTCAAGGATGCGGCCCAATCGCCACTGTTGCGTAGGTAAGTTTTCTTCTTTCAGCAACACAACCACGGCGATGCCACTTTCCCCGCTGCTGCAAGGTATGTAGGTACTCCTGGTACCATCTGTTCCAGAAATGTGATGCTAATTGTTGTACTCGTAAATAATCCTTCATTTTGCAGGTCGACATCACTCCTGGACTGCCTGGAATTGCGTTTAGGTGGACGCTAATTAGAAAATGGCCAGGTGTGAGGACTGATAGGTCTGTAGGATCGTTGGAACAAGGGAACAGAGGTCTAGAATTCAGAATACCCTCTATCTGACAAATGACAGTGTACAATTGTTCGTATGTTAGCTTCGCGTTCCCAACAACCCTTAATAAATGCCGTTTGGCAGATTTCACAGCGGCCTCATGAAGACCACCCATATGTGGTGCTCTGGCAGGCATAAAATGCCACTCAATACTATTTTGCGTAAGGTGACTTGTCCACCTATCATCCGTTGACACGTTTTTACTTTATCATCCGCAGTATTATAAAGTATTGTAATCGTGCCGAAAAAAAAAATTGAGATTTTAGCGGAAATAGGTCTTTTTGGGTCCCCTGAACATTTTTGACCAAGGTACAAAAAAATGTCTGTGTGTGTGTGTGTGTGTGTGTGTGTGTGTGTGTGTACCCGTTTTTTGTGGAGACGATTCCGGAGAAACTACTAAAGGTATCGGGCCGAAAGTTCATATTTAGTAGTTTCATGACTAAACTTAGAGCTGAAAAGCTTTTGGTTCAAAAGGGTCCAAAGGAACTGGGTATTTACTCTTAGCATTTTGCAACGATTTTGCAAATGAGCCGCCATTTCTGTAATTTCGTCAAAATAGATAAATAATAAATTAAAGTAGAGAAAATTTTGGATGATTTATGTCTATAACATTTTTTGGTAAAATTAATAGTTTAGCTGCAGGAGCAAATTCGATTTGATCGAAATCGTGTCTGCATTAATAGTAGGTAGCTAGGATATTTTGAACTTTTGACAGTATTCAGAACGTCAGCGGTTGCGAAACGTCAATTCAACACGCAAATGTATGGAGAATGCGATCAAACACGCGTGCACGTACGCTATGTGAAACAATATTGGAACATCTTGGTGTTCAAAAGTCCATGTGCATTTCAAGTGCGGATAGCAATGCTGTTATGTTTTCGCGAATAAATGCAATAAAGATTGTAAGACGCTATGTTAACCTTAAAACTTATCTGGAATATTGAGCATAATTCTTTATGATCTTTTGTAGTTAGCACTGAAGACGTGGTAATACCCAAAAATATAGTATGCTAGAAGCCAATATAATATAGTAATCATTAGAATCAACAACCTTTTTACTTTATACTAATCGCGGCGAATTTTTTTTATTACTTTATCATACGCAGTATAATAAAATATTGTAATCGTGCCGAAAAAAAAAATTGAGATTTTAGCGGAAATAGGTCCTTTTGGGTCCCCTGCACATTTTTGACCAAGGTACAAAAAAATTTCAGAAAAGCTTTTGGTTCAAAAGGGTCCAAAGGAACTGGCCATTTACTTTTAGCATTTTTCAACGATTTTGCAATTGAGCCGTTTAGCTGTACGAGCAAATTCTATTTGATCGAGATCGTGTCTGCATTAATATATTGCCAGATATTTTTATTCTAATGACAGTAGGTAGTGTTAAAGGCTGATTTTTTGACAATACCTACTGTCAACATCTGTCAAATCCTGGCTAATTCGTTTTATTTGAATGCAAACACGATCGATCTCGATAGAATCTCATGCAGCTAAACTATTAATTTAATATTTTGTATGATAAAGTCATGTGCCTGACCACATCAGATTTTTTAAATTGACCTTAATCGCCTTTAGTTCATTGTATGCCCCAACGAAATTTGTTCCATTATCGGAATGTAAGGAATTTGGTATACCACGCCTCGCGATAAAACGATTTAAAACCTGCAGAAATGACGAAGTACTTAGCTCCGTTGTTAATTCTAAATGAATTGCACGTGTGACGAAACACACAAACACGCATAAATACGCCTTAATAATTTTTCTGTTTCGCAAGTTCCCGTCCTTTATAAGAAATGGTCCCGCATAATCAACCGATGTATTGTAAAATGGTCGCACACGGCGCAACCTCGCACTTGGTAAGTCTCCCATCAAAACATTTGTGGTCATTGGCCGAGCCTTAAAACAAGTGATACATTTTCTCAAAACGTTCCTAACTGCGCCCTTGCCTGAAAGTGGCCAATAACATTGTCTTAGGCTTGACAACACCGCTTGAGGTCCAGCGTGCAATAATTTCAAGTGTTCAGCCTGAATTATTAATTGTGTAAACTTATGATTTTTTTGCAAAACAATTGGGTACTTTGCATCATAGGCCAGAGAAGAGTGAGTCAATCGTCCTCCAACTCTTATCACCCCACTATTATCCAAAAAAGGATACAACCGAATTAATTTGCTGCTAATTGCTAACTCTCCCCCCCCCCCCCGTCTTCAACTGTACAAAGTCCTGGGCAAATGTTTCCTTTTGAACAATTTTAATTAACACGCTCAATGCCATATTAAGTTCATTTATTTTCAAAAAACCGTTTTCGCGTATCCCTCTAGCATTATTAATAAATCTCAGTATCCACGCAGTAACTCTTTTTAATTTAGAAATGGACGAAAATTTAGAAATCATTGAATCATTTAGAATGTCACTTTCCTTCGTCTGGACACAGGCTACAACTTCCCTTTTCCTCTCCAAGTCAACAGCCTCCAACTCGGGTGTAGCACGAGGCTTATTTATTGTTAAAGGTTCACAGTACAAAAAGGATGGACCAGAAAACCATTCTGCCTTTAACATTAAAGTGGTACCTCTGGATACAATATCTGCAGGGTTAATTTTCCCGCTTATGTGATTCCACTGTGACTGTGACACTGTGACACGTAACTCCTGTATCTTTGCTACTCTGTTTCCCACAAAGGTTTTCCATTGACTTGGGTCCCCATTTAACCAACCCAACACAATACATGAATCTGTCCAATAGTAAATTTTATCAAAATTTAATCTAATTTTTTTTATAACTGATCTAACTAACTTCGCCAACAACAATGCCCCCGATAATTCTAGCCTCGGCAATGTTAACTTTTTGGTAGGTGCAACCTTCGATTTCGAGCAAAGTAAGGAAACATTTATTTCATCTGCATTTTTTATTGTTTTCAAATATATAACCGCCCCATATGCCTGCTCTGAGGTATCAGAAAAACCATGCAATTCCAACCTAATGTATTCCTTCAGCAATACTGGTCTTGACACCTTAACTAACTTTAACTGACCTATTATCGTTATCAATTCCACCCAGCATGGTTTTAAATCCTCTGGCAACTCTTCGTCCCAATTAATACCTTTTTTCCATAGCTCTTGTAAGAAAATTTTCAATACTATTATCACTGGCTTTATTAAACCTAGTGGATCAAATATTCTTGCAATTATGCTTAAAACTTCGCGTTTAGTTACTTTTTTCATCTCCCCACAACTTATATCCGTGCAAAACTCAAAACCATCCCAATTGGCGTCCCACCAAACACCCAAAGTACGACTTTCGGATGTATCTCGTAGTACATGTTTCTCGTTGATCTGATCCCCTTGCAATATTTCCCTCTTATTCGACGCAAATTTACGTAGTTTAAATCCTCCCGTGTTTAAGATACCAGTGATATTATTATTCAATTTAATAACCGACTGTACATCTGTCCCTCCAGTGATTAGATCGTCCATATAGAAATCACTACTAATCATTTCAGCCTCATTTGGATAAGATGTTATATTTTCGTTCGCTAATTCTTTCAAGCAACGAGCCACCAAAAACGATGCTGGAGCCGTGCCATATGTGAGTGTTTTTAACTTATAAGTAGTTAATGGTACACTTGGATTGTTTCGCCATAATATTAATTGCAATGAATGAAACCTTGGATCTACCCAAACTTGACGATACATTTTTTCAATATCACCGACCAATAGTACGTTATGCGTTCTGAACCGCAGTAAAATAGAAAACAAATCACTCTGGATAACAGGGCCTACCATCAAGACATCATTTAATGACCTTCCGTTGGTCGTCTTGCAACTTGCGTCAAATACCACCCTAACCTTCGTTGTGCTACTGGACTCTTTGATTACTGGATGATGCGGAATGTAATATGGAACTACCTCTTTATCTTTAATAAATATTTTTTCTGTCTCGTTTGTCTCATACCTTTCCATGTGACCTAGTTCCTCATATTCATTTAAAAACGCGGAGTAATCCTTTAAAAGTTTTTTATCTTTGTTCAATCTTTTTTCTAAATTGTAAAACCTCTTTAAAGCTATTTCTCTACTCTTGCCCAATGCAATGTCCTCCTTCAATGGCAAGTTTACAATAAAATGACTATCCTTGTCTCTTTTAGTATTCTCAACAAAATCTAATTCGCATTTTATCTCTTCTTTATTATAAAAAGTTTCACAACCAATCTCTTCGATCCTCCAAAACCTTTCTAATTGATTATAAATTTTGCTATTTTTCACCGATAAATTGCAAGTTATATTTCCTGCACCTATCATTCCCACCTTCCCAGTTACTAGCCATCCTAGACGAGACCCCTGCAAAACAGTTCCACCCCCCAGTTTCTTTCCGCTGTTAAAAGCACATAAAATATCTCAGCCCCTATGAGTAGATCTATTTCGCCCGGTGTGTTAAATGTCGGATCAGCCAATTGAACATTTTGAGGTAAGTTTATCTTATTTTTGTCAATCTTAATTACAGGTACACGTGTCGTAATTTTGTCTATGATTAGAAAATCTATGTTGCTCGAAAAGTTGTCATGCATAGATTTAAATGCTAAATTAATTTTTCTGTTTACTTTAGATGTTTTGCACCCCATTCCAGTAATTGAAATATCCACGTTTGCTGTTTTGGTGAATTTTAATTTTTTAAATAATTTGTCTGAAATAAAATTACTGTCAGCCCCAACATCCAACAGGGCTCTAGCTTGGATCATTTTGCCATACAGACTTTTCACTTTTACTATCGCTGTTGTCAATAGTACTTGCGCAGCAGCCACACCATGTGCTGCTACCCCTTTAGCGTCCCCTGTAGGTTTGACCGATAAATGCAGTAGTTTATTGTGTGGCCTCCTACATATAGGACAATTTTGATTCCTACATTCTCGCGCAAAATGGTTTGGTTTTAAGCATTTTAAGCACAATCCCAAACTTTTTGTCTTTTAAATTTTTTCGTCTGTTGATAATTTTAAAAATATTGGACATTGATATACATAATGGTTGCTATCGCTGTCGCAAACTACACATTTTTTACCTTTCACCGCAGAATGAGCTGTTGACTTTAACCCCTGGCTTGTCTTCACACCATTTATTGTCTCCATTACCCTACATTTGTCATTTAAATAATCAATCAAATCCTTTACTGTTGGATTTGTATTGCTACTTTGATTCTCTTCCCAGCCATTTCTAGTATTGTTATCTAATTTAGAAGTTACCAATCAAAGTAACAACGTATCCCACATATTTACCGGTTCACCTAAAGCCTCTAACGCGCCCTTATGTTTCGCAAAACTATCAATTAAACTACGCACGCCGAATGACCTTGTTTGCTTAAAGCTGGCAAATCGAAAAGAGCGTTTACATGCGCATTCCTGATCAATTTCGGATTCTCATATCTCTCTGATAACAATTTCCAACCTACCCATAATTTTTATTAGATATTTCAAGTGAATTCAGAATTTCTTTGGCCTTTCCCTTCAAGCAAGAGTTCAAGTAATAAAACTTTTGCATATCCGGTATTTTTGTGTTGTTATGAATCAGTGAACTAAAAGTGTCCCTAAACGGATACCATTGTTCATATTCTCCATCAAAGGTGGGTAAGTTAATCGTCGGTAATTTTATATTTAATTCGTTTTCGAAACCAAAATTTAGTTCTCCTACATTAGAAATATTCAACTGTTCGGTAGATTTATTTAAATTACTGATTGTTCTGTTGTTCAACATTTTCGTAACGGCTGCAATACTTTTATAATAGTCATTCTCAAATTCCTCTTTATCAGTTTCATAGTCATTCCCATCATCAATAGTCTCAAGTTCTATCATTACTTGATAATATTCATCTATTTTTTCCGAACGCGCCAATCGCGTTTGTAATTCCTCTACCGATGCCGACTCACCATTTTCCCCCAACCAATTTGCCAATTTTGTCAACATTCCCTTAAAGTTACCTACTCGCCTATTTAACATTTTAATTGCTGCCGATTCCGTCATTCTGCAGGTTCAACGCAACGCGACTATAATATTTTACCAAATCCCACGAACCCGCGCAAACTAAGCCCTCGGACATATACCACTACGTGCGCTCTAATCACGACACGTTGCCCAAGCGCCTCTGTATACCATATACCGCAATAACCACAGTTCGCGATAATGAAACAAAATTCCGTATCCATACAAACCACCCCAAACTCACTAACATATAATTATTATGCAACGCTTTAGTACATAACGCGCCAAACTGCAAAATGCCGTGTCACGTACACCAAACAAAGTGAGATAGATGGTATAGTTCATGGAAAGGAGAGAGACGGGACTAACCTTAGTTTCAAATGGCCGCCTGAACGTTGTTGTTTCCAACCACCACGCACCTTCAACTCGTCTGCTTTCTGGATGTTGCTATCTTCGCCAATTTTATCCGGTTGACTGGACCAATGTTTCGTCGCTACTTTTAATAAAACACACAGTGGACTGTAAACTGTTTACTTAAATCTTCTTGTAGCAGTCTTACAAACGTGTACGTGCGAGGCGGATGACGGCTCTACACACTCTCGTTCTTAAAACATGGTGGGGGTCGAATAACGGTTACAAAGCGCGAACCAGTGACACTCAACATAAACTCAGCGGTACCAAACACCTGGGTTGTCCACACTCAAAGCACAGATTATCCAGATACGCAACTCGCAGGAAATCACAAGTTCAGAATTTCATTGCGCATGTTGACGCGCCGGGTACTTTTTTCATTCAAATGGGAGGTCGGACAGGCGAAATTCTGAGGGAGGGGGAAGTATTACATTTTTATAGCGAATAGCTGGCGAGCAAGGTGACGCCCAATAATAGGTCGTCATGGTTACAACATTTGTGCTCTATTCAGCGGAGGGCTAGCCACGTAAAGTCATGACGTTTTGTGACGTCAATACCATCAAGTGGGATTCAAGGCCAAAAAATTAGGTACCGCCAGATCAAAGGCGCCGACACGAAGTTACGCGTCTGTATAGTCTGTGCTCAAAGTACCCATCAATCGCAACTTTCACGCGAAAAGCCTCCACTACAGCTTTGAAAATTGCGGAGTTATGAATTTTTCAAAAACCGCAGCTTTTTCTGGTTTTTCCGAATTTCCTCCGTTAACATTAATTCAATCGAGTCCGTGCAGGAATAATTTTTTTCGTGTTTTCATTCTCTACAATTCGTCTGTTGAAAGCATCCAGATTGCTCCATCGGTTCAGTTTTTACAAGCGAAAAACTTTTTTATGTTTTTTGTTTATAACAAATTAAGACATGATATTTGTGAGTAGGAAACATATCACAATACATGTACTGACTGTTTCACGTGACCTGGGACCGTCGGCTTCCCGCTAGTATTTTTGTCATAAACTCAGTCATTTTCTGGTCTATTGCCTGGTCTATCGGGACATCAAAGTTGAGAACGTTTTTGTGAAGATAAAAATCGCCACACGAAGCGATGGGTTGGTGGAAAGAGGGTGAGGAGTCAAGGTGGCGCACAAAATTGCACTATTTACAGTAAAATAATCAGGTTGGGTTTGTTTGATTATTAAAGGTTTTGTGGGTCTGGCGGGTGTTTTCACCGGAATTTCAGTATGTGATCAAGACGATTACTTTGTGAAGATGTATGGTTTTTCTTGTCAGGAGAAAATCTTCAAAAGACTTTCGCCAAGGTCTCATAGGCCAATAGTGTGAGGCTTGACTCACTAAAAACTCCTCCATTTAAATCTGCTGCAAACGTTGGGACCGCCTTCGCATTACTGCAATCGCTTGAGCTGTATACGTGTCTTCCACCTCATTCTATGGTCCATGGTCATGTCTGCTCCTTTTCCTTCTTTGTGAGCATGTTTCGGATTGCCTCAGACACCCGCCTCTATGACTCCTGGCTGGTTAACATGCCGTTAATGATATTTTTCTGCCATCGTTCTAGGGTGTGCCTCCGGATGTCCTCCTTCTTTAGGCGCCAATCGCTGGTCCTGCGCGTTTTCTCCTCTACTAGTTGCGCTATCGGGGGTAGCCCAGCTATCACTTCCAGTGCTTCGGTGGAGGCCGTCCTGTATGCCCTCGTAATTAAGATTGCCATCTTCCGCTGTACGCTCTCTAGCATCTTTCATTGCCGGTCTATCTTACACACTGTCTCCAATGTTGGCGGCGTACATCATTCGGCGCCTTCATTCGTCCGCCTCTGTCGAACATGACCCCCAGATACTTTATGTTTATGTTTGTATCGCTGTGCCATTGATGTTTAGGGTCATGTGGCTCACTCCTCTTCTTCCAACAAGGACTACTACCTCGCACTTGTCCGGAGCGACCACGAGGTCCATATCGCTGATCGTCGCAGTAACTTCGTCGAGCGTGGTCTGCAGGAATCGTCGCAGTTCCTCTGCCTTAGTGTGCCTGACGATCACTGCCAAGTCGTTTATTTAAGACATGTATTTAAGACTAATCAATCAAACCCAACTTGATTATTTTACGGTAAATAGTGCAATTTTGTGCCCCACTTCGGCATGCTCTTGCATCCACTTTACCACCCACTCACCGGTCTGTCGATTTTTTCTACATTTGAAACGTTCTCAACTTTGATATTCTAAAGCGACAGACTGATTATTATGTTAAGCTATCGTTTTTATTTTTTCCCTTTAAAAAAGTATGGGTGTAAAAGCCACACCCGGAAGATTGCCAGACTTGCGATTATCTTATTGTTACGCTAGAAGGGATAGATTCTGAACGTTTTAGCCTGCTTATAAATTACGTAACAAAACCGTTTCTACCTCTTGGAGTACTAAGAAAATCTGATTGTTTCTAGTAGTTTGTTTCCTGTTGAAGTTGGTCTACAATGATCTTTCCGTATACTCTAGAAATAATAGCTATTCACGTACACATATACAGTCAGGGCGTAAAGTATGGAAACATGACAAAATGTCTGAAAAGGTTTGTTATTTGAAAAAATCTTTTTAGTTGTCAAATTATTCATATTTACATCAAATTCTATTTCCGACCTTCAATTGTTTTCGACATCTAACGTCATCGACACATTTTTGAAAAGGCAAGCCCATATTTTTTGTACCGATATTGATAGATCTGTTAATGGTAATTTACAAACTTTATTGCCGATTATTAATTATGCTGAATGCGAATCTGAGATCAAAAAGTACATATCACGTCAGGTTATTTCGTTTTTACTTTATCATAATGCGTGCGTGCGTGCGTGCGTGCGTGCGTGCGTGCGTGCGTGCGTGCGTGCGTGCGTGCGTGCGTGCGTGCGTGCGTGCGTGCGTGCGTGCGTGCGTGCGTGCGTGCGTGCGTGCGTGCGTGCGTGCGTGCGTGCGTGTGTGCGTGTGGCGTGTGTGCGTGTGTGCGTGTGTGCGTGTGTGCGTGTGTGCGTGTGTGCGTGTGTGCGTGTGTGCGTGTGGCGTGCGTGCGTGCGTGCGTGCGTGCGTGCGTGCGTGCGTGCGTGCGTGCGTGCGTGCGTGCGTGCGTGCGTGCGTGCGTGCGTGCGTGCGTGCGTGCGTGCGTGCGTGCGTGCGTGCGTGCGTGCGTGCGTGCGTGCGTGCGTGCGTGCGTGCGTGCGTGCGTGCGTGCGTGCGTGCGTGCGTGCGTGCGTGCGTGCGTGCGTGCGTGCGTGTGTGTGTGTGTGTGTGTGTGTGTGTGTGTGTGTGCGTGTGTGTGTGGGTGGGTGGGTGTGTGTGTGTGGGTGTGTGGGCGTGTGTGTGTGTAAACGATTTTTGTGGCGACGATTCCGGAGAAACTACTAAAGGTATCGGAACGAAAGTTCATATTTAGACGGTTTGTTACCAAACTTAGAGCTGAAAAGCTTTTGGTTCAAAAGGGTCCAAAGGAACTGGTAGTTTATTCCAAGCCTTTTTGAAGGATTTTGCAAATGAGCCGCCATTTCTGTCAAAATAGTTAATTAATAAATTAAAGTAGAGGAAATTTTGAATAATTTATGCCTATGACATTTTTGGTAAAATTAATAGTTTAGCTTCAAGAGCAAATTCTATTTGATCGATATCGGTCGCATCTGCATTGATATGAAATTACATAGTAGCCAGGATTTTGACAAATATTTTTTGTGCTGTCACACTCGAAAACAGCTGATTTCATCAGAGGTTGGAGAACCGCTATGGAACGTTGCCGCTCTAGTGCGGCAAATTACAAAATACAAATTTTCACATAAAATAAGATCACCAATTTGATTGTTTGTTGATAAGAAATATCAACCCGTCTTTATATCTAATTCTAAAAACGATAAATTGAGAAAATTGTAAATAAAGTATAGCGATAAGTGTAGTTTTATTTTAGTATGTTCGTACGGATGTGACATCTACAGTGTCATGAATAAATATAAATCTGTCAGAATTTGAATTAGATTTTTAAGGTGCGTTTTCATTAGTGCTAATGGCAGTGGGAGCGGACGCCATTATAGTATTTGTAATAGAAAATTGCTAGTGACTCATGTTTATGTACATGCAAACTAATATGTGTCACTATCACGATATGTAAGAAATACTATAATTTCGTATTCTACCACCGCCATTACCTACCATTACCACCAATCGGAACGCACCTTTAAACTTGACGTTTCGTCAAAGTGGTACCAACCTAACATTTCTTATACAGAAATATAACTATTTTTTGTCTTTTTTTTAAGGCGTAATTCTCAAAAAGCAACACAATAAACGTTGATGTCACTCCTGCCAAAAGCTAGATCGCGCGACTCGCTCACATGCGACAGCGACACTCCGCCTTCGGTGACGCACCGCATCACCGCTCGTCGCGCTATTGCGTACTTTCGGCACTTGTGACATACATAACTATTATTCTAATGACATAGTGTAGGTAGTGTCAAATGCTGATGCTTTGATAATACCTACGATTTATCTCAATAAATAGATCCTCATGCAGCTAAACTGTTAGTTTTATATATTGTATGATAAAGTCATGTGCCTGGCCACATCAGATTTTTTTACGTTCTTTTTATGGAGCCGTACGCACCACACCTAAATAATCGCTGTAAATATTACAAAAACATTTGGGAACAAAATTCTGTGCTTTCAGGTAAAAATGCAAAGATTGAGGTGTGCTATGTGACCATTTTAAGATAAATGTGTAGTAAAATAGCGTGTTGGAGCCGAGATTCGTTTTCAAGGCAATTAATTCTATCCAAAACGCAATTTCATATTCAATTCACAAAAACTATTTTCCTTAAAATTGTCAACACTTCACAATTTTCAATTGCATTTTTTTCAAAAACTTTTCTTATATATGGCTATGATATGCCCGATCCCATTTAGACAATTAAATAATCCCCTAAAATCAGTAAAAGAAGGGGTTGCCATTTGAAAAAAAATTTGATGACGTCATAACTCATTAACAATGGCTGGTCGGAAATTAAACTTTTCACAGAATAATTAAAAATTGACGCGTTCGAAGATTTTTAAAATAATAAACCGCCTCAGAGATTTTTTCATGTTTTCATACTTTACGCGCTCACTATATAATATACTTACCTGATAAATGTTTCGACAGAAAACTTATAGTAGTTTAGTGCAGACATAAGAAAGTTTTTTCTCAATTTTGCTCCATCTCTGCTCTCTGTATGTAGTTCCTAAATAGTCTTTCTCGATATAATTGAGTAAATTTCAACTTATTCCGTGGCTTTTATATTGTTTATATATTTTTTTGCTATTAAGAATTATAATTGTTGATTGCATACTTGATAAACTACGATTTTGTTCTTTATATTGCGTTTGTTTTTCTGACTTCGGGTTTAAAAGTTCTCTCTCGATAATTCAGTAAATTCATGTAATGGTAAATTTCTACAACATTCTTAGATTATACAGGTGTTCGCAGACCATAGGCAAAGTACAGGTGTCCCACAAGAAACAAAGTACATTAATAGCCTTAAGAAATCGAAATACACGTTTCTTCTATGTATAAAAGTTATAGATTATCATTCGCTGTACAGCCAGAAAATATTTTGATGCTTACAGGGTGTCCCACAACAACGTACCAACGCAAACTTATGTTTTTGAAATGGAACGGTAGGTATATTATTGCAGTTTTTAATGAAGATTTATATCCTAATTGTTTTGACATCAACTTGTATTAGGTTATTATCAACTGTGTCTAACTCAGTAGGTCTATCGTCAACAGCTAAAAAGTTATTAATAAACTAATTTGACATTTAGAACTTGCACAATAAATAATAAATTAATATAAATTATCTCTTTGCCACGACAAAATTCAACAATGATACAAAGTATTCCATTAAAAACAAGCTTGTGTTGGTACGTTGTTGTGGGAAAACCTGTATGCATCAAAATATTTTCTGGCTGTATTAATTATGTTTTTATGTTCATAGTTACTTGTTTTATACACAATTTAATAATTTAAATAAATACGAAAATATCTAAAATAAGCAAGTAGCGTAAATTTTTAAGTTATTGAGGTATTAGTGTAGTAAATTTGAACCAATTAAAAAAGGAGTAGTTCCAACACGTTCCGAGATAACGCAGTATTTATGACTCATTTGACTCTAGTTTATTGCCGTGTTAAACATACAGCTTTAATCTGCAAATTTATCTAACCATTACTTTTTTCTTGATCTCTTAAGGCTAAAAGATATGACAAAGAATAAAGAAAAATACAGTAGATTAGAGCGCTTCATTCTGCTAACTAAAAGTAATTACACTGTGGGCCAAAAAAAGCGGTACAAATGTACAATTACTCATATTTCCAAAGATTTTAAGTAAATTCAAGGCAGCATTTCTTTGAAAAACTAATTGCCTATGTTGTGAGGATTGAAAACACCAAAAAACAATGTTTCAAAATTTCATCCTGTATACGATGCTATAAAACCTCTACTGTCCCTTTTGACCAAAAGAAAACAAATGTTATTACCTACTACTTTATTACTTTATTACTTTATTACCTACTTTGTTACACCTTTAATTTCACATTGAATTGACCCGATGTTATCAGAAATGTTGCATTGCCAAACATAAAGCAAAATAACTTTGGATTGATACGTTGTGTTATTGCGAATATGGTATGGTTTCAATCTCCACACTACAAGCAATTCGTTTTTAAAAGAAATATTTGAATAGACTAAATATTATTGAAAACACGAGTGATTAAAAATTTGTACCGTTTTTTTAGGCCCACAGTGTAGAATGTGTTCTTTCTAATCATTCTACTCCGAGCAGTTACTATCTGTTGATCAGAAACGTCAGGAGTAAACGGTCATTGATTTATAGGTTGTTGGTTTGCGTTAAAACCAGTTTCCGCTAAACGTGCTTCAATTCTTTGTAACATATTATTGTTCGTGGCGTCCGCGTCCGTGTAAAAGTGTGCATATAACCCATTGAAAGACTTGACGCCAATGGATTCTTTCATTTGGGTACTTATTAAAGACATAGTTTATGAGACCCATTAATTGATAAGGAGAACATAAAAGATAAGTTCGAGCTGCTTTCAATGAGTTATGTGCTAACTCTATCAGGGACGCCACCAACAATAATTTGTTAAAATGAATTGAAGCATGTTTAGCGGAAAACGGCATCGTTTTTGACCAGTTACTGAAACTAAATTAAGAAGTTTTTTTTTATTTACAACGATTCTGTTTTATTTTTAATTTTTTGTTTTATTTTCGGCTTTTAATTTTATAAATACTAAATTAATTATAATGAAAAATGACTTAAAAGCTCGTTTAATAAGTTCTGTTTATTCCAAATTTTTCAGTTGTTTTCAAACGCAATAAAAATCGATTTCACTAGGTACAAGTACATTTTAGGTATTGGATATTGTACACAAAATTGATCTAAAATTTTCGATAGAATTGTTAAATGTATTCATATGTTAAGGTTGCCATTAGTAAAATTGAGATTTAGTACTTTTGTCGAATTCAACTTTGATCTTATAATTTGAACACGCTGTATAACTTTTAGAAGAGTTCTACCGATTTGTCGATAATACGTTACCTTCACAACAATTTTACCGGACAACTTTCCAACGATAACAGGGGACCTTTTATAAGTAATTGAAAATAACCGTGCAGCTGTCATTTTGTAATGAAAAATAGGAATATCTCAAAAATTACTCATGTTAGGTATAGGGAATGTAACATAATAATGATCTTAATGAAGATTTCAAATACAGAGTTTTCCATTTGAAATATAAAAGTTGACATCATTTCCGGTGTAACCGTAAGTATCCGAAAATTCAAAATATTTTAGTTGAGACAATCGTGTCCAACAATATAATTCCAGATATTTTCAATCTCTCATTTCATTTGGTTCTCCACATACTTCTAATGGCAGTTCGTCGTGGGAGACCCTGGCTCTGAGAGCAAGCCGTGGACAAACGCTAGGGTACGCTAGGGAGTAAACGCTCAATAGGCTCTTGTTTCCTAAACGGTCCCCAGGTTCAGCACCTTGTCACAATTCAACAATAATTCTCATAACTTGATTTATTGTTTAGGTAAGGTCAGTCATAAGTTAACACGGTAAAAACACAATTAAAAAATAATAACAATATAAGTGATTATCACATCAATTTATTTTTAAATTCTTACATTCGTACTGGTTTTATTTTAACCTCTAGAATAGCAAGTTGATACACATTTTTACAATAACATGACTAAACTATACACATTTTAGATTGTTTCTGGCACACATTTTGTAGGTTACATATACTGAGTAAATAATTTAGTTAGACAAAGGAAATAACGACCAATTTTACTAATATCGTCCCTGCATACAACTTCGACAGCTGCAGGACTTTGTATGCATAGTATGATGGTGATGATGCTTGTTGGGGGTACCCGACCGAAGCTGTTGCGAATGTTGCGATCCGTTGTAGTAGTTCTGGTTGCAACTCTTTGAATACTCCTGGTCCCTGAATTGTGATGAGGGCGGTTCCGGTAGCGGCGGATAGTTATTTTGGAAGTCATAGTTGCTATCGTCGTAGACTTTGTACCATTCGCCAGTCCTTTGGTCCATTTGCCACCGAGTGTTTGTCTGTTCACTGTTGAATTTAGTATATTTTTGAGCATTGTCATTTAAAGCAGGGTCCATAAATCGGGCGACTTTTTCAACATACCCTCTACTCCGTGGGAACGGTGTCGCCGCAAAGGCAGGCCTAGAAGACAGTGATTCGCTCTTCGTTTGAATGTTGCTGCACCTGGTGTTATATGATGGACTTGACGACCTTGGGCAGTATCTTCCATTGGAGCTATCATCCTCTTCATCGTCGTATATCGGTTTCTCCAGGCCCTTGTTCTGTCTACTCAGCAGTTCAAATTGTCTCATGGTGTTGCGAACCCTCTCCTTGTTGCGTAGGGAAATTGTTGTTTCAATCTCGTCGACCAATACCGGGTAATCTTCGGTCTTTTGGTATGCCAGGTTGACATTACGATTGTTCATGTGCTGGTTCATGTGCTGATTATCGTCCGCATATGACGGTTGATCATCGTACGGCTTCCTGCAATCACAACACTTGCAGTTCATGAAATAGTTTCGTCGCAGGTGATGGCAATAATCACAGGCGCAGTTTCTGTCATGGGGTTCCTCACGGTCTTGCATTGGCTCTTCGTACGGGTACTTGCTGGAATGAGTCTCGACGTAGCCATAATTATCGGAACTGTCCGACTTGGCATGGTCCTGCTTCTGCATCATCTTATGTTTCCCGACGTCCGGGGACGAATGAGACGCGGACTTTGGCTGCGGCGGATGGTTGTTAGGGGCAACCTTACCCTGGTCATTTTGGCGTAGGTTCTCGGCACTCTTTGCCATGTCATACGTGGTACGCGCTTTGCGCTCAGGGAAGCTGGGAGGATTCGGCAGGCATCTTCGATTAGGCGCTGGCTGTTGATTGTAACCAGGCTGCTTGTTGAAATGAGACGATGATTGTTGTGGTAGCTGCTGAGGTTGGTTATACTGTTGGTAGTCCTGATAGGTTGTGTTATACGGCATTTGATTGTATTGGGGTGGTGCGTGTTGACTGTGTTGAGCATGAGCACTGTGCTGACTTTGTGGGTTATGAGAATTAAGGCTATGTGGACTATGCTGACTGTGCTGAGTATGAGGATTGTGGGGATTATGTTGGCTGTATTGAGCGTGAGCTGAGTAATCGGATGGAGTTCTTGCCGCCTTGATGTCACCAGTTTTACACGGACAATTCCCACCGCAGGGCCCACTGTGCTCGTACGGGTCGCGGCGGCCTTCGTTCACTTTCATGAAACCGCTCTCATAGTTCTGGTCCCTCTCCGGCGGCTCTCGAGAATACCTATCTAATGTATTGCGCTTTTTCTCGATGTTCATTGGGTAATTTGATATCGCGATTGGTTCATGGGACGTGAATGCACCCCGCTCTGGCGGTGTCTGCGAAGAAGTTGTGTCGCGAGAGCACTCGCAAGATGATGAAGTAGCTTCTGGTGTCGTATCGTCCTTATCGTGGAAATAACGGACACAACCAGTATTACAGCAGCCACAACCAATCAAGCCTGTTATTGTTGATTTTTCAGCTACGTTCTTATCGCCACTTCCGTCAAGACCAGATGTAGTTACTTGTGATGCTTTGCTATTACAGCCGCAACCGTCTTTACTTCCGGACTTCTTTCGTGGAGTATACTGCAACTCGGATATATCAGAATCAGTGCTGTCGTACCAGCCAAAGACTTCCTCAATTTCACTTTTTTGGGTGACTGTGGGCACCAACTCGGCAACATCAGAGTCTGAACTATTACCTGCTTCCTTTCTAGAGGATTCAGCACCGCCCATGAAAAGGGTGTAATTTAAGAGCAATTTTTTCCTACGCGGGATTGGTACTGTGATTTGGATGAAGATCGTTCACTGTCATCTAATGGCGCTAGCAGAATCCTAGATGATGGCGCGTTCGTCGATGATGCCGCTTCACTTTTGCTTAAAAGAGATTTAGTTAGACTTGACTTTGCTGAAGATTAATCAAAATTATCCTAAAATCAATTACATACGAAAATTTTAATGACATCTTTCGAATGCATTTGACAGCGGTTCTCTCGAAAAGACAGACCTGATTGTTATAAGGCGGCCGCGATTACAATTGACTCATATCAAATTGATTACTGTGTAATTTCACGGACATTTGAAAAAGTACGTACCCTGCGAGAAGCAACTAAAAGACTTCCATTTACTGCAAACTAATTTTGCAAGACCCTCTAGACATATGGCACATGATGCTAACTAAAATTTTGACAATGCAATCTAGAATACGTCACCTGACGGATACTAGTTTAAACATCCACATACCATTGATGTAAATCACTTATAAATCAATTTCAAGCGAGAAGAATTCTTTCCTCCTGACGGATACTAAATATAGTGAATGAGATAAACCACTAAGAATGGCGTTTTGTTGCTTCACGATGGTGCTCAAGACCATTGACAAAGCACAAAATGGACCAAATACTGAAGACCATTCATCGATACCAAATATATTATATACACACAATTGGTATTATATTGAGATGATGACGCGGAGAAACTACCATAAACTTTTAATCAAAAAATAACAGACGTACAGTATGATATAACTGAGCGAAATCCATGGTCACATGGTCGATATGATTTATATAGGGATTACAAAAACACATATTTCAACCTCATGAATCTGGTGAAGTATCGATAACTCAAATTCAGAGATATTAATAAAAACAGAAGAACAGTGTCGTCACATTGGCAGCGTTTGGTTATTTAGTTTCATTTGCTTTATATGAAATCAGGTGTTGACAACCTGCTTTCCAATCGTTGACAATCATTGTCTGCAATTATCATCGATTTATTGATGGATTTATTTATTGGTTTGTAAAGTACAACTTTTGGCGAATCTGTTTACAAGTGCCCTGTTGTCCAGATTTACTAAATTATTGTATCAACTCAACTACTCAGCCCATCCATACCATCCATCTTACATCATAATATTATTGATATTAAACCATTGGCGGATTTGATGTGATATACGAGTTGCAAAACCGTAAAATGTGTATATACAGGCGGTAGTTAAACCAAACGCAATCATGGCTTAATATAAAGAGGAAGCTTAGCGATTTATAAGCTTCGCTATGTTGATGGTGCAGCGAACTTCACCTTTAAGGTAGTAACATAATGCTACGCGTAAAATGTCTACCATATATAAAATAAACTATATTCTAGAGACTAAATACAGAACACACTAATCTATTTGTCCGGTGTCCGATCTTTGCAGTCAACCGAGACAGAGACATTGCGTATGGGTCAATCCATCTGAAGTGGTCCAGAGGTGGTCGCTTCACCATTTCAGAAAAAAAATCATTTTTTTAAAATGAAATTGTCTATGTTCTGGGAGTATAAAACCATTTCTCTTTTTTTAAATTATTTTACTCCGTTCAGAAATGGCGCCCAGTTTTGTGTCACCGAATCCGGCATTTTTGACATTGCTATGTGTTTGCGTTAAACAAAATATCTTTTTTGGGGATGGTCCTAGAGAGTTGTAGTAAAAACCACTCTATTAAGCATATTTCAAGCTACCTGTTAAGTATATAATACATGTAGATTACGTTTATTTTCTATTTTAAAAAATATCCTAAAGTGTGCTTACAATAGCTTATTAGAATTCTTGATTTTTTTTTTACTTGAATGGGACATGAATTTGTCCATTCAATATTTTTTAGTTATAACATTTTATGCAAAGGCCTTGTAATAAAAGAATAGCTTTCTTACTACTTCCCCCTATTGATAACAAGCTATTGAAAATTAAAAATGTCTCATTTTGGCGATATTTAATGTAAAATATCTCTGATGGGACCAGGACAAAAAATCTAAAACTTTCATAATTAATTCACCTTTGTATAAGGTTTAATAATAAATAAAAACTTTCTTGTGTATTGCACCGTGTTTGGAGTAACATGCCCTCAAACATAGGGACAAATGTTAATTAACGCTTACTAAAAAATACGATAACTCCGTCCTGAAGTTGGAAAAGCACAATTATTTAAATTTGATACATTTTATTACAATGTTATTAACTTTATTCAGCTTAAAATAATTATCATAGAATAAATAGTTAATTGTACAACACACATATTTCTAAATAATAATATACATATAATATCAGTAAGAATATGTTATATTACTGCTTCTATAAAAATATAATGTAAATAAATAAACAGTTCCAGTAGGCTTAGATGTTTTCAATATGTTAATGTTGGTCACTACTGGACTGTCCCCACCGCTTTTTTAATTGTGAGCCTGTTCTAACAGGCTAACTAATGAGCTGAGCCAGAAGCCAGTTATATGTGACTGTTTTCAGAAACATTTAACTAATTATATAAAACAAAATCTGTCAAGCATATCAAAACTTATTTATTTCTCTGGTGGTGCAGCAAGTCAATACAAGAACAAGAAGAACTTTGCAAACTTATCGTATCATAAAAAAATTTGGGTTAGATGCCGAATGGCATTTTTCTGGATGTGCACATGAAAAAAAAAACGCATGCGACGATATAAGGGGGGCAACGAAGCGACTAGTGGCTAAAGCCAGTCTTCAAAGACCAGTTAATAGCCAAATCCGTTAATGTAGAAGATATGTTCTCCTTTTGCAATGTACACCTACCAGGGGTAAACTACATCTTAGTGGCAAAAGAACAGGGGTCAGAACACAAAACCACCCTTTATGATAGAGTTTAGCGATCCAAACAGATAAAAGGAAGTCGAAGTTCTCACAAATTCTCTCCTCAACCAACAGAAGGTGTAATAAGATGTTACATCATATCAACTTCATAAACGTATGAAGATCACTTAGTTTTATAAGTCTCTTTTGTAAAAAATGACATAATTGTTATGAATAGTATGCTTTGTTTTGTATTTACTGAGAATATTGAATTAAATTTGTTTTACCGTCATGTGAATTTGCTCTCATTTTAAAGGGCTGTTATTCCAAACACAGTGCAATACACAAGAATGTTTTTATTTATTATTAAACCTTATGAAAAGATGAATTAGTTTTGAAAGTTTCAGATTTTTTGTCCTGGTATCATCAGAGATATTTCACATTATACATCGTAAAAATAAGAAATTTTGAAATTTCAATAGCATGTCATCAATTGGGAGAAGGAGTAAGAAAGCTATTTTTTTATTATAAGCCCTTTGCATACAAGGTTATAACGAAAAAATATTGAATGGACCAATTAAGTACCCCTTCATGTCTAAAAAAATCATGAAAACGCCTCCTAATAGACTATCTATCGTAAGTAAACTTTAAGATATTTTCTAAACAAATAATAAGCGTAAACGCTATGCATTATATACCTAACAGATAGCTTGGAATGTGCTTAATCGCGTGGTTAGTATTTCAACTCTCTATGACAATTTTAAACAAAGTTATTTCGTTTAACGCAAGCACATGTCAAAAATGTCGAATTCGCTGACACAAAACTGGTCGTCATTTCTGAACTGAATAAAATAATAAAAAAAAATTAAACGGTTTTGCACTCCCACAAGATAGGCAAATTCAATTTAAAAAACTGATTTTTTTTCTAAAATGGTCAAGCGACCAACTTATCTTTTTCTGGACCATTTCAGATGGATTGACCCGATAGGTACTATGGAACCATATCGATCACCCGCGCAGCAGCTAGGCTGAGGCACGGACGAACGTTAAGATGGACTTGTAAATGAGTAGGCAACCAAATATACTTCATAATTTTGCGATCAGTATTTCACCGAAATGATTAGGTATTTCCATTCAAGTTACACGTTAAACTAAACGTGAAACCTTTGCCGATAATACAAAAACTATCCGGCTCAATTCTGTCAAGTGTAGGTGAGGAATTCTGGGAATATCGATGTTTTTTTTTGTTGATCGCCAGAAGATATAGCCACCAATAAGCTTAAAATCCGTCACCTAGATTCGACAGAATTAAGCCGGATATCTTTTGTATTATCGGCAAAGGTTTCAAGGTCAGTTTAACGTTTAATTTGAATGGAAATATCTAATCATTTCGTTGAAATACTGATCACAAAATTACGAGGTATATTTGTTTGCCTACTCATTTCGAAGCCCACCTTAAACATTGCAAACTTAGGTGTAATTCAAAAACTACCAACAAATTTTGATCGGACTTTTATCTATGCATTCTTTAAACTCCAATAAATAATCCAGAGGGAGCTAGATCAGATTTTTTTGGATTTATTTCGCACACATTTGTTTATTTGTCAATTTAAATTTGCCCTTGGGCAAACGTATTTACAGCGTGCAGCAGCTCCGATGCACAATTGACATTTGGCGTTTATGTTTTAAATGTGCGTTGGAAGTGTTTCTTGATTTTGAGGTATGAATACATGTTTCTATGGTTTTTAATTAATCACGCAATAATTCAGATAATAAGATGCATATGGTGTCTATTTGTATGAAAGGTTATTCGTATAAAAATAAAATTATATCTGATTTACCTACATCAGAGTCAGTTTTACTTCTATTATAAGAAAAGTTACTTACAATCTCAGCCAGATGTTATGAAAATATCATAAGTATTTTTAAAATGCAGAAATGAGCATTGAGTTATTATACAAATAATATTGCAGTAAATATTGTTTAATAAAGGATAGGAGTTAATTAAAACCTTCTTAATTTTGCAAGAATACTTTGGTACTAGTTTCGAACGGCTTATCTTTAACCTATGCCAAAAAAACACAAAGCAATCAAAAGAAATAACGCAAAATTGTAACATTAAAAGTCACTGACTCATCATTCTGTTGCCTGATGTCTTGTGCCGCATATAATTGATTTTGACTGCAAGTTAACATTTTTTATAAATTTAAGGCATATTTAAGTGATTTCATTTGTTACAATTTCGCGTGATTATATCTGCTTGTTTTGTGTTTTCTGGATGTTGCCTGATGATGATCAGTTGATCGAAACTAGTCATAAAGTATATTCATGCAAATATTCATGCAAATTTAAAAGTTTTTATTTACCTAGCTCACATCCTTTATTAAAAGTTTTTGCAATAACAAAGTAACTATTTGTATTTATTTGTTGGGTCTTATTTAATGTACATTTAGTATAACTAAATAAAGTAGTTTGTATTTTTCGAAATTTTGATGTTTATTCTCCACTGCACACCTTACGTACAAATGAATCGCATGCCACTGGTAACATACTAGGTTTGTTCGCGAGTTTGGAGCGTGATCGGGCAGTAATTTATATTGGACCAGATGTGTTCAGATGAAAAACGATAAGAAACTTTAGAATATCAATAAATAAAGGATTATTTAGATAGTAAGTTGACTTCTGATATTTCTTGTGCACCAATAAAATTTCTGAAAATTATGGTATATTTATTTATGTCAGTGCCAGTATATCCGTATTTCAGGACGACATGATTTGGACAAATGCCAAGCTTCTATTTTTATGATTTGTAACAATATTTAAATAAATTTATTTAGTAAAAAAGTCGTGTCGGAGGTAAGTAAGTATAAACGTCGATAAGCAGCACGAAATATAATAAGTATAATTCGATAATGGGTATATCTCACAAGCACGGCCATGACACATTCACATTTTATGCAAATTATTTGTTGAATTCTTCCTTTTATCTTAAGTTCGACGTAGAAAAACTTCAGAACTACCATAATAGCGGAACAAGATTCAGGATGCATACCGTACACAGTATTTAATCATGTTGAACCGTTTAAACTACGCTCTCCGCATTTAGAGCAAAGTTTTGAAACCACCATACATGATACCAGTTCTCCAAGAAAATGTGGAAATAATAGCGATTTGGGCAAAGACTAAGCGTACTTATTTGGGGATCAGTAGCCCATATTCAAATGCCGACATTTCCGAACAAACCTAGATATTTTAATCTCTATGAAACAGACACAATTGACTAAAATTCCACATTTGCAAAACGTGCGGAAACCAAGTTGACACATAAACCCCGGGAAGACATCCAAAATATGAAAGCAAAGTTGCAAATCTACATCACAGGGCTATCCAGACGAGTTGTTGTTGAATTAGAATGCATTTGCTTTTAACTTACTTTTCTAAATACTCTTCTAATAAAATTTTTCAATTTGGAAGCCTTCTTCTCTTTTTTTTGAACTTGTGCTTCCAAAGCCCCAGCATTAATTTTTGCATAATAATTTTTAACCTTAGTTCTATACGAAGTTACATCACTAGTACTAGTGTAGCTAACGGTTTCCCATTCCCCTAAATGCTGCTTATGTGTCATTTCCTGCTTAGGCTTTTGACCATGTCTCTCATGATCAAACATATCCGAATATTGCGTAGAATCATACAGATAATTCACAGTCAAGCGAGGACTGCCATCAGATATTTGCGAATACGCTGAAGACGTAGAAGACTCACGCTTGGCGATGCGTTTTGCGTGTATCCTCTTCGACATTTGTGGGTAGCTATGACAAATAGATGCGCTTCTCACACTACGACCAGTCTCCGTTTCAGAATGAAATGAGGAAGATCCTAGATAGTGGCAAGTGCAAGGGTTCGTACCACATCCACATTGGCACGGCAGTGTAAAGTCTAGGTTTAGTTTTGGTACTCCAGCTGGAGGATATGGTGGGTCAAATTGAGCTGTCACCGCTACAGTCTTCTTGGGCACCCTATAGAAGCCACGTACATTGCTAGATGTCGTGTCGGTTTCCGCAGTGAAGCCTGTATCAGTTTCGGTATCCTCAGGGCTGAACTTTTGGGTGTACTTATCGCGCCTCGGCGTTTCAATGAAGGTTGTTTCACTTGAAGTCGAGGTTTGTCGTCTTCTTATCCTCTTTCGCTTCCTAGCAACATCAGCTGAACTATCTATGAATGTAGTATCTGATGAAGTACCAGTTGTTGTGTCAGCTTGGGTATCCTCGCTGTGGTATAGATCTAGTAATGGAATCTCATCTTCATATTTCTTCCTAGAAGGCTTAACAGCATCGATTAATGAAGACTTAGATCCCACGCTAACTCTGGAGAGTTTTGCCAAATAGGGCGATCCAAATGTTGCTTGTGTCGAAGAGAGTTTTCCTTCGTTATTGTTTGTATCGTTTCTGAAGGTATCTTCTCTGAATGTCTCCATGGAAACGTAATCTGGTATGTGCTGCTTCTCTACGTCCGCGTGCATAGATGACATTGATTCCAATGGTTGGGGTTTGGTGATATCTTTTTCATATTGGTATGTGTGGGCGCTAGTGTCAGTCGAGTAATAGTCTGAATCAGTACGCCGAGAACTTGATGTGGCCGATGAGATTTTCGTGCTTTTATCGGTGTCTGACGAGTCTGATGTGGGTTCCTTTTTCTTGAAACATCGGAACAACTTTACCTTCTTTTTTGCTGTCTTCGTTTTCACCTTCTTTTTCGTTTTCTTTTTAGTTTTCTTTTTCGGTGGCGGTTGATAAGAAGCATTGTCTGCTGACGAATCTCTACAATTGATAAGTGGTTAGAGTGGTATTAGTTTTTTTATGATAAATACATATTCTATGAAGGCCGTTACTTGTTCGTACCGTACCTACTATCCTGATGTTGGTATTACTTACTTTTCTTCACTTATATCAGACAGATCGCCATATTGTATAGGATCTAAGCAAATGGTGCAAATATTCTGTAAGTCTTCGAAGCATTTCTCACAATAAAGACCGGCGCAGCCAGGTGTGACACATCGTATCGGCTTTATTTGATCTCCTTCCCTGAAAACTTCCCCGCAAACTAAACAGGTCTTCTGGTTTTCAGGTTTTATACAATAGTGGAAAATCTTAATGCTAAAAAATTCAGTACATAAATATTAATTAAATCATACTTCGTAGATTTTGATCACCTCATCAAATGAGCAATAATAAACTCCTTGAATGTCATTTTATCTATAGTCTTATCTCCACCAAACTTCCGTCTAAGTTGCCTGCGTATGAACTTAAGAAATGAAGTGCGTGTACGTAAAATGTGATTGTAAAGCCATATGGCTCTTTGTTTTCCACGTAAGGGATGGTAGAAGCACATCACCGAATTCCTCCACCTTAACCCATAAGGTTCGAAGATTGTGAGGATCCAGCATATAACTAAAAGGGAACCGATTTGAACGTATCGATCAAAGTCTGGCGGAATGGGATCTGGAAGACATGGAACTGTGTCTATCTCCAGCTTTATTCCCGCCGGCTGGAAGGCTTTCACTATTGACCTAAGTAAATCTGATAGAAGGCCGGTGCCCTTTATTTCTAGTTTTGGGATGTTGCTTCCTTAAAGACAATTTTAGTGATATAAACTTAGTAATGTTATGAGTGGAGGTGGTTTTACCGTCATAGGAAGATTGAAAACTTGCATGTTGACGGATTAAGGTCAACACCCAGAATAAAGCGTAGTCAGCCACCATGTGAGTACCAAGTTTCAGAGATGCTATGCCAAGTACTACAGCGGTCTGTGATAGTTCTCGTTTCTCCTTCTTAACCAATCTTAGAGAACCAACCTACAGAAACCATATTTTAAATAAACATTTATTAGTTTGTAAATGTAAAGAACAAAAAGAAACGTTATGAGCGTTCAGCAATTTAAGTTTCTCCTTCAATGCTTTTGTTTGGTTGCAGAATACTATGTGTATAAAAAGGTATAGAATTGGTTAAGTACGCTATCTTAGGATTAGATATGATTTTTGTAGTTGGCTGTACTTGAAGGGTGGTTACGAAAGATAGAGGAGCATTCATTTTTCTGTTTTTTGGTTTGCTTCTGAATTCAAGCTGACTAGTGGGTACAACGATCCGTTCAACTACGATTGGTTTCAGTTTTGTGCTTTCACCTAATAAAGGGGCCATAGAAATATTGACGTAATAGACGATGGTTCCTTTGGTGATTTTCCTGGTATGTTGGAATTGTCACTACCTCTGTAGTTTTTCAGTCTTTGAAAATCTCACCTGTGCTTAGATCAAAACCTGGCTTTATTTTCAATATTTATTTATAACTTTGTCATTTCTAGCGCAGGTACCAGCCGATCTTTTAATTGGCGGTATTTGGGTGATTGGTTTCTTCAGTCCTATATTGCCTTGCGTAGAAATTAGTCTATACTCGTCATTTTTATTTATTTGCAGTTGTTTAATGTTCTGATCGTTATTTTATAATTCTTGAGTTAACTGATTTTATTCAGATTTTACTGCTGGGTCCCTGGTAACTTGTCAACGATCTTTCTTTTTTTAGATTCTTTCTTTTGGATATAAATTACCTTTAACTATTTGTACTACTGGTGTGCCTTTCTTAGCGGAGTTCTGTGAACAAGTTCTGCCATCTTGAGTTTGTGAGGTATTCTTGATTATTACCTGTAGATCTATTCCCTTTTCCAGACTAAGTTTGAATGTACCCCAGCATCTATGTTTACTTTTATGTTTTATTTTAATTGTTTCTTTTGTTTGTTAATTATTGTTTCGCAAAGTTAATAAGTAACTACATATTATAATCACATATAGTTGGTGTGTAAGGTAATAGAGTCAAACTGCTTCAAATCCTAATAAAATTCTGTTTGAAGTTCAATACTGGGGGATTATTTCGAAACAAATACCAATATAAATAAGTTATTCCGTATTATTTACTTATAATTTGATGATTTGCCATTTATTTTTTCATCACAAGTTATGAATCACTTGTATAGGCGATTTTTAGTAATACCTCCATAATTCTAGAAGGTGATAAATTAGGGATCAATAATTTTACATATGAGATTAATAATAATTAATAATTTACTGAAATACTTACGGAAATGTACACGTTGCGCTCTCTTTTGTTCAGCGGCAGAACCGTTTCCTTTCCAAGTTGCGCTCTTCTTATATCGATTGAGCGAAATTCCTTTGTTATGAATCGGTTGTCAAAACGTTCGTCGGACAAAAACTTGTATCGGTAATATAGGACACTGAAATAAATCTCAAATTATCTATAACATTATTTTATAAAATAACGTATATAAACATTGCAAAATAATAATTGTTCTGTCTTAATTGTGTTTTAAACACATTATTATTTATGCATTCAGATTCTTTTATTACTTTATCATACGCAGTAAGATAAAGTATTGTAATCATGCCGAAAAAAAAAATTGAGATTTTAGCGGAAATAGGTCTTTTTGGGTCCCCTGAACATTTTTGACCAAGGTACAAAAAAATGTCTGTGTGTGTGTGTGTGTGTGTGTGTGTGTGTGTGTGTGTGTGTGTGTGTGCGTGTGTAAACGATTTTTGTGACGACGATTCCGGAAAAACTACTAAAGGTATCGGGACGAAAGTTTATATTTAGAAGTTTTATGACCAAACTTAGAGCTGAAAAGCCTTTGGTTCAAAAGGGTCCAAAGGAACTGGTAGTTTATTCTAAGCCTTTTTCAAGGATTTTGCAGATGAGCCGCCATTTCTGTAATTTCGTCAAAATAGTTAAATAATAAATTAAAGCAGAGGAAATTTTGAATAATTTATGCCTATGACATTTTTTGGTAAAATTAATAGTTTAGCTGCAAGAGCAAATTCTATTTGATCGAGATCGGTCGCATCTGCATGGATATTAAACTACATAGTAGCCAGGATTTTGACAAATATTTTTTTGTGCTGTCACCACAGAAATGTCTATGGCTGTCACCACGCTGTCACACTCGGAGAACCGCTATGGAACGTCATCTACAGTGTCATGAACGAATATAAATCTGTCAGAATTTGAATTAGCTTTTTAAACTTGACATTTCGTAGAAGTGGTATCAACCTAACATTTTCTATACCGAAATATAACCATTTTTTAATTTTTTTAAAAATACGTATTTCTCAAAAAGCAACACAATGAACGTTGATGTCACTGCTGTCGAAAACTACCTAGCGCGACTCGCTCACATGCGACGACGACGCTCCGTCATCGGTGACGCGCCGCATCACCTCCATATCACCTCTCGTTGTGCTATTCCGTACTTTCGGCACTTGTGAGTTAAGCAACTATTATTCTGATGGCAGTAGGTAGCGTGCTTTGACAATACCTTCGATTGATACTATTGACTATCAAAATGCGGACACAATTTATCTCAGTCAAATAGATTCTCATACAGCTAAACTATTAATTTTATATATTGTATGATAAAGTCATGTGCCTGGCCACATCAGATTTTTTTTATTACACTGTAATATAACGTAAACAATTCGAATTAAACAAAAGAATTATAGCGTTAAAATTGTAATATTTGTATAATTTGAACTTGATTATTATAATTACCAAATATATTTTAAAAAACATTACCGAAAAACAATAAACAGGAAGAACAGACTAGTAGCACAACTCATAAAATCGAATATTCTTATTAGTCCTTCCGTACGCTCCTTGACTTCAGTCACGATTCCTGCAGCAACATCTTCTATTGACTTGGACGCATTTGTTTCGAAGTGAAAAGAATGTGAAAATCGTATTCTTACATAGAACATTGTCTTGATATGTCGTATAAAACTTTTTACCTCTACAAAAAGAAAACAAATAAAATAAAATACATAGTAATGTATAATAATTTCATACTATTATGAAATTTTAACAACAATTGTAGTATTACTTAAGGGTTATTTATATAGGGATGTGACTAACACATGCTCAATTGGCCGAAAGAATACCCCCGTTATCGAATTTACGTATTATGTATGTGTAATAATTGGCATTATTTTTGTAATGATTATTTTATTTAACGGGGGAGGAATGTGATAATTGCTATTACTCTGTTTATGGGATCAACGTTATCGCGCGTTGGTCTATGAGAGTCATTCAACACGTAATCTTATCACATTTGAAACTTTTTAATGGTTTTTGTTCCCATGCATCTAAGGGCGTTCTTTGGTAATAGATTATGACATTTGTCATAAACTGTATAGTATACTGCTGGGCGAGATTATTATGCTTTTGGGTCAACTTGTCGTGTTGTCCTTTTTCTCCTAATATGAAGTCAAGGAGGGTGATGTTTTAATAAATAGGTGAGTTGATTGGTCGGCATCCAGAAGAGAAAAAGAGCGGTTTGAGATGTAAAACAAACCAGTCCGCAAGCTTCCCGCTTGCTTTATATTAAAATGTAGTTTTTATGTGTGTGCTTTTGTAAATGGTAAGCCGATCATTACTTCGTTAATTTGTGTTTAATTTCTAAATTTAATGTATTTTATCAAATCTGACAACTCCTAAAAATATTTGGTAGATTTAGAGTTTAATTCATTGTTTCAATGTTTCTGTTTTAATTGTAAATAAAAATTTGTTATTCATTTATTGAGATTTGATTTTTACTGTTGAGTAAAACTATTTTAAAGTTAGATGAAAGCAAACTAGCTAATATTTAATGGTAGAGATTTTGATTACATTTTTATTAACTTTAAATAGTGATTATAATTATCATCGTAAGTGTGATGAGTTTTGTCTGATAAAATTGGTCCTATTGCAAGAACTTGCGTGCGGAGTGTGGTTAGAGAGATAAATTTGATAATGGTCAAGGTTGTGGTACTTAGATAAAATTCTTTAAACTAAAAAGTATGGTTACTGGTAACCAGATTTTACCCAACCAACGAACTATTACATATGTACTACTGTCGTCTAATACCTTTTACCTATTGAATGAAACATACTTACTTTTAATAACTACTCCGATAACACTGTTACCAATATAATCGACGAGCATACAAATAAAATCAAACATTTTAACAGTATAGCAAACAGTTTGTGCAAGATAAGCTATTGAACAAAGCCAACTGAACATCGGGCCTAATTTGGCATGACAATCCACAACAGCACTTTCAAATACTCTGGTGCATCTCTGGAATGGTGTTCCCAATTCCTTGTTGCAAACGTTCAAAATCCTCGCGAGGAATTGAAACACGGTCTTTATCACTTTGACTGAAAAAGAAGTTGCCTTAAAACTATTTGAATAATATTTAATAAAACACTAACGTATAGCAACGATTACTCTTTTTATGGACAATAATACTTCTTTTAACTTTTTTACCACTACTTTGACAACCTTCACAACACTTTTAATGGCATCCCTGATGGCGTAGAATGGTTTCTTAACCACTTCTAATATCGTTTTCACTGCTTGCTTCAGTTGTTCCTGTAGAAAGAAAAAGGAAGAACTAAGATAATTATTAAAAAAATAATAATAGATATTAATTTTGATGAGCATTTTGATTGTGTGGAACGGGGAACGGTAATCCTGGCCACTTAGCACCGAATATTTAGTAGCAGAGGATAGCACATTCGAATCTTAACTGATCAAAGCATCTTCACCCTTACTTGGTTAACTACGCAATCAGCATCAACTGCAAATTCGAAAATAAAAAAGTTTCTTTATTTTTGATGTACAGTCATAATTGAATTACATAAGACATCAGAGTAGATTTTTTCCTGATTTTTTCTTAGGTCATTTTGGTGTATAAAAGTTCGTAGATTAACAAAGAAACTACCGAGAAGATTAGTGAGTGCCTAGAGATAAAAGGATAGAACATGTTGAATTCAATCCGCAGAGGGTGTATTTTTCTTCTCAACAGTCAGTTGCACTCAGTTGCACAACACCCGGTAACTTTTATTATCTTTTATCGACTTTATAATTTTTTTGAGGACATTCTATAAGTTCAATGACATTGTCACTCGCTTTTGCAATTTAGAATTTTCTTGCAGCTGCTATACTGCCCTCCTAAAACATATCATCCTATTTATATTTGAAGATTCTTCGTCTTTTGGCTGGTTCCTAACGGTATAGCCTTTTTGGGGGATCTCTAGAACGA
Organism: Melinopterus prodromus; assembly: GCA_964023965.1. Lineage (NCBI taxonomy): Eukaryota > Metazoa > Arthropoda > Insecta > Coleoptera > Scarabaeidae > Melinopterus > Melinopterus prodromus. The sequence goes on along the minus strand of OZ030391.1, from coordinate 60,507,362 downwards.
CATTGTGCTAAAGTCTTATATACCAGATAAGGAAAAACGAAAAAGATAGAAAGAAATTGTTTTGTCAAGTCATCGGCCTTATTGTTTTGAACCACGAATACCATAAAATAGAACTACAGATCTCGACTGACAAATGAGCATCTTGATGATTGTTTACGAACTTGAATGCAATGACAAAGATCACATTATCTTATACTTTGTGGATGTTATTACTTATTACTTAATCTAAATAATAGATTATACACCGGGTGGTCGTTCTTACTTGATACTCCTAAATACCTCGTGAAATATGCATAGTACGACAAAAGTGTCTTGAATAAACTTGTAGGACTCAGAGGGGAAAATGAGATGACGATATCAGTTTCATTTCAGATGGCGCTGCAATCGGTGGAAATGAGGCTAACTTAATTCTTTTCAATGGTAATACCCAATTTTTTATCAAATTATGATTTTACGCTAAATGGAATAATCTTTTGTCGGAACATTTTTTTCGTACGATGCATCTATTAAAAGTTATTGACGATGGAAGTTTGTAGCGGGTGCGGTAGTTACGACCGCTGCCACTGCATGACATGCGCTCGCCGTCTGGCAGTCAAAGCGTCGACTGACACTCATGGTACAACGTAGGAAGGTATGTGCGTAACCGGGACACGTTTTGGTATCTCGCGCGTTGCGCTGTCATGCGCATAGGGTTTGTATACGCACGAAAAAAATACAATTCACGAACAAAAGTTTCATACAAAAGATTCTTCTTATTTAACGCAACAGCATAATTTGATAAAAAAAATGGGTATTCCCATTTATAAAATGAACTTCATTTTCACCGATTGCAGCCCCATCTGCAATAAAACTGATATCGGCATCTCATTTCCCCCTTTGAGTCCTACAAGTTTATTTGAGACATTTTTGTCACGAGATATTTAGGAGACTCAAGTTAAAGCGACCACCCGGTATATATAATTATCTTAACATTACACTTTTAGAAATAATGTTTTTGTATATGATCTGTAACTATTTGGCCTTGAAAAAAAAAGTTGATGACCGCAGCCCTACCATTTTGCTAGAATGTGCACTAGTGAACAATAAGGTTTGGGCCTCTGGTTTAAGATTTTAGGACAGCTGAAAACAATGTATGATAGAGATGCAACGAATAACCGGTAAATATCCGGATTGGTTCACCAATCTTATTGAACATTAAAGCGAAAATCTGTATCTTGACATCTTGACAAACATCAGTTATTGGGATGAATCAACAATAGTCCAGTCAAATCGTTTCCGAGGGTGCCTGTTCCAGGAAAAAAATATAGAAGTACTTTTTCTTTCATTCTATATGTATTTTGGAGTGCTGAATCCGAATTTCAACTTTGCTACTTCCCACGGATATGGCTTCACAACGAAAATCGCAAAAAACCTCAAAATTTCAGTTTTTTCTTCAGTTTTTTGCAAAAAATCACAACACTATACACTTTTGCGACGTAGACCACTATATACAAAAATAAAGTACACTAAATTTTCTATAAAAGGCACCCTCAAGTGTACTTTTTCGTTGAGTGGTTTGGCTGCTAGACCGCGCCAATAAAGGCCGAAAACAGTCAAGAGCCCTTCACCAAAAATTGAGTTGAGACCTAAATTATCACTATTTATTTATGACAAACTATATATTACCTCTTTTTAACGAATACTTAATGTATTAATTTTTTTTTGTTATAAGTCTGCGACGCTTAGTGGTTGAAGGGCCTGGTTTCCCTTCTGAAATATGAAAGGGAAACACAACATTGTTAGCAATGACTGCAGTAATTTCACTAGTGAATACCTCTCTCATCTGCAACCACTACTTGGGCTGCAGGCTCACTGGTGCGCTGTGAAGGCCTAGGGGGTAAATTCTTCATCTGCAAAATAAAAGAAAACAAGATGGTGTATGGGAAATTGCATGAGAATTTTACTAAATTAATAGGTACTAGAGAAGTGGATATTTCAAATGTGTGCAGCAATAAAAATTATCTTGTATTTTAGAATTGTGTTGGGTTTGTGGTGTGTCGTTCATTTCGTCTAAATCCTAGTCGTCATTAGCGACATATTTTTTCAGGTTGTTACAACATCCAACAGTATTGGCAAAGCCGGGAGCAATATAGGCCAGCCTTTTTACAACCACAATGGCCTTTGCAGTCTTTCTTGCATTTACAAAAAAAAGCAGAAGCAGTTTGTCAGGTGCAGGGGGCTTGAGGGTGGTGATGGGCTAAAGAGCATATCTGTTCTTTATACACCCCAACTGTATAGGATCTATCCCAAACCCCAGCCATGCCTGAACTTAAAACGTAAACCCTCAGTGAGTGCAGTTGCTGCGGCCTCTGTTGGGGGGAGAATGGGGATGTTAGATATCAGTTTGGGTCTAACTCCAAGTTCAGGCGTGGCTGGGGTTCGTGAAAGATCCTATGCAGTTGGAGTGCTTCAGTTTATTTCTTGTAAATGCAAGAAAGACTGCAAATGGCATTGTGATTGTAAGAAGGCTGGCCTATATTGCTCCCGGCTTTGCCAATACTGTGGGAGGTTGTAATGGACGACACACCACAAACCCAACACAATTCGAAAATACAACACAGGTAATTTTCATTGGTGCACACATTTGAAATATCCACTTCTCTAGTACCTATTAACTTAATAAAATTATCATGCAGTTTCCACTACACCATCATGTTTTCTTTCATTTCGGAGATGAAGAGTCTACCCCCGGGGCCTTCACAGCGCACCAGTGAGCCTGCAGCCCAAGTAGTGGTTGCAGATGAGAGAGGTATTAATAGTGAATTCACTGCCAGTCATTGCTAATAATGTTGTTTCCCTTTCATATTTCAGAAGCGAAACCAGGCCCTTCAACCGCAAAGCGTCGCATAATTAAAAAAATACATAATACATTAAGTATTCATTAAACAGAGCTGATATATAATTTGTAATAAATAAATAATAATAATTTAGGTCTCTACTGAATTTTTGGTGAAGGGGTCTTGACTTTTCTGACAGTTTTGCGTAATGTGACAAACTATAAACCCGAACCCGCGGCTACACGGTTTAGCCAAAAGAAGTGATTAATATGTGCAATTTGTAGTGAATTTAATGTAGTTTTATCAGAATCTAAGCTTGTTTTAATTACACGCACATTATATAAAGTAGAAAAATTTTGCCTTTTCTCGAGCGCTCTAGCGGCCAAACCAGTCAATCAAAAAATACACTTGAAAGTGCCTTTTATAGGAAATTTAGTGTATTTTAATTTTGTTTAGAGTGGTTTACGTCGAAAAGTGCATAGTTTTATGAATTTTCCAAAAAACTGAAGATGAGTAAAAAATTTTGAGGTGTTTTGCGATTTTCGTTGTGGAACCATATCCGTGGGAAGTAGCAAAGTTGAAATTCGGATTCAGCACCCCAAAATACATATAGAATGAAAGAAAAAAATACTTCTATATTTTTTTTTCCTGGCCAAAACACTATTTGACTAGACTACAATCAATTATTAGATATACGTGTTTGTCACAGACTACTTGAAAATCTGATGAATTAAATTAATGATTTACTCCATAGGGAGTCTCAAACTTACTACAAAACATTATGTAGATTTTCCCGGTAAAATGAGTTGTACGAATTTGTTTCTCAAACTTGCATTGTCGGGTGATAATCTTTATGAATTCATTCTACAAGATTTTGAAAAATTATCAAAAATAAGGGGGCACTTTTGAGTACGTCCTAGTTGTATGTTCTACAAAACAAGCAACGATAGTGACCTTAATTTTGTAACCATTGTCTCATGTTATATATCAAATAATCTAAAACGGTGTATCACTTATTGTGGTAATCTATATTATGTATTAATTGTTGTTGTTGTATTCACGCTACGTGATGAAATATGGCTGATTCATTACCTGAAAGACGTAAAGTTTGAGTGAAACAAGGTATTGTAAGGGTATTGTAAGGTATTGATATTTTTACATGAAAATTTGTATACTTATAGAGGAAGGGGACGTTAGATTTATTATGTCGTCTTTTTTTCAGTTTTAACCTGTGTTCTCCGTAAAATATAGAAAAATACGTTAATTTTATGTTAGATTCAAATTTATGAAAAACGAACAAAAATATCAAACACCACTAGACGGAAAATTATATACTTATTCCTTTTATCTTCAATTTTAGCTGATTTTACGATTCTGTGAAGGAGCCGAGAATATCCCTAAAACTTTTACAAAAGTTATTAAATCAAAGTTTAGCAATATATTAGGTGTCCGTTTTGTTGTGCCCGAAGTGTACACATCTAGTGTTCAATTCATGTGCGGTAAAATATTTTTAAAAAATTACCCAATGTATTTATTAAAATGATGATCAGTACCTACCCCTAAACGCTAAAATTGTAGTTATAACATTACTTGTTTACTTATAGTTCATAGAACCTAGTTCATGAGACAGAAGTTTTCTAGATTTATTCACGTACGTTGCTCAATTTAGGCATATTTTCTTTAAAAAAATAATGTTAAAATCAGTAAACACATCCAAATTGTACATTCTTGATTTGGTGTATTGATTTTAAGATACAGTGAATTAATGCTAGAGAAGAGTTCACCAAACTTTTACGTGTTTTGCGACTAAAATGAGGGGGTTCTACTGATTCCTGCTACAATGTTACTTTGAACCACTGTATTCTGGATTTGTTTTGAGCAATAGGTGTCGGCTAGGTATTTAATCACTTGAGTTAAATTTCATTTGATTAACTGTAACTACATACTATATTTAATAGACCTACTTGGATATTGTTATATGTTTTTTTGTTCGTGGAGTTTGCGAATCAGTTTGTAAAAAATTCCAAAATAGTCACCAGAAAAATGTAAATAAATTTATATCACTTCCCATATTCTTGAAGTCATAATCCTTTCTTCTCCTATTATTTTTTACATAGCATAAGTTTCCATACTGTTAATAGAAGTGAAGTTGAGGATGAATCTTACCTGTCCACATGCCAATGATTCACTAAGGATTCCCATGTTGTTCAGAGTATTTTTTGCTGGACCAGTGATTGCAAGGATGAAAGCGTAAGCAAGGAGTGCCTGTCTGCCACGCTTCGAGAACAATTGCGGCAACGTCAGGAATACGATACAACTGAAAAATGGGTCGAATTAATGCAGGGAAAGACGCCGAGTAATTAGGAGTTCGGAAATGTATAGGTGCTTCACAGCTGAATATAAATAACTAATTATTGCGCAGAACATATTTTGATAGAACGGCGTGATGTGTTGATTATCAATTATACCAATGAGTAGGCGTAGTCATTAGTTGTACAGACTAATGTTTTTCAACGTTTTGATTTGATTAACAAATTTTGCACACAAGTTTTACTCAACGTTTCCCTAATATAAAGTGGCATACATACAGTCATACGATAAGATAAACAGTTTTGTTTGATTCAAGTAAATCGTTAATTGAATACAGGCAAGAATTTATTTATTTTCTGCAAAAATGTTTACTTGAGTTGTTTATTTATTAGAGAAATGTAAGTAGGTGGTTGTTATAAAGTAGCTCAAATAATTTATGTGCAAGTAATTTTATGTGCTAGTTTAATTTTAATTTTAAGATTTAAATCTACCGTAATACCCATTCTGGAAAATGTAAAATCGATTGAAAACATTATTGTATGGATAAGTTCATAAATTTACGTGTATATTGCGTCTTTTGCATTTGGCTGTCATTGCTCGAATGTCAAAACGTAATCGAACAATCTATGTTTAACTGTTAGCAGTACTGGTTTGTAATTCTACAGAGGTTTTTTTTATATTGAACATAATTTTTGATATTTAATTTGTTTTTATATTACCAAATATTATTATTGTTTCAGAAAGAATAGATGTTGCAAATATCGTAATGATACTATTAACATGTACTATTTTTGGAAAGAGGGGGGAAAGAGTTTACGACAATCATTTTCAAGAAAATTTCCAGAAATAGGCAGATAACACAAAATTCTGAAGAAAAATACTTGATGATCGTTAAGAACCCTTTACAGTTAATAAAAACAAACAAGTATTCCAATTAAATTAATAACAATATTATTATTAATTATTACTAGCTGATGACACAATCAATCTCCAGCTCATATGACCTTATCGGTGCAGGTTACAACTGCTACAACTGCTACTTAACTGCTCCGAAGAAATGGTTACTGTTATAGAAAATCAACGCAACCCCTACCACAACTAAACACCTCATGTTATATCAGCATCCGATGCCTGTATACCTGGTGATTCAATTTCGAGCCTCACCATGAGTTCACCATAAATTTGGCAAAGTTTCCTTTTGTGCTAATCAATTATCTGCAAAGAAATTTAAGCTTTCATTTTTCATTTTGAAGATATCCACAAAAAACTGAAATCTTAAGATGTCGTTTTTAAGTTTTTATTCAAAACCAAATGTAGCTAGACATTTGAAACAAAAACAAAAAACAAAACAAGAACTTTTTAACAATAAAGGCAGTGTCATTTTTTAATTTAAAATAACATCAAAGATGGCGGCGTAAGCATGGCCAACTTTTGTTTTTCTTATGGGGGCCATGTTGAATTTTGGCATTTTCCGATAGTCGTGGTTTTCTCATTTCTGCAATGTATAACATGTTACCATTCTTTTTTAAAATAATGGTGTAATAATCAAAGACCCTTCAGGTACCCAACCAGATCTTGGTTACAGACCCTCGGAGTCGTTGCCAAGCAACGCCAACAAAATGCACTTGGATCAAGCGGCGCCCTCAGCGTTAGGTTTGCCATTTAACCAAATAAACCTTAATTGTAGTTGATTGTGGATGTAAAATGCCGTTTACCAATAACGAAAGGTGCTGCATTTCTTGTTAAAAAATACTTAGTTTTTGTTTCAAATGTCTAGCCACATTTGGTTTTGGATAAAAAATTAAAAACGATATCATAACATTTCAGTTTTTTGTAGATATCTGCAAAAAGGAAAATGATAGCTTAAATTTCTTAAAATTAATAATTGATTAGCACAAAAATACGCAACTTTGCCAAATTTAAACATAGGCTCTATCTCCACTAATAAGCGAGAACCCCATGGTGAGGTTCGAAATTGAATCACCCGGTATTTTAAGGGGTATGAGTCGGCTCACGATGGGAAGACATAGGGTATAGGGGTCTCAACCTGAAACGCAGGCCCGATCTAGCTTGTTTTTCTATGACGCTGTGAGATGCCCACTGCATTTTAGATAAATATTTTGTAGTGATGTATACCTACAAAATTGTTTTGTGCCCAATAAATAACGTGAAATTTCCAAAGTCAAGAACTTGTTGAAGTATAATACAGGCTCAATTACTTTGCTAATTTATTTACGCAATTTTATAGACGAAATAATATTTTGTACTTACCGAACATTGTAACTAAACGCCAAACCAATGGTTAGAATGCTCCCAAATATTGAACACATAATCGTTGCCGTAGAAAAGGTAAAATTCAATTGAAATACGAAAAACATAAAAAACATATAAGTTAAAATAAAACCACCAATGAATCCAACGATACTCTTGAGAATATAATTCTCCAACGATCCCTCGTGCCGCACCTTAAACCAAAACCTGTAAAACCGCGATTTCTCGTTGGCAAGTTTGCAAGAATGAAATATCTTGAGTAGCTTTCGGCGAATCCTATGTCTAGGTTTAATCTTTTTCGTTGTTGTCGGCGCATCTTCTGCTAAGGATGAGGCGTACTTCTTCTCGTGCAGCAGCCGCCTCTTCTTTGTATCTAAGCTGCCAGCTTTGTACATTAACTTCACGAAAGCCATCTTAGTTAAGAAGCTATTTTGACGTTGTCACCACTAGTGGTTAAGATTACGTGCAACTGTTGCTATGGATTCCCTGTATTTGTGACACTTGGTGGAGCTTTTTAATTTGTGATTGGTAGTAATAATTATATGTTACGAGTAATTTTTAGGGACGAATCCGCATGCTACCTATCTCTCTACTAATTATTACTATTAAATGTACAATAAAACTGTAAAATTGTTTTGCTCAATCATTTCTTTATTATTTGTTATTATTACATTTTACCCGCTCGTCTGCTTGTATTCAGAATGAAACATTCGACAATCGATCGGGTCCACAGAATAACAATGATAGAAAGAACAAGGAAAAGTGGTATGCTCTTCTATATATTTTTTGATGTGACATAACCCTTCGACAAAGTTTGGAAAAAATGCCTGTCTAACTATTAAAATCATATCTTCCTGACATATACTTGCGAATAAAGCAAAATAACGAGTACTCAACTCTCAAAAGAATTGAAGCTGGAGTACCAGAAGGTACTGTACCAACAAGCGAATACAATATTCCAGTGCAAATAAATAAAACCAACGTTCCTTATTCGAACACAGCAAATTACCTAGGTATCACGCTGGACACCAAACTTTGCTGCTCCTACTTTACAGCAGATACTTAAAGCTGTGTGGAGGGATGGTATCCAACTGTGGGGATGCACTAAGCCAGGCAATATCAGCATCATTCCACGCTTCCAAAATAAGGTGCTAAGAAACATAGGTGCACCTTGATATATTCGAAATCTCCAGAGAGATCTTGAGATAGAATTAGTAATCAACGAAATTGGAAAGTTTGCAGATAATCATCAGAACAGCGATGTGGAGGAATTCAGCTCCTTGACAATACTGACATTGTGCGAACAATCAAAAGGACTAAACCTTTTGAGTTGGTGAACCGGTGTTACGAAAGCAGAGCGTAGTATTATGTGAGTGATGGGTGACCAAAGGAGAACAACGTGCAGTGTGTGCAGTTCAAAGCCTCAGCTTGCAAAAGAAATTTAAGTTAAAGCAATGAGGAACGCATTTTATACTTAGCTATTTGTGTTAGTTAGATTGTCATCGACTAGGTGTTATACACAAATGCTTATGGGGTGTTATTAATTAATAAAACTGAGTTGCGCGTTACCATCTTCATAAAATACTGCTGTATTTAGGAAATTAGTTTGAGGATTGTTTAGAGATTGACGTTCACTACGCTAAATAAAAACTATTTTTCTTTAATCGCAATATTTCGGAATATTTCATTCCTTCATCAGGCGTTAAACTACAAAAGGCAATATAAAACAATTCAGCATTCAGTAGAACCAAAACAGTTACTATGTACGATTAGGTTTCTTAAAGCAACTACGATGACAAACATCTCCACATAAATCACGATAAAAAATTAACCAAAATTCCACTTTTAAACAGACGAACGACAACATTCTTTACATACATAGTGCCACACTACCACCCCGGAAAAAAACTAGTAAATAGTATCGAAATATCTGTCAAATCCTGGTCAACTAATTTTAATGCAGACACGACCGATCACGATAAAATACTATTTGCTCATGCAGCTAATTCATTAATTTTACCAAAAAATGCCTATGCATTCTATATATAAATTATACAAAATATCCTTTACATTAATTTATTATTTAACTATTTGGACAAAGTTACACAAAGGTTGGCGTATTTGCAAAATCGTTCAAAAATTCTAAGAGTACACATCCAGTTCCTTTGGTTAAGTTCTTAAGTTTCTCATTAACGGATTCACGATTAACGAAGTTAACTTGTTGGTTAACTTTGCCCAGCTTTGGTTATTAGCAACATAGTTATTAGCTAAAGATACACATTGCGTAAGCAGCGCGCAAAACTTTAGGTTTAGCAACAAGAAATGCCTATTTTTTTAAAATAATTTGCCTACCTCTGCAACGTCTGTATTGTAAGATATATGTAAAAAATAACCATTATTCTTTAACTAAATTTGTCGCTTACACAACCCTTATTCTGTAAAATACTATTTTACTTGTATTGTTCAATTTTCTAATAGACACAGAATACTACATTCTCATGATCCGCTGCAGAAACGCTCATCCGAAATTACAGAAATGCTTTGAGTAAACACCCAGTTCCCTTAAGACCCTTTTGAACAAAAAGCTTTTCAGCTCTAAGTTTAGTCATGAAACGTAAAAATAATATACCATAAAAAAACAGTTACACACACACACACACACAATTTGTTGTACCTTAGTAACAAATGTTTAGGAGACCCGAAAGGACATATTTCCGCTAAAATCTATAATATTACGCTTTTTTATGATAGAAGAATGTAGAAACATTAAAAACGCTCATTTAAAACGTGTAAAAAAACCTATACAGTTGTTCAACTGTGATTTATTAACTAATTTATAAACGTACGTAAAAGCGTGGAATATCTTTATTGCATTATACTTAAATACTTTAAAGACATAGATATTATATTGTCGGAATTTTTTTCGTGTAAATAGTTTTCGAGTTATTTACAATTAATAGTACCTATATTATTTAACGAGCACATAACTAAGGATATAAATCGTGAGCATGAAGTTTATACAAGAGCCTTAGGCGAGCGTGTAAACATGCGAGCGATTTATATTCGTTGTGTCCTAGTTTATTATAACTGGTTGACTGATTTTGTCTTTAATATCCACATACTGCATTCTATCCGCCAGATAATCCGCAAAGACATTCAACGCCGTCCCCCCGAATGCCAATATACAATTTATTCAATAACTTATCGTGAGGAACTATTGTTTCCATGCTTATGTTGTCAAAACCTGTTGCAATTTTACTTTGAAGTGTTCCTATTTCTTCTATAAGTTCGTTCTCAGAAACAGTGGTCAAGAATATTGTTTGGCCAGAAGGTGCCTTTATTGAGTTATCATGAATTGGAGAGTTAGCATTATTTACTATCTTTTTAGACATTTCATTGCCCACGTTATTTAAAAAATAATTGAACTCATTCGCCACCGGTAAGTGGTTTTTTTCCCTCACCCTCATCATTTACGAGCAGATACGTACCAGATTTCTTTTTTCTTTATGATTCTCTTTCTGAGATAATTAGCCAAATTTTTTATAGGTACCACCAGATTCCTCTAATTTGTTTCAATAATATATATTTTTGGCAGCCCTAATAATTTTTGTTAATGAGTTTCTATACTTTTTAAACACGTCTCTGAAATTTTCGTTTGGTTGAGTTTTTATTAAACGCCTTTTCTTTTGGTCCCTAACTTTTATTAATTTTATTATTCGTGTAGTTATCCACGGCTTCAATTTTTTATTTTATTTATAATATTCGTTATTTCTGTACAGGATTTATATTTTCAAATAAATATATCGGTAGCAGAAGATGGTTCCTGAGTATCTAAAACATCTTGCCAACACGTTTCACCAAGAAGGTGATTAAGTTTTTGGTAATCTATTCTCGTGTCTTTTCCGTGTACATTAATTTTATTTAGAAAATAAACTGCTTCCGGGTTATGCCGTGTGTCAAGATTTGTTAATGCTGACGTTTCGCGATCCATGTTGCTCGCTTCTTCAAAGCTAATTGAATACTGAAGACCTACCAAGAAACTCTCTCTTATATACCTGTATTTACACCTCACTGCGCACATCTGGAGCTACCGCTCCCATGTGCGTTTCCACCTGACCGCGTTAGGATCGATTTCCAGGCCCTACTAATGTCAGTACCATCCTCGCGATTGATGTTGTTAGGATGTTTGTAAATTTCGATGGCTTCTCCAATAAGCCTTCGATGATTAGTACCAACCCTTGCCAACATCTTCAAGTCATCGAAAATCATTGTGTGTCCCGACTCGTGGCAGTGTTGAGCAACAGCGAACTGTTGAATCTTGCGTAGCCGGATGTCTCTACTGTGCTCCTTGACTCGACATCCGATACTTCGTTGAGTTCGTCCTGTCTGTCCTACATAGCATGTTCCACACTCACATGTTATTTTTTCATCTGAACTTCCATTTTCGTTGACTGGAGTATCGCCGTTCGTGGTATCTTGGCCGGCTTAAAGAAAAGTAATTCAAAGGATGTGTCTGGCGTGACGGTGAATTTTATAAAAAGAAGTGTTAGCCTACTTGTATCACCGCTTACTAAATTGATAAACTCTTCGTTTACCACGGGCGAATTTCCGGAATTACTGAAACATGCCAGGGTTATTCCAATTTCTAAGGGCGGTGATGCAACTATGATAAGTAATTATCGCCCAATTAGCATCCTGCCAGTTTTTTCAAAGGTGTACGAGAGGGTGTTATTTAGCCGAATAACCAAATATGTAGAGGATCATAAAGTAGTTTTTCCCCATCAATTCGGCTTTCGCAAGGGCATGTCGACGGCAGATGCGGTGGTGAAGTGCGTTGTGGATTGTTTGGGCTTATTTGAGAGCGGTGAATACTGCATTACTTTTCTCCTGGATTTGTCACGCGCGTTCGATTGTGTTTCGCACGCTATTTTTCTGCAAAAGCTGGCTGCCTTGTATAATTTTGATTCACTGGCGTTGAAACTGAGTGAGTCGTACCTTTCAGAAAGACGACAGCGCGTACAGTATGGGGAGTCAGATCTGGTGACCTTCCTGTAGATAGGGGTGTACCGCAAGCCTCAATCTTGGGTCCCCTCCTTTTCATTTTAATTATCAATGACTTGCCCTTCTACCTAGGAGATCATGCGAAATATATTTTATACGCTGACGACGCGACAGTTATTGTGCATGGCAGCAACTGCCAGGAGGCGCAGCTTAGGTCACAGGTTGTCCTTAACTCAATTCGACGGTGGACTGTGACAAACAAATTACTCCTTAATGACAGCAAAACGGTCGAGATGTTGTTCACGTTGCGTAGATTTGAGTTCGAAAACCCAAGCTTCGCAAAGATGCTATGCGTATATATCACACACCCAAACCTTAAGTTTGACGCGCATGCACGAAAAGTCGGGTCAAAGATAAGCAGAAACATTTTTGTTCTCAGAAGGCGGGTTACGTCAGTCTCTGGTGAGGTCGTTAGAACAGCGTATTTCGCCCTGATTCATTCTCACATAAACTATTGTATTTTAGCATGGGGAGGCAGTCCGGCAAGCTCTTATATGTTTGGGTTGCAGCGCAGAGCTATTCGTGTTTTGGGGGGTCTGGGGTACAAAGATGACTGCAGACATTTGTTTTCGCAGCTCGGCATATTGACAGTGCCGTCATTGTACATCTTGAGCGCCATTTTGTATGCTCGTGGAAATAAGGATCATTTCCGGGTCCATGGTGATCATCATCGTTATGAAACCCGGGGGAGACAGGACATACGACACGACTTTTGTAGATTGTCAAGAACGCAACATGGGCCAGTATATATGGCCATACAATTTTTTAATAAGCTGCCGATTGATATTAGAACCTTGCCTGCTAGTGTCCTTAACAAGCGCATAAAGTCTTTCCTACTCGAAAGAATTTTTTTTGATGTGAGTGAATTTTTAAATTTGCAATTGTCAATCAATCTAATTAAATTTCTATATGTGGTCTTAGTTTGCTTAAGGTATTTTTTGACGAGTGTAAAAGTGTATGTCTTGTTAGCACAATAAAGAATTAGTGTGATATCCTTTGGGTTAGGCAAAAGATCCTTTACCTTTGCTGGCGCTCTGTACCTTACCGTGATACCCGATTTCTTCAGTATTCTACCGATTCTTTCCGATACCCCACTTACGTATGGTAAACAAGCGAACCCCTTTGACTCTTGCCGCTCCTCTTGTGGTTTTCCTTTGTGTGACACCTCGTATATCAGACTTGGTGTACCCATTCTGACGTAGAGCCCACTCCAAGTGTTTCCGTTCGTCGTCCAAAGTGCTGCAGTTGCACACCTTCTCGGCTCTGTTAAACAGTGTTCATAACACTTCTCCTCTGTTGGGGATGGTGGTGTGATTTGACGTTCAAGTACCGATCGATGTGTTTTCTTACGGTAGATTGTATGTCCACGCGTACCTGTTAACATTCTGTATACCAGCACAACCAAAAATGGCAGCTGATTATGCTCTGCTATTTCCATCGTGAATTTGATAGAAGGATTAACATTGTTCAGGTGGCTAAGGAATTCACTCAGTTTATCTCTACCGTGTGGCCAAACCGCACTAAATACAGGTATATAAGAGACAGTTTCTTGGTAGGTCTTCAGTATTCAATTAGCTTTGAAGAAGCGTTAGCCTATCCTTTTCTCTACCAAAATCAATCTCAACAATATTACCTTATCATTACTTATTACCGCCGGTGGAATTTGATCTTAGGCATTTCCGTGTGTAACCTTCACCCCCATCGCTCTTGTGTAGTGTCGGTTGCGGTTGTTTAGGTGTACTATTATTACCAATTTTCCTATTTCCAGTTGGTGCAATTTTATTTTTATTTCCGGATACTGCAACTTCACTGCCTTGGATGACAGATTTGTTGTTTACAACTGCTGATTCGGTCAATGTTACGTTGCTACTGTCATGAGAGGATGATGATGATGATGAAACATTTTGTCTTAGACTTTCTATGTTATCCTCCAATATAAGTGAATTTTCTTCGACTGGTTTATTACTATTTAGGTGGGTTCTTTGTAATTTCTTTTCTTCTCTTTCCTCGATGGTTAGGTCGTGACTTATTGCTATGCCACTCCCCTTTAACATGCGAACCTTTGAGAATACCTCCCTTTTTCGCAGGAAGCTGCAGAATTCCACCAAAATTGGTCTTTTTCTATTGTTTTTGTTTTTCCAAATCTGAAGATATTATTGATTTCGGACTTGTTTATATTTATTTTCAAAAACTCATTTATAGTATCCGAGACACACTCGAAAAGTAAAAATAAATAAAAAATGGTTATATTTCTGTATAGGAAATGTTAGTTTGGTACCACTTTGACGAAACCTCAATTATAAAAAGCTAATTCAAATTCTGACAGATATATATTTGTTCATGACACGGTAGATGTCACATCCGTACCAACATACTAAAATAAAACTACACTCATCGCTATACTTTATTTACAATTTTCTCAATTGATCGTTTTTAGAATTAGATATAAAGACGGGTTGATATTGCTTATCAACAAACAATCAAATTGGTGATCTCATTTTATTTGAAATTTGTATTTTGTACTTTGCCAAACTAGAGCGGCAACGTTCCATAGCGGTTCTCCAACCTCTGATGAAATCAGCTGTTTTCGAGTGTGACAGCACAAAAAAATAATTGTCAAAATTCTGGCTACTATGTAGTTTCATATCAATGCAGATGCGACCGATCTAGATCAAATAGAATTTGCTCTTGAAGCTAAACTATTAATTTTACCAAAAAATGTCATAGGCATAAATTATTCAAAATTTCCTCTACTTTAATTTATTATTTGACTATTTTGTCGAAATTATAGAAATGGCGGCTCATTTGCAAAATCCTTGAAAAAGGCTTAGAATAAATTACCAGTTCCTTTGGACCCTTTTGAACCAAAAGCTTTTCAGCTCTAAGTTTGTCATAAAACGTCAAAATAAGAAGTTTCGTTCCGATACCTTTAGTAGTTTCTGCGGAATCGTCGCCATAAAAAACTGTTACACACACACAAATTTTGTTGTACCTTGGTAAAAAAATTTTTTGAGACCCAAAAGGACATTTTACCGCTAAAATCTCAATTTTTTTCGGCACGGTTAGAATACTCATACGACGTATGATAAAGTAAAAGGAAAATATTATTACGCTTTTTTATGAAAGAAGTATGTTGATTGTAGATACATTAAAAACGCTCATTTAAAACGTGTAAAAAATACCTATACAGTTGTTTAACTGTGATTTATTAACTAATTTATAAACGTACGTAAAAGCGTGGCATATCTTATGTTTATTGCATTATACTCAAATACAATTTACAATTTACAATTTACTCAATTTATCGTTTTTAGAATTAGATATAACAACGGGTTGATATTTCTTAACAACAAATAATCAAATTGGTGATCTAATTTTATTTGAAATTTGTATTTTGTACTTTGCCGCACTGGAGCGCCAACGTTCCATAGCGGTTCTCCAACATCTGAAGAAATCAACTGTTTTCGAGTGTGACAGCACAAAAAATATGTGTCAAATCCTGACTACTATGTAATTTCATATCAATGCAGATGCGACCGATCTCGATCAAATAGAATTTGCTCTTGAAGCTAAACTATTAATTTTACCAAAAAATGTCATAGGCATAAATTATTCAAATTTCCTCTACTTTAATTTATTATTTAACTATTTTGTCGAAATTATAGAAATGGCGGCTCATTTGCAAAATCATTGCAAAAGGCTTAGAATAAACTACCAGTTCCTTTGGACCCTTTTGAACCAAAATCTTTTCAGCTCTAAGTTTGGTCACAAAACTTCTAAATATAAACTTTCGTCCCGATACCTTTAGTAGTGTCTCCGGAATCGTCACCACAAAAATCGGTTACATGCGTGCGCACACACACACACACACACACACACACACACACACACACACACACACACACACACGCACACACACACACGCACGCACGCACGCACGCACTTACGCACGCACGCACGCACGCACGCACGCACGCACGCACGCACGCACGCACGCACGCACGCACGCACGCACGCACGCACGCACGCACGCACGCACGCACGCACGCACGCACGCACGCACGCACGCACGCACGCACGTTTGTTTTATAAGTTCTCGGAATGATTGTTATATTATTAGTACAATTATGTCTTAGTTCTAGTTTGCGTAAGGGGTTGAGTGGAAGAGTAAGGCAACTTGGAAACAAGTGTGCTGATCTCCGCTCTAAATATAGATATTATTTTGTTGCATTTAATATTGTTTTATGTTAATAAAGGAATTATTTATTTATCTGTCAAATCCTGGCTAACTAGTTTGACTTTATTGCAGACACAATAATGACGTAGTGTAGGTAGTGTCAAATGCTGATGTTTTGACAATACCTACGATTTATCTCAATAAAATAGATTCTCATGCTGCTAAACTATTAATTTTATATATTGTTTGATAAAGTCATGTGCCTGGCCACATCAGATTTTTTATTTTAAAATGAACGAGATTAAAACGAGATAAAAATTCGCTCTTTGAGTTTTTTTGTACTCGGCCAGCTGAAGTTCAGAGCAGAAAGTTGTGGCCCGCGCCCAGAAATGAGTTTGATACCACTGGTTTAAACGAATAAATTCCTACGCTTAGAAATTAGCTTAATGAAACGTAAAATACTTTTTCTGGGCGTCTTATCGCAAAATATGTTCGTGTCTATCTATACACGTGAATACATGTAAACAAATGTTACCGTAAATAATTTGTTTCGAAAAGTCATCACTTTCCGGTACCTACATTACATTCAATAAATTGAAACAGTTTCAATTTTGAATCGCGTTTAATAGTCATCAACAAGATTTATGTAATATGTTACGTTTTCAATTAATTTTACAAATAAAAGTGGCAGTTGAGTTTTGGGACACGACCAATACACTGATCCTGTAGGAAGGATGGAACAAAGTGGGTGGAGGGAAGCCTTATATAAGGAGCATTGTCACTTGTTGATAGCATTTGGCTTCAGTTTATTTAGTGCTGCGTGCCGTCACGGTGCAAAGAGTGGTAAGTACCAGTTAATTGGTCGATAGGGCAGTTCTCTGTGTTTATTTTAACAAAATGTTGCACTATAGTTGACACTTAGTGATATAATCACGTTCACTTTATTAGATTTTGGATAGCCCCTAAGCAGATCCGTCACATACAATTCCTTTAAAATGAATTACTAACGTACCTTATTATGTAAATCATTAATTAAGTATTGCTAGCTGAAGTCAAAGTTAATAATATAAATTACTAATACCTGTGAGAACTGTATCGGTTATTAAATATTTCGAAATAAAAACTTCGAAGTTTTTGTATTTTCAGTGAGAAGATACTTTCTTTCGTGTTTATTTATTACACTAGCACACTGTTTCTTACTTTCTTTGTTATTTTTTTGTGTTTGCCGATAAATATTTTCTAATCCGACAGTACCAGAATTTTATTAAAGTTTTTAAAATATTTAGTTTAGTAGATAGTTGACACGGTGTGCATTTCAAGGTACTTAAAAATCAGATTTTACAAACAAAATAAAGCACATCAAGATTAGTGATGTAACTATCGTCCTATGTCGTCTAAGTAAATAAGCACCTCCTGTGTTATAACATTTTGCAGTCCAGTGCTACAATTAATGAGATTAGAGTGCTCTGCTTTAGCAGGATATCAACATTAGTGGGGTTTCCGCGTTAGTTTTTGGAACTTTTGAAAGCTCTTTACTGTAAGCTCATTCGACGGACCTATCTACCTTGGTGTCAAACTGAAAACATAGTTCACACTCTTACGGTGGCTTTAATATTACTGGCGGTTGACACTGCAATCTTGTGTTTTTGCTATTGTTGTTGTTAACATAACTAAGTAAAAATAGCGTGTTGTCTACAGGTTTTATTTTTCTTTTATAGAGCGCTTTGTGATCTCTAGCCAAACAAAATGGATGTGGAGGAATACAGGATACGTGGTATGTCTCTGTAGTAATTTATTTTATCGCCAATTGTATTCAATAAACTGCAACTATATATACATATTAGCTTCGCCCGGTCCAAATCCATAAACGTTATTGGATTTGTAAAATTTACATACGTTTCCGTCTATATTGTTTCATTCTCCCCATTCTTAGTGATTTCTGCCCATTTCTTTTTTTATTCACAGAGACCTATCTGGAACAATTTATGTACCTACTTCTCAGCACAAGCTGGAATAAGCACAACTAGATGTTCGTATTCACTGGAATATTAAACAAAATCTGAAATGTCTTAAAGTTTTAGCTGTCTGTATCTAATTGGCACTCTATTGTAACTTTAGAAACTGTAGGGGAAAGACGGTGTACTTGATCATCGAGGATACTTAATCATTTCCATTTTTTCGCTCTCTTAAATCTGGATATTTTTGTTATTCTGGCGCTACTGCATATTAGTGCATCAATTCTAAATGTCACTACCCAGTTTTAGTTTCACAAAAACATCTTTACTGACTTGCAGTCTGCATGATTCCTAGTGGTTGCTATCTCAGTTAATGATGTGATCTGTATCTATCCAGCAAGTTATATCAATGTCAGCAACATTTGCTGTAAAAGAATTATCACCACCAAGTTCAAAATAACTTAAATCGTTTCAATAGACCCAATTTGTTGAGATTAGAGATGGCAACTGTTGGCTAATGAGAATTATCTCTTCAAACAATCCTGACCAAGAAGTTTTTCAATAATTAATGTTAATGCTTTTGCAACTGAAAAGTATTGGCAGTTTGGCACATCGCAGTTGAAAATTAATAAACTATTCAAATTTTATTTTCAAACGATCCTGACCAAAAAATTTTTCAATAAATAATGTTAATGCTTTTGCAACTGAAAAGTGTTATAATTGAACATCGCAATTGAACATTAATTTTGAATATATAGAGGCGGAAGGAAGTAGCTCCCGGAGCTGCATCGTTCTTGCCCAATACTGTAGGATATGCATTTCCTATTATGCTAACTTAAGGTAAATGCGCTTGGATCAGCGTTGGTCTTACCTTAAATTGTATCTATTGTGACATATAACATGATCAGTTCATAACCTCAATTTTTAATAAAATCGTAGCTGCCTGGTTCTTTTAGCAAGCTCCCCAATTGTAACCCCACTTCTGGTTAGCTGAACCAAAAAATTAATGTCACACTTTTAATAAAAATATAAATTCCGGGAAACACAAGTTATCCACTTATCCAGGCCCAAGTTATCAAAGTTCGATTGTACTTATTTTTAAATTTGGTTTAATCATGTCAACTTAGGACACAAAAATTAAACAATAATAAATTTACAAAAATAAACTAGCTTGTTAATAAGTGTATTTTCTTCTTATTCTTCGTAGGTAAAGAAATGGTAGATTATATAGCAGACTACTTAAAGACCATTCGGGATAGACGAGTATTTCCAGACAAACGACCAGGCTTCTTAAGAGACCAAATACCAGACAGTGCACCCGTAGAAGGGGAAAAGTGGCCAACTATATTTAATGACTTTGACGACATTATAATGCCTGGGGTTACCCACTGGCAAAGTCCTCACATGCATGCTTATTTCCCAGCTCTGAACAGTTTCCCTTCCTTGCTGGGCGACATGATGGCAGATGCAATTAACAACATTGGATTCACATGGGTAATGCACAAGAAACTGAAACTTAATATTCTAATAATGATGCTTTTAAATCTATTTTAGGCATCGAGTCCAGCTGTAACAGAATTAGAAACTATTGTGATGAACTGGTTAGGAAAAATGATTGGATTACCTGATGACTTCCTTCATACAAAAGCTTCTGCACTAGGAGGAGGTGTAATACAGGTATTCACTTTCGTATTGCACTATTGACTTTAACTTCTAAAGAATACATTGCTTATAGACTACTTCAAGTGAAGCTACATTGACCTGTCTGCTCGCTGGGAGATGCCAGGCAATAAAAAATTATCAAAAGTTATATCCAGATATCGACGATGTTGAAATTAATGTCAGGTTGGTGGCTTATTGCTCTGATCAGGCGCATTCAAGCGTCGAGAAGGCTGGTCTGGTTGGATTGGTGAAGATGAGATACATCGAAAGCGACGAAAACTTGTCGATGAGAGGAAACAAGCTGCTACAGGCAATCAAAACTGATAGGGAGCTAGGATTAATACCGTTTTGGGTAAGTCACAAAAAAATAGATGGTTCCAAACGCAGGGGGCTAATAAGCCCCCTGCGTTTGGGTATTTTGGCACGAATATTTTTTTATGATCTCCCACAGAATCTTGGCATGATTCTGTGTTAGTCACAAAAACGATCAATATATTAATGAAAAAAGTGAATTTAATATTTATTTATTTATTTTAGTTGAAGTTTTTTATTTTTGCTTTTGTCATTTTATTTATTTTTTATTTGTCTCAATGTTTTTTTATCAAAATATCAATAAAGTCTAATTAACTAGCAAGTTTTGAAGAACATGAAATAGTTCCTCGCTATCTGTACGGTTCTGGTGACCTTCACAAAGTTTTCGGTTAACTTTAAAAATGAATAAATCAACAATTCTAGGAACAACTTTGATCCATTTGCCATGCGAATCTATAAGTATAAAGTGGTACTTCAATTGTCCCCATAAAATCACAATGAATTTGCTCCGAAGGTTTATTTGTCCAATTCCATAAGTTACCCGGAACTTTTTCTCCATTGTTTCTGTGATGGCCACCAAAAATATGATGACGCCATACGTTTCATTTTGACCACAACCAATTGGGACTTGTGCAATCCTTTTAAATCGGCCGATCTTATTCTTAGTTATGTAACTATTTTATTATTCCACAAATGACAAGAATTTTCAATGGTTAATTCATTACGTAATTTAAAAAATAATTCCAATTCCAGTGGTTGTGCTTTAATAGACGGCTAATCCTTTTTAGTAATTATAACCATATGACTCAAATATTGCATCACATTTGATGTTTGGCTATAGATTTTCTGTGAATTTGGCTTTTTTTTCTAATAGTGCTTCCGAACTGGATTAAACGTTTTTTTTGTATAATAAAAAATATCGAACAAATGACAACTGATTCTGGTATCATTAAGTTTTTTGTAGAACCTGAAACGGAAGTTTAAAATTTTATTTATAATATTTTATTTATATAAAACTTTGACAGCTGGTGAAGGCAATATCTAAATATTCTTTTAAAATATGAAAAAATACGCTGCAATTATCGTCAGATCATAGAACATTTGGAAAAGTTACCACATGAAAAAAAAATAAATGGTTGAAGGCAATAGTGTAAAATAACTCCGGGTTGTCAACTTTCTAGATATCATTCAGCCAATTGAAAGCCAGCTGTATACGTTTGCTTTAACTAAACAGTTTAATCATAATATCATATAACATAGTACGTACCATAAAAATGCGTAAAAACAATAGCCAAAGATTGAGACATTACAAGTAGACAATTGTGCCGGGCGCTGAGTAAAAATACAACACGAAAACGTCAGGGTTTTTTAACATCTTCGAAACTAAGAACCATAGTTTTAATTTATATTTTTGATCAAATTATTCAGCGAAACTTTTCAGTGTTTATATATTCAAGTAAGCATATTTAAACACTCAGATTTTGCAATAAGGTGTGCTCTGCAAGGATACATGAGAACACATGAATAATCACGAGGGCAATCCTCGCGAAACAAACACTGCTGGCAACCCTAGTTGTAATCAAGGTTCATTCAAATGTAAACCGTCATCGTGGCAGTAAATCTTTACTTATTAATTACGTCCGTGGGGAGTATAGTCCGCCCGGAATTGAGCTCTTTTTAAGAAGATTGCCCCAATTAGTTATTTGTGGGAAACAATCTCCCGAAGATACTATTTAATCCTCTCCGGACTCCATCTTCCAGAACCTTGAGCAATTGTGCGACAAATGTGATTCTCCTAAAAGTATATACTACTCTAGACGTAAATTTTGTAAACGTAAATTGGCGGTCAAAAAATACACTTTTGCCCTATGTACTCATTTCTATGCTATCATATAGACCAGCGTTACCCAATCGGGGTTCCGCTGAACCTTAGGGTTCCGCGAGATATCGTCAGGGGGTCCGCGGGAAAATAGCAGTGGCGGAGATTGAAAAATAATCTCTAGAAAACAACTCCTGGCAGAATTATTGATTAAAATCTAACAATATCTGTTTCTCCTATCCAATTATGTGACTAAATGAACCTACAATTTGAATTTGCTGCTCATAATGGACGTCGATCGACGAATTGTGATAGATTTCAATATGATCATTCCATATAACAATACAAATTGCCATTTATAGTAAAACAATAAGTGATTTGCAATTCTATGCGAACATTTACACGGCCAATCACAATAAAGCTATAATAAAAAATGCTGTAAAATTGAAGTGAAATTAAAAACTTCGAGAAGGCATTAAATAAAAAAATAAATTAAATAGAAGTAAATACTTCTATATAAACACAACACCACAATTTTTACTTCTAATTTGGTGTTTTAAATAAATTTTCGCCTGGGGTTATAATTATCTTGTATATTAATGCAGTCTTTAACATTGTGTATATATGAGCTAGATTTTGTTTATTTTACCAATTTTTAGAGATAATAACAATGACGTGCTGTGTAATTTTGATATCAAATATACTATTATATTATATTCTATAGAAATCATCTGTTATAGATGAAATAGGTGTGTACACATATCCTGTTGGGCGTTTATTGACAAACTTTATTTACTTTATTTTAATGCCTTAAAAATACAGTGGTTTGGAATATTAACAAAATCGGATTTTAAACGGCTTTGGTGTTTCTTAAAACCCGGTTAGAGGTTTCTAATATTATTTAGAAAATAAACTACTTCCAGGTTATGCCGTGCGTCAAGATTTGTAAATGGTGACGTTTCGCGAACCATGTTCCTCGCTTCTTCAAATCTAATTGAATATTTATATCTTCATATGAATAGGTCCATATAAAACATTTTACTCAGAATAATGTTTGTTGTTTTTTTTTTTATTAATTTTGTGGTTACTTCTTATATTTTTGAAATTAATGAATTTATTTAATTATTGTAAAAATTTCCTTTTTCCATCTTTTGTTAATACTTGGTAACTTTTGAAGGAAATGAAATGAACAAATAAGAAAATGAACGTAATAAACTACAACGAAAAATGCTGTAAAGAAATATTAACATCGCTGGTTCTTTGATGCCAGCTATAATGCTGTACCTATGATTTTACAGCACTCATATATCACACATACATATTTCTGTGAAAATACAGCATGGTGAGTATTTACTACATTTCACGTCAAAGGTGCTGTAATTTAACCGTAGAAGTAATTTTCAAAAATTAAAGAGCGTTTCATTACAGATAATGTTGCTGATTATTTCATACAGCAAAATTACTTTTTCTACATTTAATTACATTTTTCTCTGTGTATCTTTTCCTCGGAATAATATTGGGAAGGCTGATATAGACCAACGCTTCTCAACAATAACAAATAGCAGGAGGTTGCTGATTCATGGGCGAATTATGTATTGACTTCAAGTGACAAGATTACTTAAAGTTATTTATCACATAAAAAGAAAATAATCTCTTGAAAACAACTGCTAGCACAATTATTGGTTAAAATATAACATCTATACTTGTTTTCACTACTTTTCCCTTTCCAAATGATCGAAAAAATGAACCTCTAATTTAAATATACTGCTCATAATCGAAACTTGACTTTAGAAGAGCAGAATTATGGGTTGTGGGTTTCAATATTATCTTATATTCCAGATTACTAACCTATCACCAGACAAGTTCGGAGCTTCTGTGACAGAAATTCTGCCGGTACCATTCATAGGAAATTAATAAATATACACAGTGATATGCAATAAATAATAAATATACAGAGTGATATGCAATTCTAAACGAAAATATGGCTCTTGCTAATCACAATAAAGGTATAATAAAAAAAACCAGTGTTTCCAAAAATGCGGACAGGAAACAAAAGTATAATTCAACTTTTGTTGCGTCATGTAATTAATACAACAAATAAATTAAATAGAAGTAAAAACAAAGTACCTACTAATAAAAATTTAACAAATAAAAAAAATTAAATTTATTTGACAGTGTTTTCTTAAAATTTGGTGTTTTTGCATTTAATTTTCGTTTCTAAGTTTCAATTTCAATCAATTTCAAAGTACTAATAAAAATTTAACAAATAAAAAAAATTAAATTTATTTGACAGTGTTTTCTTAAAATTTGGTGTTTTTGCATTTAATTTTCGTTTCTTGTTTATAAATTGTATTAGAGCCGTTTTCAAGGTTGCGTATGTAGAAGTAAGTTCTTTCTTATTTAACAAACTATAAGAGGAAATATAGAAATCTGATTTAAAAAGGAAATTAGTTTATTCTCACAGTTTTCTTTTAGAAGATAATATAAAACTGATGGGAATGTATGTAAAATCGACTATTAAAAAACCGATTATTAAACATCGATTATTAACATACGCTTGTTAAAAACCTGTTATTCAAAATCTATTATTAAGAATCGATTATTAAATAGTATATTGTAATACAAGTTTTTTACGAGTGTTATACCTATACTATTTTTTCTACTTTGCAATTGCTGCGGTTGTCATCTTACCACCTAGAGTAGTTTTATCTTCAACAGTTGGTAGTTGGTGGTAAATTTCACAAATTCGTTTGAGGCAAGCCAATAGCGATTGAGATGTCAGGAGATGTCAGCTTTATTTCGCACTTGACGTCACTATCATCAGTCTTGGAAAGCTAAAAGTTACTAAAGCGAAAGCGGTTTCGTTATGAATTTATAACAAACGCAAAGTAAAAAAAGTAATAATCGAGATAAAGTCGATTATAATCGATTATGTAATCCGAATACGCCCATCACTACTGTATTTATCAAATGTTATACTGCGTAGAATATTTTCCTTTTTTGATGGCGTTCTTTTCACATAAAATGTATTTATTATAATACTAATAATAAGATTGTAATAATAATCCGCAAATTCTACTTTCGCAGGAATTATTCCGACAATCAGAAACTTTAATCTTCCTGGGGTAATAAATAAATCGTGCGCCTTAGTACGACCGAAGATCAAATTGAAATAAGCAAATATCAAAATGGCATTTTTTTATTGTTTTAATGTTTCTCATTTTTTGTTTATGTATGAGAAATTCTCAGTTGTTACCACAGTTATAATTTGAAATTTGATTTTTTCTTTTTACTCGTAATACCCCGATTTTAGTTTGATGGCATTTATTAAGAAGCACATTTAGAAACTGCCGCTAATTCAGCTAATTAGATAAAATTAATAAGAAAATGATAATTATTTGTTGCATTCCAGGTGTGCTGCACATTAGGAACAACAGGCGCTTGCTCCTTTGACAATCTTGAAGAAATAGGCACGATTTGTTCAGAAGAAGGAATTTGGCTACATATAGATGCAGCTTATGCTGGAAGCGCTTTCATTTGTCCAGAATTTCGAACATGGCTGAAGGGAGTCGATAAAGCTGATTCCATTGCTTTCAACCCCAGCAAATGGTTGATGGTCCATTTCGATTGCACAGCGATGTGGTTAGTAAATGTGATAAATAAAATTTAAGTTGTGATAGGTACTAACTGTTGTGGTTTTTAGGGTTAAAAATAGCAATGCTTTACACAGGACATTCAACGTGGATCCATTGTATTTACAACATGAGAACTCCGGATTAGCAATAGATTATATGGTATGACAAATAATATTAAACACCGCAACTTAATATATGCGTAATGATCTAACTTCCTCTTCATAGCATTGGCAAATTCCATTAAGCAGAAGGTTCCGAGCTCTAAAGTTATGGTTTGTCATTAGAAATTTTGGCATAACTGGCCTTCAAAAGCATATAAGAGAGGTATGATCGGGATCTAGATTGGCTAGAATTGAAAATTAATATCGAATTGCTTTCAGGGTGTACGGTTAGCCCAAAAATTCGAAGCGTTGATCCTTGGAGATCCAAGATTTGAGATAGCTGCGACCAGACATCTTGGATTGGTGGTATTTAGGTTAATAGGTGAAAATCGTTTGACCGAAGCTTTGCTGAAACGCCTCAATTCTCGAGGGAATATCCACTGCGTGCCTGCTGCATTTAAGAATAAATACGTTATACGATTTGTTGTGACTTCACAGTACACCACAAACGAAGATTTACTGAAAGACTGGAAGGAAATTAAAACAGTTGCGACTGATATACTATCGGAACTAAATATGGATATTATTCCAAGACAGAGAGTAGCCCTTAAAGGTAATATCGGTGATACATGCGATAGTGTGGTTGTTAATGTGCTAATATGTTAGTAGTTAACTAGAAATTGTAAATAATTCTGTTTTAATTGTAAAAAATGTCGAACTGCAACATGTTAGTAGAATATCAAATTTAATTTATTTACTGTGCTATTGATAATAAAAGATAGAATTAAGAAATAATAGGAAACTAAAATTGCAAGTAATTTAAAAAAGTGCTTAATTAGATCTCCAACCTCTTGACAATGTAGAAAACCTTGGAGTTTATTAATTTAAATGCGAAGCAGGACAAGTTTTATAGCAAGTTTATAAACAATAAAAAGGCGACAATATTACTTACAATTCACCTAAATTTTGGAGTGAAAATGTTAAAAACACAAAATTTGCAAAACACAAACAAAATTCTAGATGTGTGTTCTGCAGAATAATAAAACGCAATGAGCTAAGTTTTAAACACGACGATCATACTTGTTGTCGCTCAATAGGTGACAGTTAGAGTTAGAGACTTTAACTTAAATTTAAACATTTAAAATCCTATTCCATTGTTTTACCGGTATGAAATATTTCGGGGCCCTGCAAAACAAGTATTTCCCGCGGCCCCGCAAAACCGCCTGCATGTCAGTCGTTCATGTTGAAGGCGGTGACTCTTATGACTCGGTGCAACGTTTCAATATTTGCATTTAGTTAGCTTTGGTAGCCATCATATGTGATCCGCTCGCAAGAAAGGGATTTTACAAATAAAATCCACTTCTCGAGAAAGTACAGTAAAGTATAAAGTTAAAGAATAACCATGCCGGGCTCTAAATAATTGTATGGAGACATGTGATAAAGACTTATAGTCATAATACTAGTGATGAATTCCTCCATTTGCATCAGTTGTAATGATTTGGAATAAATAAAAGAACTGGTCTTTTTCTGATGTAGTTGTTTATTGCATATTATATGTAATACTGTGTCCTCATTCGTCATTTTTCATTGTAGCATGGCCTTGATGACGAACGTGAGGTTCGAAACCTGGTAGCCATAAGTGCAATAAACAACCACATCAGACAAAGACCAGTTTTTTTTTTATTCCAAATTATAGTCATAACTCTGAAACTACAAATAAAAAGCAAATGAAATAAAGTGTGATATATTAGTTAATCGTTTCCAAATGTAGTGTGTCACTATAAAAACTTTCAACGCTTGGGTTTAAAGATAAGCGCTAGAGACAGTAAAGATGTACCCGACTTTTGCAGATTTAAGTATTTTAAACTAACACTCGGCTTCCGATTTTTTCTCATCTAAACCTCTTACTGCAAAAATGTCAGATCATGATCAAGTAAAACTTGGAATCTTGTCTATTGATTAGAATTTATGTTTTCTTATGTTTTTTTTTTGTTTGTAATTATGGTTGTAAAAACTTGTAAATATCGTGTACGATTTTTCACTTGTTTCGGATACTAGTTTGGCCTCGTTTAAAAGTTTTACTGTTTGTCCGTGCAGTAAGAGCAGACCGTTTGGATAGTTATACATGTTATATAGAATTGTTTCAGCAGTATTACGCAGTCTATTTGATTTTTTTCCTGTGGTCATTTTGCGATTATGAACATCGCTGATATGATGTTTGAGTATGTTTGAGGGCACAATTCACATTACTAATCTAGTCAAGTGCTCTGACTGCTTATGTTCCGCGACTGTTTATGCATTACAAAATTATAAGATTTCTGTAATCTGAAACCGTCAAAACTTCATATTTGATATTTTAGGAGTAAGACCACTTATATTATATATTATGTTTCTGAGAAAGGATTTCTTAATATTTAGACTTGCCGCTGTGTGGTGATTTCGCCATTGACATTTCTGTTTCCTTGGTGCAGTTGCATACTATAATGTCGATGGTATTAAACAATGAGAAGTGAAGACACTCGAAAAGGATAGGCTATTTCTTAAAAGTTTGTGAAGTTTACAATATGTTGGTTTTAGTTCTGGCCATTTCAAAAATAAACATTGCACAAGTGACTGTATAAAAAGATATGCTGCATATTGAATAGTTATTACAAGTGAAAACTCTTTCTGAAAATAGTAACAAATGGGTTTAAAATGTATTTGTTTTCCAAGATCATATTAGTTAGTATACAGTTTGAATTAAAAACATAAATTATTATTGTTACTCCAGTCATACGTAGTTTGAAACTTACCATGTTAATATGTCGTTGGCAATACGGCGTTGTGCTCCAAAATAATTTTTTGTGGGCATAAGAATGTATGTTTCTGTGCAGCATTTACAAAGTTGGTATTTAGGTATCTAACAAAAAAAAAACAAATTAAAATTCGTTGTCGAAAGAATTCTCTATATGACGGATGTTTTTTCTGAGTTTCGTAAATTTTAAGCTGTTTTTCTGGAGCATAATGTTTTCCACTCTATATCTGTAGACGCCCATGTCTATGTTTGGAAATATTTTATTATGTCGATTTCTTATTGGTATTGTGCAGTTGATCAATCATTCATGCGTATTTTACTTTAAATAAGTAAAACGAAAACGACAACAGTACCCTTTACTAGTGATTCTTCTCGCGAAAATGTAGTTTTGTTGAATTCTCTATATATGTATAGCTATAACCACCAAATTTGGTCCGCTTGATCTCGAATAAATTGCATGTTTAAGAATAAGATTACAGCATTTCGAATCTGTCAAAACGGACTCTGAAGAGGTCACATATTATGATAGTTGTTGAAAGTTCCGAAATATTTATGATTTAAATAGACATACTTATTTTATTATTTTTATTACATTAGGTATTATTTATTTTTATTTTATTATAATTTTATGCTATTTACTGTATTCTTTTCTCGGAATATCAAAATATATTATTTTATAAGAGTTACGTTTTTTTTTTCTTCTTTTTTTTCATATTGAAGCGCAAGACGACTAGAGTTCATATGTGTAAACTGTATTGTAATATGTTATATATTATCAGTTAATCAACATAAAATGTTTAAACTACTTCAAGTTTGGCATACATTTGGCAGAGCAGTCTACAGTGTAAAACGACGAGGTATCACAGTAGAGTTACCGAGTTTCTCAACTAACAACTACGTTACGATCATGAATAAAGTACCTACACCAGGAGTGTACACTTACAAGAATTATGTCTCGTACCATTTTAACAGGAAGTACCGATTTCCAAACTCTACAATCCAAATTTCTACTTATATATAACCACAAAATAACTTCTATATCATATAAACAGAAATACAGTTTCTGATATGACTGTAGATACCGCTGAGGTTCAGACTGCAAAACATTTTGACTACGAAAGTTTACTTTCTCAACAGGGTTCAAAAACGTTTTTTTTTTTTTATTTTAAATTAAACAAACATGTTTTTATATTTTTTTAACGAAACAATGTATTTAATCTCTTCGCAAAATATTTTTTTTACTTTATCATACGCAGTATGTAAAGTATTGTAATCGTGCAGAAATTTTTTTTTGAGATTTTAGCGGAAATATGTCCTTTTGGGTCCCCTGAACATATTTGACCAAGGTACAAAAAAATGTCTGTGTGGTGTGTGTGTGTGTGTGTGTGTGTGTGTGTGTGTGTGTATGTGTGTGTGTGTGTGTGTGTGTGTACTCAATTTTTGTGAATCCGATTCCGGAGAAACTACTAAAGGTATCGGCACGGAACTTCATATTTAGAAGTTTCATGACCAAACTTAGAGTTGAAAAGCTTTTGGTTCAAAACTGGGTGTTTACTCTAAGCCTTTTTCAAGGATTTTAGAAATGAGCCGCCATTTCTGTAATTTCGTCAGAATAGTTAAATAATAAATTAAAGAAGAGGAAATTTTGAATAATTTATGCCTATGACATTTTTTGGTAAAATTAATAGTTTAGCTGCAAGAGCAAATTCTATTTGATCGAGATCGATCGCATCTGCATTGATTTCATACTATATAGTGACCCAGGATTTGCAAATTTTTCATTCTAATGACAGTACCGGTAGTGCCAAATGCTAATGTTTTCACATATCTCACAATTAATATTGACAGTAGTTAATAGTATCAAAAGATCTCATATTGTGATACCGTGTACCGTCCTTGCCTGATGCCGTCGGACAGGCAGCGTGTTCAGCGTGTCCAAAATGCATGTGTTCTGTTTGTTTTTGGTTTGACGAAGTATGATCATGTATCGAATGGGCTGGGCGACTTGGGGTGGTTGAACATGGATAACACTAGGGTGTTGCATGCAGCAATATTGTATCATAAGTTGGAATGTATGATAAAGTCATGTGCCTGGCCACATTAGATTTTTTTAAATATGATACAAAATTATTTCATTTAAATCACCCAAGAAAAATAGTTATTCATTATAGAAGGAAGAAAAGTATTAGATTTTAGGTCGAGGTTGTGTACAAAAACCGAGAGCTAAAATCTAACATTTTTGCCGTGTATAATACACTATTTTCTTCTGTGACCGTCAAAAATGACGATTGTATTTTGAAAGACACTCATTTTTTTCCCGGGAAAAATGTAATAAAAAGTTACATTTTATTACCTGTCACCAGAGATAAAATGTCAAACGTTTTTCCCGTCACAGAAAAAACATGTTTTAATTAAGAAATTAAACTTGTTTTAAACATGTTGAAAACAAAATAGTTTAAAACAAAATATTTGTTTTAAAACAATGTTTTAAAACAACATATTTGTTTTAAAACAATTTTTTTCAAACAGTGTGTTAATAGTTATTTAACCAACAAGTATATTAAAAAGAGCGATTAATGATCGATACTGTTTAACGCGCGAGCGAAGCGACCGCGTTAATTGTCGATCATTAATCGCTGTTTAATATTCGAGTTGGTTACAAAATTTTTCCGTCGATCGTATTCTTCTAGAGTCGTCTACATAGATTTAATTTGACACTGACAGTTCTAGAGAGCGGTATGTTTTGATTGGAAGGTTTCATTTCACATATGTTCGATTGGCCAATCAAACGACGCCATTGCGTCTTGTGATTGACTATAACAAATCATGCATTAATAGAAATCGTGCATTAATAGAGTTGTTTAATAAACGATTTCCTATTCACTAAACTGACTCATAAATAAACGATCGACGGAAAGGATATTTTATATCATCAACGTTACGCTGGTATCACTGGCATTATACAAACATCCATGATTACTATCACTATTGTCTTTGTCAGATACGAAAGAACGAAATGAAAACTTCGGAACAAGTCTACTATTGGCCAACTCGCCAATGTCACCAAAGATTGTCAACGGAAGCTTTGCTGCAATCTATGACCAAGGCGATATTCTAGCATCCTTCGCCCATCTCAGGACTCAAGCTCAAAACAGTCCACGTAAGATCCTACCGTTTTCTTGATTGATAAAAGATAACGAAACATTCACCTACTTATTAACTTCAGATATGCGTAGAAGAATAAAAGGTATCCTCATGTCTGGAAAACAATTTTCGCTGGATTCTCGCCTGGATTTGTTTCATGGTATACAACAAAACAACTCATCGAGACCCAATTCTGAACCAACAAGCGCTCCACCACTGGTTGAAGATTCTGGAGAATACGAAGATAGTTCGTCCGTAGGTATGTATTTCATGTTAATACAAATTTATATATGATTCTATTTAATTTATGCTTTGCAGAAAACAACGAACAACTCCAGGTTCCTCAACAGCGCCAAAATCGATCAAAATCGGTTGATCATCAAGGACCCCTTGTTATGCAGAATGCTGCAGCTGGAAGAAAATGCGCAAAATGCGGCCATGATGCTGACAATTAATCAAATACCTTGCTATATAATTGGATTATTTATTATAAACATTTTGAGTTTGCTGCTATATCCTCCAAATAGACTTGTAATGGGCATCAATAAGCAATGTATCTCTAGAGAACTGTCCATTCGTTAATTATTGAGCTTTGAGTGTTATATATTTATACATTTTTGTTGAAGTATGTAGTTTCACCGAGATGGAAAACATCTTTACTGCTGTGGGATGCAATAATCCATATGTAATGAAATAAATAGCAGTTACTGAAATACTACTTGGTGTTAAATAAATGTATGTTGCAGTGATTATATTATGATGTTATTATTCCAAATCGTTGAGTGTAGAGGTACCACGTTTGATAATTACGAAGATTTTCATGGTCTGAATTATGGCACATGGGATTATTTAACAGCCCAGCTACACAACTATAAGCTACTGGTTCTTATCAAGTGCTTTCATATCGGAGATAATTTTAAAAATAGTAAAAAAAACCTTTGTAATAATAATATGCTCAGCAGAACGAACTTTCTTTTTGGATTATTTCATAAAAGCTGTGAAATTTATCCAAAAATAAATTGAACTTTTCTTTTAGGTTTGAAGATATCAACAACAGTCAGTAGAATTCCAAATTTTGTTTTGACTTTAAATTTGATTAGAACGTAGAATTTCGGAGAAATCGCGGTCAACAATTATTTTGTTGTTTATACAGCGAGCACGTGAAGAATCAGGACACATGAGAAGAATCCCAAGACGCACTGCTATTAAGAAAAAGAAATTGACACGTCGATGTTTAATACTAAAAATTTTTATTTCAGTGTAACATTCCATATTCATCTGTAAATTAATGGTAGTAATTAAATAATGTAAATATGTTATACGTAAGCTAATTTTCAAGAAGATACAAATCAAAATTGTAAAATATTGATAACTCTGGAGAGCATGAATTATCAGAATAGAATAAGACAATGCGTTTTGGATTAAATTATTTGTTCCGAATACGAATCCAGACTCTAATCTTTATCGCGTAAGGTATTTGACAAAATTGAAATGTGAAAAGCGAAATTTTGGCAATTTTTACAAAGTTATTCTAGCTGAACCAACCCATTGTTCAAGAAACGTCAAAAAGATCTCATAGAAAACATTAAACTTGGTATTTTTAGAAAATAAATTGTTTCAGGGTTATGCCGTGTGTCAAAATTCTGTTAGGTCTGGAGAAGCGAATAGCATGTTTTGCAAAACAAAAGCAATTACCAATTTTGACGCACGACATAACCCGGCAAAATATAATTTTAAAATTACTCTGAAACCGTACGTACATATTTGTACGTACATACTTCTATTAGAAATACTGATTGATAGTTCACAAATATTGATGAAACATTTACATTCTTTAAGTAGTGTGCTGCAGCTTCCATTAAAAGGAAAACAAAAAAGCAATAACCATACAGTTAAGTGATATGGAACTCAACTCTCTCAAATTTGTTTGATGCTTACATCAAATTGGTATGCATACTTTTATAAAGGGAATTAAGACATGTCATGGTTGCTTTAAAAAATGCGATGACGTCATAAATGAAAAATCTAATGTTGCCACATAACTTTATCATACTACAAAGCTTTGTCTAATGGTGTCAAACGCTGATGTTTTGACAATACTGTCAATAGAATCAAAATATCTGTTAAATCCTGGCTAAATAGTTTTAATTCAGACACGACCGATCTCGATTTGAATCTGCTCATGCAGCCAAAATGCTAATTTTACAAAAAGATGTCAGACATAAATGATACAAAATTTCCTCTACTTCAATTTATAGTTACTATTTGCACGACATTTCAGAAATGACGGTTCATTTGCAAAATCATTGAAAAATGCTAAAAGTAAACCTCCAGTTCCTTTGAACCCTTTTGACGCTGAAACTAAATATGGCGGGTCCATATTAGACCCCTAAGCCACCATTTTCTTTATTGACTCATGTCTGCTGGCAATTACAACACATCCCAAAATCCACGCGAGCAATTCCTCGGGCAAATGCTGGTATTTTAATAAATGACTAGACTAGAAGAGAGAGTATAGATTCTTTATTGAACATTCATAAATTCTTACAACCTTAAGAACAGTATAATATAATTGAACGACTAGTGATAAACTACATTCTCAGTTCAACATCAACGCCGAACACGGCGTTAATTTCACAACATCTTGAATTAAGTAATGTGTTCCGGTTCTCTGACAAGCGACATAAGTACACATATAAGTAATTATAATATTATAGTATCATATTTTTTTAAATTTTATCTGACATGTTTAACAATCACATTTATTATATATTTATGATACCAGGGCATAAAATTGAACAGAAAACATAACGAACATAAAGTTTTTATGTTCTTCGCAGGTACCTCAAATATAATTTATCAAGAGCTGAAATAATATAATTACTTGTTGTATTTTTTAAATATATTTGCTACTATGTCGGCTCTTGATTAATTTAACTGCAAAAACAAACGTTTACATAAATAACATGAGACAATACATGTAAAAAAGCTAATAGCTAACTTATCCTCTTAAATACATAAATATGTATCGAAAACAAAACTAAAATTTTTCAAAATATAATTCTGTATGTGTATCAGTTATATATGCACAGTCAGGAGAATAGATATGCAACATGGACGTATTTCAACGATTGAAGACAGTAAATATACTATACATTAATTTATTAGTTTTAGTCTGTAGTAAGCGATAGAATAAAATTCTAAGTAGGTAATCCTCTATAATAATTGAGAATTTTTTAAGTTACACCACGTCTACGTAATATAAGTATGTTTATATTGATTTAAGATAGTAGTTTTAATTAATAAACGGCAATGCAATCGACTTTTGTAGCTGTTGGTTTCAATGCACACCTACAAAACATACATACTTACTTCGCGCGGATTCGCAATAGTTTAAACGTTTTGTTGTTCCTTTTTTTGTGCTCTCTTCCTTAACATTAATATTAATCATACATCGTTGATTGAGTTAATACATGAAAATGATTTAATCATTTATTGTATGTAAATATTAAAACACAAAACGGGCAAAAAGAACTGTTTGAAATAAATCAAGTAACCATAAGGTCTAATTTTCTAACAGGATTTGATCATTCTTGTGCTAATTTAATTACTGATCAAACAAATAACTAGATTAGATGTTACTAGATTCGATGTTATTAGAATGATCGCAAAATAAGCTTATTCAATCTTTGTGTAAAATATTGCTAATATAAACAAACTAATAAATAACGAATTTATTTATTATTTATGTACAGAGTGTCCCCATATTCGAAGTGAATTCATTGTGATCTGAATCAATACCAATATTAAAAAGCAGTTTAAGATAGAATCACGGGAGCAAAGCAAAGTTAAGCTGGACTGGACTTCTCAAGATCCTTGGTTGTTTCTATTGAAATATTTATTGAGTAATACCCGTTTTAGTAAACCGATTTGCTTCTCTTTGCACTCAGTATCAAAATGTATCTTAAGTAAATAACACCATAAATGTTGCGAGAGTTCAATTACGCAATCCTTTAAAGTACTTGGAATTATTTGTTGATAGCCATCCAGCGGTAAATTTGATTAATCAGATGCAAAGAAGAGATGCTGAGTTACTGAGTCCTGAGTTACTGACGACAGATTAAAACCTTGATGCGTGTGGTTAAATTTAAACTTACTTGAAAATTAACTACGCACAAATAAAAAGATTTATTGAACTAATTCTTTAAATAACATGCGTGGCTCCAATAGGTATATTTTTCAATTTGTTTAGGATTTATCATAGACCATTTTTGTGACCCTTGTGACACTATTTGTAGACCAGGCAATACAGCAGAAAATAACGGAGTTCGTGACAAAAATACTATCAGGTAGCCAACGGTCCCAGGTCACGTCGAATATCATTTCTTAATTTGTTATAGACGTTTTTTGCTTGTACAAACTAAACCGATGGAGCAATCTTGATGCTTTCAACAGACGAATTGTAGAGAACAAAAAGTCGAAAACAATAAATCGTGCACGGACTCGATTGAATTAATATTTAGGAAAATCGGAGAAACCGGAAAAATTTGCGTTTTTTCAAAACTTCATAACTCCGCCATTTTCAAAGTTGTAGCGGAGGCTTTTCGCGTGAAAGTAGCGAATGATGGGTTCTTTCAGTTTGGACAACCCAGGCGTTGTCCGATGATTAGTTTCTGCACAATTGCGATTTGAATATTTTTATGCAATATGTTTCGGCAAGCCTGGATGCGTCGGCGGTGGTCCGATTTTAATTTTTTTTACGTATTTCGAAAGTAGAATGATTGTGCTACAAAACGTCTATTCTGATTTTGCGTTAAAAAGTTCCGAAATAGGTGAAAAATCCTTGCAGATGACCGAAAACTGCCGCGCGCGCTAACGCGGTCCAGTTGCGAGGGTAGGCGGTCGACACGGGGAAGCAAGCCGCGCGCTTGTATACTATAGATACGCGCTTCTCGGCGTAGACCGCCTACCCCCACTACTCGACCGGTTTAGAGCGCGCGGCAGTTTCCGGTCATGTTTGCAAGCATTTTTCACCTATTTCGCAACATTTTAAGGCAAAATCAGAATAGACCTTTTGTAGCATAATACTTCTACTTTCGAAATAAGTAAAAAGTTAGAATCGGACCACCACCGACGCATCCAGGCTCGGCGAAACATATCGCATAAAAATATTCAAATCGTAATTGTGCAAAAGGTAATCATTGGACAACGCCTGGGTTCGCCACACTCAAAGTACCTACCCATCCATCGCTACTTTCACGCAAAAAGCCTCCGCTACAACCATTAAAATGGCGAAGTTATGAATTTTTAAAAAACGCAGATTTTTCGGCTTTTCTAAATTTCCTCCGTTAATATTAATTCAATCGAGTCCGTGCAGGGTTCAGTTTTTTCGTCTTTTCATTATCTACAATTCGTCTGTTGAAAGCATCATGATTGCTTAATCGGTTAAGTTTTTACATACGAAAAATGAAAAAAAAAACACTTTTTTAGGTTTTTTGTTTATAACAAATTAAGAAATGATATTTGCGAGTAGGAAACACATCACAATACATCTACGGACTGTTCCACGTGACCTGGGACCGACGGCTTCCTGCTAGTATTTTTGTCACGCAAAAATCTTTATTGCTTGGTCTATTGACTAAATCATTGTACAGTACTTGGTACCAAGTTGATAAACTTTGGTAAAATTTTGATGTTTTAGAGTATACTGGCCACCATATGGAAAGGATCGCCAAGACTGGTCAGATATTTTCCAAACTTACATTTGTTCCAAGTTTTGTAAAAAGCACATGTTCCAGGTATTGCCACTGTTATGGCGGTTAAAATTACACACAGCACCTAACAAGTTACACAAATTTTTACCTATAATGCCCCCATAATTTTTACACATAATCAATCCCTTAATATTAAAATAAATCGGATCACAAAAACATCGTATCGAATTTAGTAGACACTCTATTTTATAATATGGTTTGTTCAAGCAGCGCTAAAAGCAATCGGATCTATTTTTTTCTGTTTCTTCAACAAACATATTATACAGAGCGACATATAAAATATAACTGACTCGGATTCGATTAGTTCGCTCTGTATTATATACATAAATAAGAAATGAGTAACTAAAGAAAAAATAAGTATAAAATAACAAAACTGACTTTTTATAATAATATACAACCGGGACAAGGACATACAGGCTAGGATGATTACAAATATCGCGTACAAAAACTCTAAAATTATCCAAACTAGTCTTTTGGATTGGTGTTTTTTTTGGATTAACAAATACATTCAAGAAGGGCTCATCATTAAAACATTAAGATTGATTCGATTTACGTATTTCAGACTGTAAATGATTGCTTGACTTGATTGAAGAAATTCGGTGTATTCATAGGGCGTTTCGTGAGTTTAAATTTTGCTGTATCAAAATTTATTTTTAATACTAAAAAGTAGACGTTTCGTTGATCTTAGTTGTTAATACAAATTCATTATTTGGGTATTTTAAGTTTAACATTATAATAGGCAGATGGAGCTCCTCAAGGGATCAAATAATGTTATTCTAAAAACGAATAAGTAATGAGAAAGAATAACATATCCTGAAGATGTTGTGCTTGTGTTAAATGGATTGGCAACGTTTCTATTTCAGCTTTCGGCCAGCTTATGCCGATGATTCCTCTTCTTGGTTGTGTTTTGCGATAGCGAGCAGGATCATGGTCAGCTCCTTCTTGTTTATCTTGCCGTCCTGATTGTAGTCGACGCCGCGCAGTATCGTCTCCTCGAAATCCAATAAGTCCTGGGCGTCGTAATCCTGCGGATCAGGCACAAATACGGTTAGTTATATTGGATGGCAGCGGCACAAATAATCTACATACTACTAATACATTCTATTAGAAAGCCCAGTAACATAAGGATTTAACTTCCGATAACCGAACAAAATCAACATCGATATCAAGGCTGCGTCGCGAAATATTCACTGTCAGAGATGGGTAAATTGGATTTTTAACATGTTTTAGTCATATATTATTATGTTGTAAATGTTTATTTTGAAATGTACCCTTTCAAGGTGGGGGGCGATGTTTATGATCAAGTTAGTTCGTCATATTCCTAAGCAACAACATCTCCTTAGTTACACGTTTATTATTGATAAAAAAAAATTTTCCTAGTTGTCAACATCGCACTCCAGAAATTAAAATATAAAATATATATTTACAAAAGCCTCGACGTGTTTTTCGAACCAGCGCAAGCCGCAAAATCTACACCCTGTATAAGACAAAATCACCCTGTATACGATGCTATAAGATCTCTAGTGCCTTTTTTTACCAAAACAAGACAAATGTCATTACCCATTGAATTTAATACATCTTTTATTTTACGTTAAATTGCCCCGAAATTATCGGAAATGATGCATAGCTAAACATAAAGCAACATAACTTTGGATTGAAACGTTCTGTTATTGCAGATATGGTATGGTTTGAATCTTCACACTACAAGCGTTTTTAAAGTAATATTTGAATTGACTAAATATTATCAGAGATACGAGTGATTAAAAATTAGTACCGCTTTTTTTTGGCCCACAGTGTATTTACGTTTATTACTTAATATAAATTATTTTTTTTTTAAATTTCTTAATATAAAGAATTTGTGTTTTTGACAATTAATGAAAGTTTCTTAGTAACTCAAAGCGAAAGTGGACCAAAACCATCATTCTGGGGTTTCCGGTATAATCATGTGTAATATGTTTTTATATTATAATACTCTGTGATAATCTTGAAGGGTTTCTTTTCAATGTTCAAAATAATAATTATTAGTCAAAGATCACAAATGTC
The DNA here is from genome assembly GCA_964023965.1 of Melinopterus prodromus. Taxonomy (NCBI): domain Eukaryota; kingdom Metazoa; phylum Arthropoda; class Insecta; order Coleoptera; family Scarabaeidae; genus Melinopterus; species Melinopterus prodromus. The sequence continues at coordinate 60,467,488 of OZ030391.1, read as the reverse complement.
ATTGGACGTCATACTTGATTGTGCGACTCTTGTCATCGGGTTAAGATTCGAACATCAGGTGTTCAGGTTTACCACGTTTTATCTTATAATTCAATCGACCAACATGAATGGAAAAAGAAGGAATGTGAACTGAATAGCTGTGACCTCAATTTAGATGTGGTTACCTTCTTCACCAGTTCGAGTAAATCTTTCAGGAACCCTCGCAGCTCTTCATTCTCGATAGTGCCGTTATTGTCCTGGAACAGAAATTTGTTAAGATAAACATTTTCATTAACTTTTACATTTTAGAAATCCTTACCCTATCGTAAAGGGAGAAGACTCTTTCGATGTCGTCCTTTGTTAGCTTCGTTGCCCCCTAAGGTGATTACAAATTAATTAGGTCGATCGATAGACAAACGAGAGGGGCACAAATATCTGGTTTAACATGCAGCTTCTTTTGTAAAAAAATTTAAATTTGCCTTATTGGTTGCTTTTAAGGTCGTTTACTTAGCTTAGACAATACTGACCTCAACTTATATACACAATGTGACTTGGAATATGGAAAATGCTGAAATAGTCAGCGACTACGTTTTTGACACAAACTTCAATATCTTGAAGTTACAATTACCTTGGATCACATAGCATTATCTTATAAATGAGAATGATAAGACATTGCAGAACTTAAATTGCATGGTAATTTGTAAAAATGCGAATAGGACAAAACGGGATGAGTCGAAAAAGTTTTCCGGTTAGGAGATGTTCCGAGCGTAATTGCATAAAATGGTTTTCCGGAAACACTTTAGGAAGCAATTTCAGGTTATATAGTTATATAATAGACGACATCTTCGGGAACATCTTTTTAATTTAATGAAAGTTTTGTAAATTGAACTAGTTTGGAGAGTTTCAACCATCATTCTTGATAATTTTTGCATTTGTTAGTATGACCCTATTCTGTTATTTTCTCTCTTTTGGATTTAACTATCACCAAAACTATGATTTATATAAGTATGTTGATAAATCCTCAACATATCAAAGTACCCGTTCAAAAATCTAGAGTTAAAATGACGAACGAAGCTGTTTACTCAAAATGGCAAAAAATCTGTCATAACCCATCCAATCTATGCAGCAAATTAATTTTTTTTTCTTATTCCTTATCTATGATGATATATTTCTATTAGTCTATGGTTGCTGATAAACCCAAAGCAAACCGTCTGTTTATATTATGTCTGGTTCAGAATAAATAAAATAAATCAAGTTGTTTGTTGTTTTCCAAAATGCCCGGACATGTCCATTTTATTTTATATAATTCCATATTTTGTTATCAAACTGAATCATCAATTTTGGTCGACGTATAACGTTATCAATGAATTATTTTTAAGCAACCCTTATTTTCTTACTGATTTTCATAGATTTTTTAACTGCCTTAATGGTAGCATAAAAATATTTGGCATTCCATAAGAACATTTTTGAACTAAACGAAATTGAGAATTAGGAAAGTAATAACTCCGGGAGAATGGATTTTGTGAATGAAAGGCAAAAGGGTGCTCTGGTACAAAAAGGAAGTTGTCCATCCAGACCACAAACCAACAATTTTGTTTCTATCACGTTTGTTACAGAATAATCAATTTTTTATGGATTTGTATATAAGCATCTGTATCTTTCCTTAATAATTTGTTGATAAGAAAATAAATACCTAAAAAGATTTTAGCGGACAATATTATACTGCATGTTAAACCAGTCACATAAATGTGTAATGTACGTGTATGACGTGGGATTTCTCTATAATATGTCAAAGAACATGCGATGAGATAGAAAGGATACAGAGAGAGTATGCATTGCATGCACATTTAATGGTCTACGGTAGCGTCATCAATTGCACTACAATCATAGAGCAATGAAGACACCATAACAAACAGAACATGCCATGTAGTTGTAATCTCGTGAAATATGCGAGCTGTTTTGAAATGATATCTTCCTTGCTAGAACCTTGGCGATAACCATTGTTATTTGCATATACTTACTTCCATTCCTTCCTATTGAAATAGCCACAAAGACAAACAGATAAAGCCGTGCTAAAGTTATGTTATTTATTAGTTAAATTCATTTGTTTAGATCTATCTCTAACGCTAAGAGGAAGAACTTTAGTTATCGGTTTTAATTTTGGAATTTAGAGAGTTTTGTTAGAGAGTTCTAATTCGGTGCTCGGAAAGTAGTTCTAAATTGTGCAAGATAGGTTGTTAATAATACAGGATGTGTCTGATATAAGTTCTATCTTTGAAGAATCATATAAACCGGAGATATTGTTTTTAAAATAATTGTCTGACGCCGACCCTGGTTGTATACACATGCAGCCAAGTACAGTCGTGTGAAGTTAGCCCCCACATGGCCGCCAAAAATTTTGAAAAAAATTCCATCGTTTGCCCCTCGTTTGCCCTCTATTGCCATTAAATAGTTTCGTTTGCCTCCTCATAGTTTCCGAGAAAATTCAATTTTTCTTCTGGGGGGGCTAACTTCACACTGAGCCAGCCCCCCCAACTACCAATTTTTAATTTTCAGAAGTTCAAACACGTGAAATTAATAGCATTTCGTTTGCCGTTTTTTGCCTCACAAACAGATTTTTCCTATTTCCTATTATAAACAAATTATGATTATTTTCCGAAATCTGGTGTGAAGTTAGCCCCCCCATAGTGTCAATTCGGTCGAAATGGAAATTAAAGACGTGGAACCGATTAATCATCGTTTGCCCCCGATTGCCATTTCATATTTTCGCCTTTCTCTTAATAGTTTTCCCGCAAATTGACTTTTCCTCCCAGCAGTAAAATCCTGATATGCTAACAAATTTATATTTCTATATACTAATTTATAGGCAACATAAAACGTAAAAACTCTCCTAACATTGCTACTATTTTTTTTAACCTGCCTGAGCAGTTTTGGCGTCTGCCTCCCTCTGAGACAAAAGTTATAAACAATTGAACTTATGAAATACGGCAAAATCTCAACTTTTGCAGATGTTTTATTTTTTATCTTAATTTTTAGAAGAGCCCAAACAACAAAACTCTACAAATATATCTCCTACCATTTGGTTAATCATTCTGAGCAATTTTGGCGTTTGCCTCCCTCTGAGACAAAAGTTATAAACAATTGAACTTATGAAACACGGCAAAATCTACATTATTTTCAGTGTTTTATTTTTATCGCAGTTTCTAGTGTGTCCCAAACAACAAAACTCTACAAATATATCTGCCACTATTTGTTTAACCATCCTGAGCAATTTTGGCGTTTGCCTCCCGCTGAGACAAAAGTTATAAACAATTGAACTTATGAAATACGGCAAAATCTCATTTTTTGCCGATGTTTTATTTTTTATCTCAATTTTTAGAGGAGCCCAAACAACAAAACTCTACAAATATATCTCCTACCATTTGATTAATCATTCTGAGCAATTTTGGCGTTTGCCTCCCTCTGAGACAAAAGTTATAAACAATTGAACTTATGAAATACGGCAAAATCTACATTATTTTCAGTGTTTTATTTTTATCGCAGTTTCTAGTGTGTCCCAAACAACAAAACTCTACAAATATATCTGCCACTATTTGTTTAACTATCCTGAGCAATTTTGGCGTTTGCCTCCCTCTGAGACAAAAGTTATAAACAATTGAACTTATGAAATACGGCAAAATCTCAATTTTTGCGGATTTTTTATTTTTTATCTCAATTTCTAGAGGAGCCCAAATAACAAAACTTTACAAATATATCTTCCACCATTTAGTTAATCATTCTGAGCAATTTTGGCGTTTGCTTCCCACTGAGACAAAAATTATAAACAATTGAACTTATGAAAGGGAGGCAAACGCCAAAATTGCTCAGAATGATTAATTAAATGGTAGGAGATATATTTGTAGAGTTTTGTTGTTTGGGCTCCTCTAAAAATTGAGATAAAAAATAAAACAACTGCAAAAATTGAAATTTTGCCGTTTTCATAAGTTCAATTGTTTATAACTTTTGTCTCAGAGGGAGGCAAACGCCAAAATTGCTCAGAATGAGTAATCAAATGGTAGGAGATATATTTGTAGAGTTTTGTTGTTTGGGCTCCTCTAAAAATTGAGATAAAAAATAAAACATCGGCAAAAATTGAGATTTTGCCGTATTTCATAAGTTCAATCGTTTATAACTTTTGTCTCAGTGGGAGGCAAACGCCAAAATTGCTCAGAATGATTAACCAAATGGTAGGAGATATATTTGTAGAGTTTTGTTGTTTGGGCTCTTCTAAAAATTGAGATAAAAAATTAAACATCGGCAAAAATTGAGATTTTGCCGTATTTCATAAGTTCAATCGTTTATAACTTTTGTCTCAGTGGGAGGCAAACGCCAAAATTGCTCAGAATGATTAACCAAATGGTAGGAGATATATTTGTAGAGTTTTCTTGTTTGGGCTCTTCTAAAAATTGAGATAAAAAATAAAACATCTGCAAAAGTTGAGATTTTGACGTATTTCATAAGTTCAATTGTTTATAACTTTTGTCTCAGAGGGAGGCAAACGCCAAAATTGCTCAGAATGATTAATAAAATAGTAGGAGATATATTTGTAGAGTTTTGTTATTTGGGCTCCTCTAGAAATTGAGATAAAAAATAAAAAATCCGCAAAAATTGAGATTTTGCCGTATTTCATAAGTTCAATTGTTTATATCTTTTGTCTCAGAGGGAGGCAAACGCCAAAATTGCTCAGGATAGTCAAACAAATAGTGGCAGATATATTTGTAGAGTTTTGTTGTTTGGGACACACTAGAAACTGCGATAAAAAATAAAACACTGAACATAATGTAGATTTTGCCGTGTTTCATAAGTTCAATTGTTTATAACTTTTGTCTCAGAGGGAGGCAGACGCTAAAACTGCTCAGGATGGTTAAACAAATAATAGTAGCAATGTTAGGAGAGTTTTTACGTTTTATGTTGCGTATAAATTAGTATATAGAAATATAAATTTGTTAGCATATCAGGATTTTACTGCTGGGAGGAAAAGTCAATTTGCGGGAAAACTATTAAGAGAAAGGCGAAAATATGAAATGGCAATCGGGGGCAAACGATGATTAATCGGTTCCACGTTTTTAATTTCCATTTCGACCGAATTGACACTATGGGGGGGCTAACTTCACACCAGATTTCGGAAAATAATCATAATTTGTTTATAATAGGAAATAGGAAAAATCTGTTTGTAAGGCAAAAAAGGGCAAACGAAATGCTATTAATTTCATGTGTTTGAACTTCTGAAAATTAAAAATTGGTAGTTGGGGGGGCTGGCTCAGTGTGAAGTTAGCCCCCCCAGAAGAAAAATTGAATTTTCTCGGAAACTATGAGGAGGCAAACCAAACTATTAAATGGCAATAGAGGGCAAACGAGGGGCAAACGACGGTATTCTTTTCAAAATTTTTGGCGGCCATGTGGGGCTAACTTCACACGGCTGGCACGTACAGCCGAGGAAAAAAAGATCTTTACATGAACGAAGCTATCCTACAGCAAGCGTAGGTCGGAGATTGTCGGTCGTCGCATACCTACCTGCTAGTCATAAAACCGAAATGTCACTTTAGTTTCATTTTAAGTTTTATGTATATAGAAGGAATGAAATTAAGCTTCGTATTTGTATAATATATGCCGCTCACCCGGCACAGATGGTTCGCATAATACGGGAATTCCAATCAAAGCAAATTACTTTCCACACTTTATTTTCCCTCGTCGGCAGTAGATTACAATACCTTCCAAATCAATACAAAACGCGACTTGGACTGAACGCGACTCACAAAAAATCTGTCAACATGACATATATATCAACATAACAAAAACAAATTTCCGACAATATATTTTCGATATTCGGAACGAGCGAAACAGCCGCTCAAAGCTAAAGGTTGTTATTCGTTAATATTTTAGTTTCGATTCGCAATTGCAATATTATTTTATTTATACTAAAATACATAGTAACGTTAGTTATAATTATAAAAATTTGAATTAGGCACATATTAGAATACGTCGTCATCATGGCTACGTCGGCGTATAGGCACGTAAAGCCACACCGATTACTACATCGGATATCCGCTGTCAATAGCGACTGAACAATTGATTACATAGTGAGCGCGCCAGGTATGAATAAATATGAATCCAAGATTTCAACAATTTTGGTCGAGCTGTTGTAGAGTTCCATTTTGTCAATATTTCCATATTTTATGTTCTGGTTGTAAAGTTATATTATTATTGGATGTTGTTAATATCTACTGTTATATTAAATTGTACCATTTACTATCGGAGAGCTTTACTTTGAAAATTATGTCGTAAAAGAATATAATGATGGTAATATATTATGTATAATATACATATGTATTATGCAAAGACATCCATCAGCCCACAACAACTGTTTCAGGTAGTCGAACGTATTGCATAAAATATTAGTTTTAGCTCGCACTATATCATGTTTTATATTAAATTACATATAATTTGTACATATATATTGTGTTACATATAATATTAGTTTTAGGTCGCACTACATCATGTTTTATTTTAAATTACATATAATTTTTAAATTCCGATTTAATTAAACTAATGGACATTTTTAACGATCTTCTAGCTGCTCATTATAATTTATAGAGGTTTCGAAAAAAATTTATAATTAAAAAATTGAGTAACTTAAATATAGATTGAAATTTAAATAAATTTTAATTTAATTTTTTTTACATATCATATGACGATAATGTTTAAAAAAAATTCTGTTCTGATGTGACATCAGTCATATTGGATTGTAAATCCTCCCCTTACGTATCACACATAAAAGAAAAAGCGTATGGATTATGGCTGTTATTATACTCAAACTGTCGGTATACCTTCTTACAATACGAATTAATTTACTGTGGATTTTAAAATACATAAGAATGCACTTTTGTCAGTCGGATATCAGAAACATAGAAATAGACGAAATTTGATTTCATTCCATACATACAGAAAAATAAAACGATACGAATCAAAAGTGACCTTTTGGTGTTATGACTTTAGCAGGTAGGTATCCGACAACCGACAATCTCCGACCTACGTTTGGTGTACGCCAGCGGCGGCCGTGTAAAGATCTTATTTTCCTCGGCTGTACACATACTACCCGTTGCATTATAGTAATAACTGGAGTGAGGCGAAATTATTTACCTAGGTCTCTACAGCTGAGGCGGTACGAGTCACGTGGCTCCGCCTAGAGAAAGACAATAGACGAGGCACACTTGACGGACCAAGCCGTCAGAAGAGTGTACCGCCTCAGCTGTAAAATCCGTGCTGGTTTTTATGATATATAAGCTTAATGATTTCACCGCGCTCTAGTAAATAACTATTAAGTTATGTGTTATTGTATTTGCCAAACACTGGGACACATGATTTTTCAAGGATCGTACTCATTTCAGAGACAACCTTTGTATATGAAGAGTATGAAGAGTACTAATAATAATAAGATTGATGGTATTGGTAATTTGATTAAAACTAATTAGTATAAAAATGTTTGTGGTGTCGTTCGATTTTTGTGTACTGTAATCGAGGGAGAACACATCCTTTTGTACTCGGTGTTGTTCGGAACAACATTTGCAGACATGTTTTAGAAATGAAAAGATCTTGGTCGGTACCTTACTCACCTTGAAGACCTGCCGGCACAGGAAATTCTCTTTCACCGGTAACAACCTGAAAGCAGAAACCGCGAGAGTTTTAGCAGTACATACATAATTTAATGTGGTAAGTGGCTCTTTAAGAATTAATGGGCTACTCTATAAATGCTAATGGTCCCGTTATTTTCTTAGGAGCCACGGTAAAGCGAAGTTAATACCGTCATTGGTAAGTTTTGGTCCCTATATGCAACATTTGAGAAATTTTATTGATTGTATTAATAGGAAACTGATGTGGAAATTAATATTCAACATTCGAATAAGAAAATAATAATTCATAATTAAATTAGCTGTTGACATTTGTGATTAAAAAAAATCGATTTCTTTATATAGGTAACGTTAACGGCACGTCAGAGATCGGATAACATTACGTAAACTTTGGTATGAATTCACACTAACGTTGTCACCCATGTCCAACGTTGGCCACCGACATCGCAGTATGTAGGAGGGACCTAACGTTCACTTTTCGTATAGTTCGAATGCGTATCAAACTTGTAGTTCGCCAATTTTGCTTTAGAAGATGTTCCATACCTTTTCAATACGATGATAGCAGACGATTTCGAGCAAAATGGCTAGGAAAAACATTCCTTGTATTTTTTCTACACGACAGCGGAAGTTAAACAATAGAATAAAATTGAGTGTTTTTCAGGATTTGAAAGCAGTTTTGTAGTTTTTGTCCAGGAGATTCTTCTATGAATCTTATGTTTGCGTTTGTGCTTTCAACGTACTTTCAGCATTTGTTTACAATTTGTTTACATTGTCGTTAAGGTTACATTAGTACCAACTGTAGTACTAGGAAGTCTTCCTAGTACTACAGTTGGTACTAAACGAATTTTGTTTGAAGGAATAATGAATAAGAAAAACCTAAGAACATTAGCAGATTCTTTACTGTAAAACTGATTGTTTAATATATTGGATTACAGGTCTAAATAAAGTTTCCAGAGTTTTACAAATGTTTGAAAGTCAAAAAGTAATTTAGTTATAAAATTAAAATCTCTATTTCTGTAACAGTTCGTTATAGGAACTAAAAAAGACATGATACATTTTTACTTTATCATACGCAGTACGATGAAGTATTGTAATCGTGCCGAAAGAAAAATTTGGGATTTTAGCGGAAATAGACCTTTTTGGGTCCCCTGATCATTTTTGACCAAGGTACAAAAAATGTCTGTGTGTGTGTATGTATGTACTCGATTTTTGTGGAGACGATTTCGGGGAAACTACTGAAGGTATCGGGACGAAACTTCATATTTAGAAGTTTCATGACTAAACTTAGAGCTGAAAAGCTTTTGGTTCAAACGGGCCCAAAAGAACTGGACGTTTTCTCTAAGCATTTATCAAGGATTTTGCAAATGAGCCGCCATTTCTGTAATTTCCTCAAAATAGTTAGATAACAAATTAAAGTAGACGAAATTCTGAATAATTTATGCTTGCATAATTTTTGGGAAAAATTAATAGTTTAGCTGCAAGAGCAATTTCTATTTGATCGAGATCGGTCGCATCTGCATTGATATAATACTATATAGTGAGCCAGGATTTTCCAAATATTTTCAGTCTAATGACAGTACCGGTAGTGTCAAATGCTGATATTTTGACAATATCTCATATATCTCTGTCAAGAAGTAAAAGGATCTCATATTGTGATACCGTGTACGGTCCTTGCCTGACGGCGTCGGATAGGCAGCGTGTTCAGCGTGTCCAAAATGCATGTGTTCTGTTTGTTTTTGGTTTGAGGAAATATGATCATGTATCGAATGGGCTGGGCGATTTGGGGTGGTTGAACATGCATAACACGAAGGTGTTGCATGCAGCAATATTATATCATAAGTTGCTATCCAAGAGGATCCCACAATACCTCATGCGGAAGATACGCTGTAGAACGGATGTCCATAACCTTAATTTAAGTTTCAGGGGTTTGTTGCTCCACCTGCCCATCGCGCTGAGCTGTATAAACGGCCATTTTCTTAGCAGGTCAGTGACATATACAATGGTCTCAAGGAAGACATGAAAAAATTATCGTTAAACAGTTTTGGGGAAAAGGTGAAGTGTTGTCTGTTTGCTCAACAGGGGGGACTTTAGGCATCGAGCGCACATCGGAGGCTGTTCCAATTTTTATTTTTTATTGGCATATGCGATGTTTGGTTGAGTTGGATTTGCTGCAATTACGTGTAATTAGACTCAAGAGTAATTTTTTGTAAGTTTTTGTTTTGATAAGTTCTCGGAATTATTGTTATTGGTACAATTATGTCTTAGTTCTAGTTTGCGTAAGGGGTTGAGTGGAAGAGCAAGGCAATTTCGAAACAAGTGTGCTGATCTCCGCCCTAAATATAAATACTATTTTGTTGCATTTAATATTGTTTTATGTTAATAAAGGAGATATTTATTTATTTAATTATTTATTTATCTGTCAAATCCTGGCTAACTAGTTTTATTTTCATGCAGACACGACTGATCTAAATCAAATAGATTCTCATGCAGCTGAAGTATTAATTTTATATATTGTATGATAAAGTCATGTGCCTGGCCACATCAGATTTTTTCATGATATATAGGTCATAGTGTTGCTCCTTTTCCGCCATATGTATTTTTTGGGAGTGCGATAATGATTGGGACTTTCGAGATATTGTTTAAGTGATTGAGATGATTTTTGATGACAATGATATTTAGACAAATGTTTTTTACTGGTAGTTTTTGGGAAATAGTAAATTTTTCCCATTTCACCTGTATATTTTATTGACCCAGGATATCATACTAGGTATGCACATTTTCAATAATCAAAATTGAGTCACGCACAGTGTTAGTTAGCATCGTAAAGTAAATTAAATATTAGCTAGTTACCCCCAGGTTACATAAAGGTTTTACGGAACGATTTAATTAACTCCAACAAACTTAACCGATCGTTAACAAGATTACTTCCGAGCAGTAAACTCCCATTAAATAATAATTTTATAGCGTAATTTAGTCTTTATCGTAGACGATATTTCCTGTACGCAGCCATAATAGAAAATTTCTGATACTTTTTCTTTAAATTGCCCGGTAATTTATTGCCGCAGAGTTCGCGGAAACTCTGGAAAGTGCTGGTTTCATTAAGTCTTGTGGGCGTTTAAGATTTATCTGTTAAATTATCTCCGACCAACTCAATTTGAACTTTTTTTGATGGCGAATGAATGATATAAATTAATGTCTGTCAGAAGAAACCCTTACTAGATAAAAATTTATTTTGGCTTCCTTTTTATTAGCGTATGCTATCTATTAATGGAAAAGTATTTTGTTAATTAAAATAAACAGACTCTAAAAAAGCGTCACAAAATCTGTGGTATACCGACAACATAAAAATTACATGATGTTTTTGTTGTGAGTTTTTAAAATTTTACCATGGCTTCATTTGAAAGCCATGTTAAATATATGTATATGAGTATACGAGATAAAATATTAAAACAGCGAAAAAATTCAAATTTATTATCTCAGCATTAAATAAAAGGTTCAACTTTCCATATGAAATTTTTTGTTTAATTGTCAAAAACTGGTACCTGTACTTGAGATAATTTAACAATTTCTTATTTTGTTACCAGAACTTTGGTGTATTATAATTATAGTTAAGTCCATCGGGGATACAATGTATATGAGATAGACTATTCAGATTAAGAGCTGGTATCTTTACCTACTTATAAAGTCCTCAATAGTTAGGTGACAGATCTGTCCAATTTGATGACCAAAATGAATAGAAATCCATCTTTCCCTCAAACTAAATAATTCAAGGCAATATAATAAATAAGTAGGGTTAAATAAAAACTTGATCTTTCATCTTTAAACCAATGAAGCAAAAACCAATGTTACCACTGTGTGAAAAGACACCCCTTATCAAACGTCGAAATACCCGTTCGGTTAACAGAGAAGTAGTTTACTTACTTTCAGGCGGTACTTTTTTATGTCTACTAAAAAAACACACAACTTTTCCCGTTTTAGAGCGTCCGAATGGGTTCATGTATTGAATTTTGTCTAGTACAGCGGCTGTATTGGTTTTCCGATTAAAGCTACGGGTTGGCCACAAAATGCAATTTTTTGTTCTGTTTTCCTTGGTTTTCGCGTTTTTCTCTCGTATCGTTCACTGCATCAGTCAGGAGTCAGGATGTGGCATTGGGAATTTATTTATCTACCAGTATCCCATCCGACACCGCTTAAATTGTCACGTTCGGTCTAAATAAAGAGTCAAACATGCATTCTCATTTTATAGTGGATATTTACACTCGTGGGTATATTCTAGGATACCAACCAAGTGAGAGTGAGTCATCGCTTAAAATTGTAAGAACAGACACACGAAAACGCATGCTTTTCTCTTCTAACCCACACAATATCATTATTGCCATGATGTCATTCTTAATTTGTAGAATAGCGTACAGATTTAAAAAAATCAATACTTGGTTGGATTGGTTGATTAACAAAATGACAGACAAAGGTTCGGACATGCGGCTACGCTATATAACATACTTAGCCATTTCAGAGAGCTGAAGCCTTCCATCTTTGTTCGAGTCGAACACTTGTAGCTGAAACATGAGATTCAATTAGTAAGAAGAATAATGAAGGTTTTAGCTGGGTTCAGTCCGTCCGAAATTCAACAATTCTTATTCTACTCCGATAGCCTTACCATTGTGTCCGTGTATTCGATGAGTTTATCTTCGGACACGTCATTAATCTTCTTCGCTTCTTTCAGTAGGTCGCGCAAAAAGTTCTGCAAGAGATAAAGAAATGCCATTTTAAACTTTCTCCGTACATAGTACACACACACGACGGCGCTATACGTTGAGATTTCATTCATTTGATTTAGAAGCGGCTTTATACCAAAACCACTTTTGTGCTGGAAATTACCTTGGGACGTTTGCAGAAAATATGACTTCCTGTACTTTTATGTTAAGGCGAAAAGCGTGAATATGAATTACTGGGCACACGTGCGCTCATACGTGGACGTCCGTAGTTTTGAGAATGTTATTAGATATTAAAGAACATACAGTAGAGCGTCGATAATCTCAACTAATTAGGACCGAGGGTGGTTGAAATTATCAGATATTACAGCAAAATAGTAGAAAATACGAGTATTGGATACAAGATATAACGCAAAAGCACATTTATGTGAATAGAAATAGATACACATAGCTTTTTACTCAACCTTTAAATTTCTTTATTTGTTTTTGGGCGTTCAGATTACCGAGGTTCGGATTATCGACGCTCTACTGTAATTGGCTATGACAAGCTTAAGGCAACTTTGCGTTTTCTTACTCAACAAATTGTGAATTTGATATTGGTGATATTGATACTGTCTGATTTAGTTGTATTTTATACGTGGTCAGATTGAATTCGCAAATTTGGATTTTTAACTGACATAAGTGTTGAAAGCAGAGAGGTGCATAATTATGTTACAGGAAATAGAAAAAGAAACGCAAATTCACGTTAATTTATTATGGTTGCAAAATTGCATCCGGTGCCATTTTGAATTATAAACATCTAACATCAGATCTTTCTGTTTTCTTCCGAATCCGACAGTTAGTTATATGGTTAGTCGCCATATTGGATCCCCCGTTTTAAATTGTATACATCTGACAACAGATTTCAAATCCGAAACCTTCATATGTCACATGTTTTAATTTTTATATGAATCCGACCATTAATTACATGTTTGGTCGCCATATTAGATCCGCCATTTTGAATTCTAAAAATCCGAAATCAGATTTGGAATCAGGGACTCCAGAAACCCCTTACGAGAATGCTTAAAGTCTTCTTAACATTCGAGAGATGAAGATCCTAGTTTACACTATTTTGTAGCTACAGGCCAATAGCGCTATAGATTAAAAAATCTATAGAACCTAAACGGAACAATGTAATAATAAATTCTACTAAAAATCTTGAACCTTATATCGAAATTGTTCCGAAAATGTTGGAGTCGGAACTTCTAAATATGCGCGAAACTTTGCAAAAGTTTGAAGTGTCATAGCGTAAAAGGTAACTTTTTGCAACAAGAAGTTAAATTATTTTTTTTTCTAGTCGGCTTAAAATGTTGGAGTACCTTTGCCAAAACTTAGTCAATCTAAAAACACTCATAACTCAATTTCGGTCAACTGGTTCCTTTTCATATCCAGGCACACATATTGTCATATTGCTATGACTGAACATAAAATAAGACCTTCCTTCACCACAAGTGTTCACAATCACGGGAACGTATACTGGTATGGTTATGCGTATCAGACACGCCTACAAGTGACGTCAGTGCGAGAAGGAAGCTGAATTATCGTTACTATAGCGTTAATATCCATATAGTTGCCATAGTACCCAATTATTATTGTGATGGGTTCTAGGGACATTTATACGCTGACATTATTGCGAAAAGTTGCGTTCGTTGCCATGATAGCTAATATGTTGTAATTTTCAAGACTTTTGACAATTAATGTGTTGGCGTATTGTGTCATTGTGTTTACCTAAATAACTTACAAAACGTCAAAACTTATGGATTTATTTGGTTGCCAAGTTATGGAGGTGTTCGTGTCAACATCCTTCTCGCACTGACATCACGCGCACAAATGCACAAATTTGAGGTCACAACGTTTAGGTGTTTCCAAGTCGTTCATACTTTAAAACCGAGGTTTTTTGGATATTTTGTAAAAATATATTTACAACGTCATATTATTGTGAAAAATCATAATTGAAGAGCGCAGTTTTTCCACAATATTGTTGTTAGTTTTAAAATATTAATATTAATTTATCGATTAGAAACATCGTGAACTTTCATTTAATGCTTACGCATACTTCTAATGGGGTAAAGTGCTATAAGTGGGGAAATGGGGTATGTGAGAATTTCCCTTCAAAATTCAGTCGCGGTACTGCAAAGTTGTTGTACCAGGGTAAACTTCATACTTGACCTGTATAGAATGATGACCAGCCACTAAGGCCGTATTGAAAATTCATACCATTCACTATTTATATGGTAAACTGCACTACCAGCACTAAACTTGCTCTTGTAAGGTCCAATTTCCCCGGTGTCCAATAACGCCAAAGAAATTGAACGGTAAGTGAAAATATCTGCAGTTACCACTTACACTTGCGTTTATACTGTACGTCATTCGATCTCTATACTTTAACCAGAATAACTTGTTTTTTAGTAATTCCCACGTCACCCAGGAATATATTTACAGAGGCAAGTGGGAATTGAAGTTTTCACTTGCCCCAATATTTTTAAATATATGCTTATTTAATTAACTTATAATTCGTTCTAGGGAAACAATGGTTCGCAAGTATATTATAAGAATCCAGAACCCAGGAGGTTATATCACATAACTGGATAGAACAAGTTGTTTATCTTATTTTATAATTGCGTAGTGGCGGCGCCCGCCCAAATTTCACGAGCTATCTCCTCCGAACGGAGAGCACGCACGGCGAAGCCAGACCCCTCAAAATACGCGTCGTTCTTTTCCGCGTTGCATAAATGTATTTTGGGATCGCTCATCGACACGGGTGTGCCCCAAAAACGCCCCCGAATGGGGACGTGCACATTTCATATAGCAAGTATGGCGGACGGTCCTGTGACGTCAGAGTCTGAGGCTCGGAGAAACTTCAAATTAATTTGTCAAAACTGACAGTTGCATCTTTGCGTTCATACGTGTATGTAGTGGATTTCATAGGTTAACTCAGGTTAACTGTCGTTTGCGGGTGAATATATCGCCGCAATCGGGACAATTATGATCGGAAAACTGAGAAAACGGAGGAAAATTGGGATGTTTCATGTAAGCGTGATAACTTTGATACATATGTTGGCCGAGATCGTCAAAATCTAATGTTGTTACGCGATGCGACGCAACGCAGGTAAAAGTGTCCAAGTTGCCACATTTAGTGAAGTTTGTATAGATTTAACGAAAGCAAAGCAGGTGCTATGCAATTTTCACTAGAAAAAACGACACGGGCAGATAATTTTCTCGATTTTAATCATTAGAGGTTAGGAAACGGAGGTAATATACATGAAATTCTAACACTCTGCCAGTTAGTGCCATGGCCGAAGGGTGTAAGGTGCCGATCTTTTGATTTTTCGACAGGAATCGGTTCAAATCCCGATGGGAGTTTTTTTATTTATTTTTTTAATGTTTCATATAATTTGTTTAAGGTACATATTGTGTTTTTAATGCTTTTGTTTATTTTTTATCATAATATACAGGAGGTCATTTCAATTACAACACGTAATACGAATTTATAATACGAATCACATACAAAAAATGAATTTAGGTGCATCTAAAAAATGGAAATAATAAAAACAGGTGTTTCCTAATTTAGAATAACAGTATAAATCGATTTTGAAATTAACTATAATTATTTATCACTAATTAAAAATTATATGGGCAGCATATAGATATTATACCGTGTCCGGTAGAAACTTTTACAACACTAATGGGACAAAATTAAACGATTACCTTTTCAGAAAATTTTATTCTTCATATAAGCTTCTGATTTAATTCTTCATTTGTCTTAAACCTAAAACGCAAATATATTTTCTGCTTGCATGTACCGGGTATTACCAAATATATAACAAACTCTTAGGAATAAAGTAGCTTTATGTTCAAAGGTATGTAAACATGACATTTGATAAAAGTAGTTAGAAATATTATAGGTGATCAAATACGAAATTATAATCACGTTTGCCATTGCATATACAGGCTGTTTTTATTTTGCCAAAATGATAAAAATGACATTAGCTAAAGTACTTTTATCTTAAATGCTATGCCAAAATATTATTTGCAAAAGTATTTCAAAATAGTAGGAAGCATTAAATATTAAATTAGGTATAATCACATTCTTTTGACCGGATACAGTATATAGCAACATTATTAGTTAAAGCAAACTGAAAGCGCCTTTCTAACCAGAGAAAGCTTATGAAAAAGTTAATTCAGCGCAGAGCAATCAATATTTTTCAAGCTACTGAAAGAGAAGCTAGAAACAGGCCTTCATGCTTACAGACAAGCTGTTACATAATGTAGACAATGAACAGAGATTTCATTTGGCAATCTTTTTTGCGGTCATATACAATTTAAAGAAAATCCAATATACGGGCATATATTAAACTACGAACGTTATAATAACTGTTTGGAAATCAATGTTGAAACTTCCCGATTTCTGAAAAACTACTCCCAGTGGTGGCAAAGATGTTAAAATCTGAACTGTTCGGAGCTTTCAGTAATTTCAACCAACCAAAGTAGTGTTTCATTTGATTTTTTGAAATCAATGTTGAAACTTCCCGATTTCTGAAAAACAACTCCCAGTGGTGGCAAAGATGTTAAAAGCTGATCTGTTCGGAGCTTTCAGTAATTTCAACCAATCAAAGTAGCGTTTCATTTGATTTTTTGTGTTTTAAATGTTTAGAGTAAGATCGATGGAAATTTAAGCGATGTGGCCGTCATTATGCTCGGTCAAGATGTTCTACAATGACCCCTGGTATACTCCAGAACGTTATTTTAATTTCGACTACTGAATGGCGTGTAAAGCCATTGTTTTTTAAACTATCGGTGATAACCCGTCTTCTTCAAAAAATGTGGGTTAAATATTACGGTTCAATGCACCATTAAACAAACACGATTTTCTATTTCAATTGCCAACATGGTGACAAGTCAAGAAATGTAAATTTTAAAAAATGTTGTGCACCTACGCCTTGAAAATCTCCATTTGAAATTTTGATCTATTGGCTAAGGAGCAATTTCTTTTGTGCATCAATTTTATATCTAGGATCTTAACACCCCACTGCCACTAACATCGATATCCAATCCAATTTTAAGCTATGAGCTTTATACTAACCGTGATGTGACGTTAGTAGCAGTTTTCTATTTCTCAACAAACCTGTCCATATTAAAGGCGTTTGTTTTGATAAGTACTACAATTTTACAAAATAGAGATGAAAAGCTATAATACAATTGACAATAATATCATGATCATATGCAATCTGTCAGAACATACGAGCAGACCGAGGAGTGATTTTGAAACCATTATCCATTTATCCATGGGGGTCTACATAACTAGAGGATTTAGTCAAAAAGCGATCTACCACATAATCAATCTACTCTATCGCAAAGTCGAGTTACTACCGCCTTACCGCGAGTAGGGTAAACAAATTGGGAAAACAACACTAATCTACCAGGTTTATTAATCCACTGGTTTCATTTGTCTACCAAATTAGCTAGGCTACCGATTTCGGTTTCCTTCCTATCTATTCGGTCTAAATGTCAACTAGTTTCCTTATGAAGGGAAGATGAACTAGGCCAATTAGATTAAAATAAGTTTTGAAAAGTACGGGATTGACAGAATAAAGTACGTATGTATTTAGTCCCAATACAAAAAGTCTTCCAGGTCAAAGTATATCGAAAGTAGTGATGTGCAACTTGGATACTTTTCAGTATCGGATACTACCGGATACTCAAGTCACATGTAGCGGATACTTTGTATCCGATACTTACTTTGTTGTTTTTATAGATAAATATGAAAAAAGAAACCAACGCAATAATTTATATTTAAAGAAAATGTGTCTACTGTTTTAAATATAAAAATATAAATATAAAAAATTATTTTAAATCAATGAGAATAGATGATTGTAAATGATTGTGATTTGAGTATGGAAATTTGATATATTTGTATATTTATAGATTTTTTAGTTGTAAGATAAATTCTAAGAATTTTTTGTAAAAATAATTCTTTTATAAAATGTATCATTTTTGAGTGAAAAGCTTTTAATCAAAATTAGTCAAAATTACCGAAACACCTAAATACACCTTCAATCGTAAAATATTTCAATTTTTTTTTTTAAATTAAAGTTTTTGGGTTTAAACAAGCTCGTGCTTAAATATAATTTTAATATACTAAATACTAAAAATAACGCATTTTATAAAAAAATGATTCCAACAAAAAATTCTTAAAATGAACACTCCGTATATATAAATATATTTAGGCGATATTTAAACAAACCACTTTTGTTTGAAAACTTTTTGATATTTTCTACGGTTGGAGAATAATTTAGGTGTTCCGGTAATTTTGGCTAACCCTGTATAACATACAGATAAAGACCAAAAATCGTCGGGTTCGGTTATAACTTTTAAGTGTTTCCTTAAATTGGATAATGCAGATCCTTTGTATGAAAACATATTCTCTCAGATTTTACGTTTGGCTTTATTTGTGGCTTCCTTTAAATTGAAGTGCTTCCACACTACACTTTTCCTACTTTGATTGCTTTGAACACACATTATTAGCGCACAAATACGCACCAATAAGAGACGCTATGACAACAAAATAACGAGGTTGACGAGTAATTCCGCTATATCTATACGCATGTCGCATAAACATCAATCGTCAAAGATTGCTGATTACTCAAATTTCTAGTAGTAATAAACGTATCTTTTGTAATCGATACATTTATAGAAAGATCTGATACTTTCAATTTGCTGAAGTATCCGATCTTTTGTATCCGATAGATACTTTTTGCACATCACTAATCGAAAGACACAGATGCAATATGACCAAATTCTACCATACCATGCCATAGCCGCTACAAGAAAGTGGTAGTTAAAATAGTGTGGGAATTGGCTGAAAGAGCGCAAGAAAGAGGCCTAGAATGTGGACGTCAACTTGACATCCACTAAAAAGACAATAAACAAAAAGACAAGAAAATAAACAAGCATTTACTCTACAGAGGTGGTTTCTTCAGGTTTTTGTAATAATGATTAGTAGAAGCATTTGAAAGGATGAAACAAGTAATCGTTATTTTGAGGTTGGATTCACTTTAGTATAGTTTTAGTTTTCAAGTAATAGATGCGATGTAATAAATAGCATGACGACGGTTCTAACGACGATTACTTGCTACAAGTATGAGTTGTGGTTTATTAACAGTGATTCGGAATAACAACCAGGAGAGTACAGGAAGCAAAGAATATTGATAGAATTAACAACTTTTGAGTTTGCCAACAGGAACATATTTTATATGAGAGAACATTGCCAATGCATGAAGAATATTTGTCTTTAATATACCTCTTGGATATTATATTTGCATGTAAATATTTACCAAACTCTTATAAACAAAGCTTCAGTTGAGCGTCGCAGACAAAAATATCTTAAATGATAAGAGAGTAGCAAGGCTTTAAATATATTTGAATACAGTATTTAGAATTGTTTAATAAATTTTGGTTTAATAATGTTTATTTTACAGATAAAAGTTATATTATTTTTGAGTTGTTTGTACCAGTGTACACCTGGTTTATGTATGTTGCCGTAAAATCTATAATGGTAAGAAGAAAAAAAAATAATTTTTCATTTTGGATAATGAATGAAACTTGCTTCTCGGGTCGTCATTAGCTCTAAGAACTAAAACCTGTTGTTTTTGTTTCTCTGTTTGAATCAAATATATCAGTTCATATTCATTCAAACCGGAAAAGCTGGGTAATCGTAACAAAATAAATTTCAAACGCACGCTCACAACTTCATTTAAATTATGACACTTGCTTCCGTTAATACTCGCTATACAGACAAGTTGATGTAGAACACGACGTGCATCTAGCAAATGTTGATTACTTGCTTGAAGTGTATGAAACAATAGAAGTTCCAACCGAGTTCGCGACACTGTGTAAACGCAATTATCTATCCATTCAGGCAAACCTCACCCGCCGAGGCTTTGTGCTAAGCTCCCGCTGCCAATTATGCGGTAATTATAATGCGTTTCTGTTCCAACGGTTGATTAATCTACCACTGTGTACAGCAGGCATTTTGTTTCCCGCGTATTGCATCGTGCATGATTGGGTACTGGTACACTTACTGTTATGTTCTATGATTGAATTTTTTATTTATTATTTCTATTTTTGTCTAAAATAGTATATTATGATACAAGTTTTATAACACGTCAAATTGGCGCATGAGTTATTTGGGGAGCGAGGAGCGCCAGCGACGAGTGCCCTAAATGGCCTAAATGAACGAATGCGCCAAGATGTCTTACAAATCGAGTGTAATATACTATTTTTTCTACTTTGCGTCATATACTTTATATACATTTAGAATTTGTGGTTACTATATTGTATAATTTGCTACGTTTCGACTCGTTATTAGAATCTAGAATGATTTACTAAAAGAAATTAAGAGCAATCAGTGATATAGTTCTTACAGAAAAGAGCAATTATAAATTTAATGTACTTACAATGGTTTTGTAATAAGAATAGTTACTAGCAGCTAACACATCGGTACAATCAATCCTTAGTGGTCTTTAGCAATTAACCTGACAACCACATGGCTGGGAAAAAGATGTTAGCTGCTAGTAACTATTCTTATTACAAGACCATTGTAAGTACATTAAATTTACAATTGCTCTTTTTTGTAAGAGCTATATCACTGATTGCTCTTAATTTCTTTTAGTAAATTGTTGCCTGATGAAGATTCTAATAAAGGGTCGAAACGTTGCAAATTATACAAGGTTGTGATTATTTTGGCTGGTCGTCCCCCCACAAATCCCTTTTTTGTGTCAGCAAGTCCAACCGAGACTTCTTGTCTGAATGGTTACTATATTGCGCTAAATTAAAATCTAGGGTATTTTGCGGGTATGTACTCTAGTAAACTGTCAACTTCGTAGGGTTGGATAAAATCATGACAAAATCTAGTTGTGAATAATTGTACTCTAGCCTACAACTTTTAATAAGTAATCAGCGAAGTCACAACTATGATCACTATGCACTTTGGGCAACACTTTTAACTCTACTGTGATAAAAAGCAACACCACCCAGTGAATAAAGGATATAGCTATAGAAACATAACGTAAAAAGTTAACTTTAAAACAGTGGTCTCATAATTATAGTATTTTATTAGTAATTAATAGCGGTTTCTACCTAGTACCGCAGGCTTATACAAGTTTACACGCATATATAATAGAAACCAATCTTTAATTTCGGTGTAGTAATTTATTAGAGTAAACTATATTTAGCAAAATTACATGCGGTGGAGGTAACACAAATACTTTGCACACAACCAGAACTAAGACGAAGTCGAAAGCCACGACAAAACGAATACGATATTGACACGAGCATCATTCGGTCCAAAATGCTACCGAAACCTTACAAATTACATAAACTAAGAAGTCCTCAATACTTTAAATGTAGTATAGCTTGCTATGTAATTATAACCCGCGGCGGTAATTGAAAACGTTCATATCTACGATGTAGGTTTTATATTCGAATATACCTTATTAAAGTAAATGTGGTCTTTGCTTTATATCTGAAAGGGGGATTTGATATTTAGTTGACAAGAATGATGCACGATCACTTACCAGAGTCGCAGAATATCACTGAAAATAAATGTTGGCGTAGTTTGATTACCACAGCAAAACTAAGAAAGCCCCAACCCTTTGGCCACACAATAGCAAGCTTCACGCGTGTTTAAAATTGTATAGAATATAGATATTTCGCTGTTTATGTGACTGCAAGCGATTGTAAAAAGGCAGTTTGTGGTTATAGGTTATACGTTTGACATATGGCATTTGATATCAATGTGACCAATCTTAAAAAAAAGTTACTAAACACGGTGTTACAATTTGTTAAAATATGAACAAATTATAACACCGAAAACAGTGTTACAATGTGTGCATCGTGAATCGAAAAGCAGAAAAAATTATTTTTCTACTTTTGTTTCATGATGAAAACATTATGACACTGTTTTCGTTTCCATAAAAAACAGTTTTTTATATGAAACCATAGCAGTTTGCTACTAAATGTTACAGTTATGTGTAGTGCATAAGTAGTGTTATTTATTATAATGTTGCATTTGTTATTATTTTCTCCTGTATTATTACAGTTGACAATGCAACACTTATTGTGTACCATTATGATTATTTATAGCAACGATCTGTTATGAGTTCTAACAGATCTGAATAGATTAGATCGTTTTACAACTTCCTTTCACATGGTATGCACAGGGCTAATAGTCTTCTTAGTCAATCGCAGAGTTTCATCATATAAATACTACAATGAAATTATAACGAATAACAATTTTGTGATTGAACTTGTTGTTTTGCTAAAAAAACATTCCGATTTATGTAATGCTTTCCCATCACAATCGACATACTGTATCTTGCGTAAACCATCTTGGTTTCTCAAAAACCAATAGAATTTAGAATAATAAATAGCGTTTAGACAATTAAAATACCTTTGTTAATATCAAGATCATTGATGGCGCTTATGCCGATTAATAAATCTCTTACAGATTTATTGATTGGGGTAGGTACTTATCATATTTATTATAAAAAATATTTGCCTCGACTTTTGGGGCTCACCATAATGTTGCGAAGGTCATTTTTCTGTTTGGAAGTATCAAGTGTTCTGATCATTGTGATCTTATTTTTACGTGAAATGAGAGAAATGTCGTCCGGACCATTTGATGAAAATATTCGTCAAGACAGCGAAACGGAATGTTTGACACTCCTAATATCTATAATTTCGGTTATATGAAAGCTGCCCTTAAGGGCCTACATTCAAAAAATGCCCGAAACAGGTGTCGCCCACTCCAAGAATTTATCCAAACCCTTTCGAAATCAAAAAAATAGAGCACACGCAAGAAGGATGCCTTCTTTCTGTAAGAGATTTTTTTTTTCAAAAAGCCTGATAGGTTTCCAAAAAAAAATCGCAAAGATGGGCAATTTTCAACTATTCAAGTCAAGATTGACAAGTTAATAATGCTTCAATTTGAATGGATTATGCGTAAATACAATTGTTACAGTGTCCCCCAGGTTTTGAGAAAGCGGTTTTGGCATAAAATAGACCACAACACCATGTTTTGTGCAAAAATGTGTTTCCATCAGTGAAATTTGCAGGGTTTGGCAGTCCTCTGCGTGGTGGCGCTAGTTGTTCTAGAATTCCTGGCTTCGCTGCCACCATTTCTATTGGTCTACGTAAAAACTAAGTTACAACCCACTTCTAACGCTGCGAGTTTGGGACAGACGCCAAAATTGTACCCCAATATGTGCAAAGATTTATTATTTCCTTCATAATATTGCAAACCCACAACTAAAATCAAGTCACGATATTTTTCGTCCTGAATTTGCAGCTGTTTGATAGTCCGACCGACCAGGGCAACAGAATATGTTAGGAGGTATACTTACCTATACGTAGCGATCGCATGGCGCGGCGGGCTCGTAGCCTCGAGCAGAATCACGGAAATGGAATCGAGATATACTCGATTCGAACAATTTAAATGCTCTCAAATGACTGCCACTTCCGGTCACCCGGAAGTTGATATAAAATTTGTCACTTATCAAAATACACCAAGTTTTTATCATGTGTACGTATACCTAAAAGCCAAAAGTAATCACGAGTATTTTAATTCTACTACATTTTTGTTGTTTGACTTTTGCGAATCGTTTTACATTGAATATCTTGGTTATTATTCATGCTAACAGTTATATGTTTATTTGTAGAATATATAGATTATGCAAAATATGATCAACAAAATTATAATGTTTGGTACATATTTTATACAGGCCGCGTAAAATTTGCAACGAGTTTAAAAAATTGAAAAACTTTTGATATTTTGATTTCAACAAAACATCCGACGCGAACACCGTAATAAAACTTCTTTCGGTGCACAAAATAATTTTAATTATTTCGTTCATAATAAACTGACCCCCTAAATGACGCGATATTTGTTTGTTTTGTTCCTGAACTATCCGGGGATCATAATATGGAAAGAGTATTCGTACTGGTTTTAGTTGACTCTTACCGCTACCACTCCCGAGTGCCGTGAAATTGAAAGTATCAGAATAAAATACAGATATCCGCATATGCGGATATCTGTATATGTGACCATGTTTGACAAATGGGCCGATATACCTTAGAAATGGGTAAATGAATTTTTGATTGATTCCAATATATAAACATATTATATAAACATATTATATAACTTATATATATATAAACGTATTTCCTTGTATATACCTAAACAAATTATTATAAGGTTTTAGTTAATTATTTCAGGTATATAAATATGTTATATACATTCTACGAACATTTAACTTCTATTGTAGTTGCCTTGAATAGGATATAATTTACTGTAGTGTTTTAGTTGATTATTTTAGGTACACAAATATTTGATATACATATGGAGTATTAATTGTACATATTTATACCTGATTTACTTATTCACTAGTTGTTTTGATTTGCCATCTTATTTGAATTCATATGTCAGATGTATAGAAACAAAAACCTAGACAATGTTTCAATCATTTACATTTAATCTGTGCTTCTGTATATTTCGAATTGCTTTATTTCTCATTCCTAATATCTTTATCTACTGGTTCGAAAATTTAAAAATGTATCTTAAAAGTCTGCAGAAATCGGAAGTCATCCTTTATTGTCCGGTACAGCTGCACCAGTACTTTCTGAGCGAAGCGATTCGCAATACTACCGCATATCACATCGTAGGTCTGTCAATCGAGTCAATCGACAATAATATTGTCACCGCGTTGGTATTCTGCTCGCCGGATACATGAAATATATCTAGTCAGAACAGTTTTGCGGTCGACGGGTGGCCTAGAATCACTTTCGTACTACATAGTGCATACGATCTTCTCGTATTTACTGCCCTCCTGTTACGCCGCGTTCATAAAAATTCAGAACGAGCGCCATTATACTCGATAGGCGTGTCTAAACTCCCTTCCACATGATGACATATTCCCAGAGCCCACCTCCCGTAAGCTTGTTTCCCCTTACTGCTGCCCCGCCAAACATGGGCCAGGACCGTGCATGTATGCTGTTAAGGTACTCAAAAATATATACAGGCTCTCCCACGACGAGCTGCCATTAAAAGTATATGGAGAACCAAATGAAATGAGAGTATGAAAATGTGTGGACTTATATTGTTGGACACTATCGTCTCAACTAAAATTATTTGAGTTTTCGGTTACTTTCGGTTACACCGGAAATGATGTCAACTTTTTGTGTTTTATTGCATTTTTGAAATCTTCATTAAATTTTAGATCAATTTTATGTTACATTCCCTATACATAGGCTTACCATAATTTTTAAATTTCAAACCGGGACAAGTATTACTGGCGGAAATAAAACAAACAGAAAACCCGCTCCCTGTGGTAGCTTTTTGTTGTCGTTCATTTTTTTGAGATATTCTGTATATAATCTGAATACCAGATATACCAAAGTTATCAACAATTAAAAGTAAATTTGAGTACCAAATAATAAATAATTTCAACACCAAACAACAAATATTAATGTCACATAGCTTTTCAAGTTTGTTTGCATAGGTGCCAAATCAGAAGTCAACGTCGCGCAAATGTTCGTGATCTACAAAAGCAATAATCAAAATTAAGTGTACCTGTTGTGATCGAAAAAGAAACAGAAAAAAGTTTAATTTTTTTATCACCTCATGAAAGTTTGAGCATTCCATACAAAAATTTGTTTTGTAGAACAATATTGTGTTTACTAGTAGAAGTTAGACAGAAATAGTGCATTATCTAGAAACCTGGTGGAAAACCTCGCATTTTAATTACCTACAAAAAGTACGCTACATATTTATTTAAAAAATATTCGTATCGTTTAAATTGTGTATATTAGCAATCATAATATGAATTTGAGTACATAAGGTTCCAAAATTATCACAGGATTAGGATTATACAACCCCCATTAATCACCATCAATTTGACGTATGATAAAAAATTAAACAACAACTGTTGAAAAGTTAAGATTTTGCTAAGGCAGAACACCGTAATGTATATTCCATGTTTAGTTACACAATGTACATATATCATCGTTATTTAGGCGTTGTTCGCCTCGGAGCAAAACATTTTGCAGTCATGAATATCACTACCCCAACTAATTACCTACAAAAAAAAACTTAAAAAGTTCTAAACCTTTTGCTAACGCAGCCAACCAAATTATCTATTCCCTCCACTCGGTGCCCTACATGATATTGCTATGTGGAGGTTTTCACCACCGAGAAGCATTTAACAGTAAATTCCCTAATTAATTACCTACCATTTTGCATAATCGAAAAAGATTTCAACAGTTTTTGTAAAAGTTATAATCATTTTTCTGTAGTAAACATATATTTGTACCGCAATACCCACATAACTAATAAATAACAACTATTGCGATTTAGGGGTTGTTTTCCAAGGCGAAAATCCTCCAGTTTATGAGTAAATACAATGATTAATTACCTACAATTTGGCATATGATGCAAAGATATATAACAATTGTCGTAAAATTTTTAAAAGAACATTTTCTGCGTATTTTCCTTGTAACCTACATATTTCAAAAGTTACATAGATAGTTGATGCAAATTATTGTCATTTAGGTGTCGCCCGCTACAGAACGTGAAAGGGTGACTAACTAATTGACATAGTCTACAGTTTGGCGTATGGAATAACGTCATGCAACAATTTTTGAAAAAGAAAAAAATAATTTTTAGTGCCTTACAATAATATGTATCTTTTTCAGTCGATACTCAATATCGTTACAATAATTGTCTGATTCACCAGTTTGACAATAATTGTTCCTAGATGGCAAAAGACACCGATCGATTTGAGCTGAGTGCTTTGTTACTCATATGAAACCCTGTTAAGTATTTTACCTACGACCGTATGTGTAAACGTCACTTACGTCACGGAGTGCTTCGCTCGTATATCGCTTATAACATACGTGTGCGTTTGGCTGTGCGTTTGTGTTTTTTACGCACGACCTAATGTCATAATGACAGATGTCGCGCGAATATTTTGATTAATTATTTGTCATTTTTGATACTATTTATATTTATTGAAATTTTCGGTCGTAGGTAAGTGCAATAGTCGAGCTGTAACATATATTGCATATTCGTGAACATTTATGTTGAATTTGTATTGGAATTTTTGGCCGACACTTCAGACAAAGTTCTCCGTAGTTGCAATAGATGTCGCGCGAATACCGTCAAATATTGTCACCCGTCAAATATCCTTACCTTTATTTATTTGACATTTTTGATACAATTTATTGAATTTGTCGGTCGTAGGTAAAACTATGTACAATACTCGAGCTGTACACGCATATAACGTGCTCGTGAAAAATAACAAAACTCGCCGCTTCGCGGCTCGTATGTTAACTTTCCACTCGCACGTAATATGCTAGTTACAGCTCTTGTAATGTAATATACTATTACCTACGACCGTATGTGTAAACGTCGCTTACGTCACGGACTGCTTCGCTCGTAAATCGCTTATAACAACCGTGTGCTTTTGGCTGTGCGTTTGTGTTTTTTACGCACGAGCTAATGTCATAATGACAGATGTCGCGCGAATATTTTGATTAATTATGTGTCATTTTTGATGCTATTTATATTTATTGAAATTTACGGTCGTAGGTAAGTGCAATACTCGAGCTGTAACATATATTGCATGCTCATGAACATTTATGTTGAATTTGTATTGGAATTTTCGGTCGACACTTCAGACAAAGTTCTCCGTAGTTGCAATAGATGTCGCGCGAATACCGTCAAATATTGTCACCCGTCAAATATCCTTACCTTTATTTTTTTGACATTTTTGATACAATTTATTGAAATTGCCGGTCGTAGGTAAAACTATGTACAATACTCGAGCTGTACACGCATATAACTTGCTCGTGAAAAATAACAAAACTCGCCGCTTCGCGGCTCGTATGTTAACTTTCCACTCGCACGTAATATGCTAGTTACAGCTCTTGTAATGTAATATACTATTAACCGGGACATAATACCAAACTGGCCGGGACGCCGGGACCGATGTCTCAAACCGGGACTGTCCCGGTCAAACCGGGACCTATGGTAAGCCTACCTATACACAACATATGTCATTTTTGAGATATTCAGATTTTTCAATAAAAAATCTGATGTAGCCAGGCACATGACTTTATCATACAATATATAAAATTAATAGTTTAGCTGCATGAGAATCTATTTTATTGAGATAAATCGTAGGTATTGTCAAAGCATCAGCATTTGACACTACCTACACTACGACATTAGAATAATAGTTATTTATGTCACAAGTGCCGAAAGTATGGAATAGCGCGACGAGCGGTGATGCGGCGCGTCACCGAACACGGAGCGTCGCAGTCGCATGTGAGCGAGTCGCGCTATCTAGTTTTCGGCAGGAGTGACACCAACGTTAATTGCGTTGCTTTTTGAAAAATATGTAATTTAAAAAAAAATAATTAAAAAATGGTTACATTTCTGTGTAGGAAATGTTAGGTTGGTACCACTTTGACAAAACGTCAAGTTTAAAAAGCTAATTCAAATTCTGACAGATTTATATTTGTTCATGACACTGTAGATGTCACATCCGAACCAACAACCTAAAATAAAACTACACTCATCGCTATACCATATTTACAATTTTCTCAATTTATCGTTTTTTGAATTAGATATAAAGACGGGTTGATATTTCTTATTAACAAACAACCAAATTGGTGATCTTAATTTATTTGAAATTTCTATTTTGTACTTTGCTGCACTAGAGCGGCAACGTTCCATAGCGGTTCTCCAACCTCTGATCCCTCTGATGAAATCAGTTGCTTTCGACTGTGACAGCACAAAAAATATTTGTCAAAATCCTGGCTACTATTTAGTTTCATATCAATGCAGATGCGACCGATCTCGATCAAAAAGAATTTGCTCTTGTAGCTAAACTATTAATTTTACCAAAAAATGTCATAGGCATAAATTATTCAAAATTTCCTCTACTTTAATTTATTGTTTATCTATTTTGACGAAATTACAGAAATGGCGGCTCATTTGCAAAATCCTTAAAAAAGGCTTAGAATAAACTACCAGTTCCTTTGGACCCTTTTGAACCAAAAGCTTTTCAGCTCTAAGTTAGGTCATGAAACTTCTAAATATGAACTTTCGTCCCGATACCTTTAGTAGTTTCTCCGGAATCGTCGCCACAAAAATCGTTTACACACATACACACACACACACACACACACACACACACACACACACACACACACAGACATTTTTTTGTACCTTGGTCAAAAATGTTCAGGGGACCCAAAAAGACCTATTTCCGCTAAAATCTCAATTTTTTTTTTCGGTATGATTACAATACTTTAGCATACTGCGTATGATAAAGTAAAAATGGCAGCTGAAGGGTTACCTACTTTTAATTACTTATAAATTATCCCCTGCAACCGTTGGAAAAAAGTTGTCCCAAAATACTATAACTAGAACTGGAAAAAGTAGTTGTTTTCGAAGTTTACCTAAAATTTAAGGAATACAATTACCATATTATAGCTACAGTTTTCGAGAAATAGTATAAATAGTAATATTTAATAACTAACAAAATTAATGAGGAATAACTGCGCTTTTCAGATATGTATTATTTTATTTAAAACGTTCGGAATGTATTTTTACATTTGCATTGCTTTAAGTTACCAAAACAGCTCCCTCGTTCGTGTCCGGATTTTTACAGCTTTTGAGTCAATACATTTTGTACATCCTTTTTTGACAATAAATTATTTGTTCATTTTGTATTTTGATTGCACAACATTTAAAGAATACTCTGTACAAATTTCAGAAACAAAGTCGAAGAATTGACTGAAGCGCAAGATAACTCGCTGTCACTGTCATAAAATTTATAATTTTATGAAAAAGTCACTGGTTCTCTACAAATTAACTTCTATTAATTCGTCATTTGAAATATTAATAAATAGCTGTAACTTTTCGGTATATACATTTTTCTTTATTTAATATTGAACATAACAATCACGCATCTTCAATTTAAATTTAAAACATCCCTATCTAGCATAGTTTGAAAAAATGTTCATTAATATATGCTACTTCAACTTGCTGTATCTTAATTATGTGTCACTGAATATTACAATCACTGTGAATGTGAAATAATTACAACACAATAAATCATGAATTTTGGGGTTCTTTTTTAACCTCTTTTCATACCAACATCTCAATATTTTCAAATTTGTTTTTTTCTTTAAAATGGTGTATCGTTTGTTTGTAAACTTAAAGTTTTGGAGATATCGATAAAAACATTTTAAGTTATAATTTATAGGCCCTTTGTCGAAACGCAAATTCTGACACGATTTCAGAAAACTAACATATCGATTTTAAAAATTCTTGCAGTCTTGTATATGCAGATTGACCGATATGGCGTATACCAGTAATAAACAGGTTTCAATGAAATTTACATGTTTTAACCAACTTTTTAAGAAAAAATAAGTCATTTGCTTGCATAATTTTCTAAGCAAAGGGTCGTTTCTACAATATTCAATATTTTTCAATATTTAGGACCATAGTCACACAAATAAACTTAAAAAAGAGTTGTTTTTGGTTTCAATCTATTAGTTTTTGACATATTGATTTTAGTTTAGGAAGCAAACACAACAACATTCATAAACAAGCACGGCAGACCAGCTGGGATGTGTAAAAATAAAAAAAAAAAACGGTACATCGATCAACTACTGATACAAACTTTTTGAATGTGGGTTATTATAATAAAAACATACATATTTCTCTGACTGTGGTTCACACGTGGATATTGAGACATCACTTTGCTCACCTTGAGTTCATCCGCTTCGATGTAGCCGCTGCCATCGGTATCATACTCCCTCCAGATCTGAAACCGAGAAAGGGATCAGGAATCGAATGAATAAGAATGAACGCCGTAGGGCGGGCGGATGTGAAGTATACTTTCATGAATTCGACACTGGACTCGAGGGGATTGTCGAACCTGAAGAGTAGCAAGAAGTTCTCCTCCATCGGCAGGAGTTGGGCAAGCTGCAAATCACAGTGTATAAATAGGCATTATCGTCCACGTTTACTGACCATTTTCTCCATTATATAAACAGCCCTTTCTTACCTCTCTTATATCGATCTTCCCGTCCTGGTTATCGTCGTACGCCTCCATGAAGCAGGCCTTCAGCTCGACGAGCATCTCATCTGACACCGCCTGTAACGAGATATTTATTAAAGTGGGCAGGAATAATAAAAAGGTCGGAAGAGCGATGAAATATACCGGACGGATAGGAGGGAAGAAACGTAAAGAGGAGGCGAAACGCGGTAAGGGGTGTAAATCCTTATGGATACAGCGTTTTGCGAAAGTACCTCTAGATTAAGGTACCAGCGGGTAGACTTTTTATTGGTATACATAATTCAAGGATATAATTTTATTTCATTTGGTGCTTTATCAAGAGAATATGGAGGGCTTCATAAGAATAGGTATCAGCTACATCTGAGAAAACTATGTCCAGATTGTTTCCAGAAAATACTTGGAGATGTTGAGCAAAACCAAGAAGACCTCGAAAGTCATCAGGTCTATTGACAGATACAGAAGAAAACCGACCGAATTCTGTATTGGGGGCATAAAGTAGCAGCTTTTGCCTCCGTATCGAAAATGTAAAATGTCACTATATGATCAGATAGGACATAAAAATAATTAATAAGTTCCTACATGATTGACAATGTATATAAACATGACAACCTTGACTTCATTGAGTTATCTAATTTATGTGAGTTGAGGTAAGACCGGATTGAGTGGAACTGCATTGCAGCGGAATGGTGCACATTAGAGTATTTGACCCAAAACGCCGGCCATAAATAAAATTTCTTAATTGTTAAAACTGTTAATTGTTGAACTCTTAAAAGTAAACCAATTTGTGGGATAGGTAGAGGACTGATGTATTAAGAGGCGTCAAAATTTTTTCACCTGAGCTCTGCGCCACGTGTTCTTGTCAGCCAAAAGTTAGATTTGACTATGGCTGAACATGGATGCTCATAAGTTGACGCTCTTGAAAACGGTTGCATTTTGTGTTTTAAGGAAAAATGTGACTGTTTTGTTGTACATTCTTTAGAACCAAGTATTAATTTTCATTCGACGTTATTTTTATTAAAATTTACCCACAATTTTGTTTATTGCAGGGCCGAGAACATTCGCTGTTATAAAAAAAAAACAGTTTTATGCAGAACTTGAGTGTTTTAATTTAGTGTGTAACTTAATTAAGCTTTTGAAAGTGGTTCAAATTATAGTATACGTATTTGACATTACAACTACTGGAAAATCTGCTGCGGATAGGTGCGGATGCGATTTTTATGATTTTATTCCTATCACGTTGTAAAGGAAAATCCGAAACTTGATGTACCTGCTTATATTTAATTTGATGCAATTTCTTGAAACCGTGATAGTAGAGGTAATTTCGAACATATTTAAACATATTTAGCTGTATACAAATGGTTACGGTTATTGAGATATTGACAATTTTATGTTTAATGCATCTTGTATGTTGTCAATGACGTTCTGAACTTATATTTTTCCGTTTTGAATAATGTTTAGCAAAAAAATCCTAGGTCATCGGATTTTTTTGCTAAACATTATTCAAAACGGAAAAATATAAGTTTACAGTCTTACAACATCAAAAACCAAAAAATATTATCTCATAACTCAAAAATGACCTGTATTGTTCAATTTTAAATTCGTCTATGCTGCGTATTTCAACAGGACGTGCCATATATATTTTTGGAAATTTCTGACAGTAATAGACAGTAATGGAAATAAAATATAAAGACAGAAATCAAATCACAAAAAAATATTGATAACAAATCTTGTAGCAGCAATTAATTTACAAAAAGTGTACTGTAGTGAAGAAAACTTTTAATATAGTTTGCATTTTTCCCTATTTTGTACTGTTTTATT
Organism: Melinopterus prodromus; assembly: GCA_964023965.1. Lineage (NCBI taxonomy): Eukaryota > Metazoa > Arthropoda > Insecta > Coleoptera > Scarabaeidae > Melinopterus > Melinopterus prodromus. Next base: position 60,434,125 of record OZ030391.1, on the reverse strand, counting down.
GTGTTTATTAAGTTATTAACCATCAAATACTTCGTGTGAAGGTTAAAATGCTATACATAAATAAGACAAAACATCTAGAGCCTTATTGGTGAAAAAAATAGTTTTGGCCAGGTTTTCGGGTCAAATACCACACTGTGCGGTGCAGCAGAACGCGGTTCAATTCAGTAAAGCGCACTTGAACAGTAGCGGATATTATAATAGTTTACATTTTGACAAACAATCTTTCGTTTTGCGCTATTGTTTCGCACATCAAACGTGTTATTAATTGATTTACTGGCTGTCGCGCTACTTACTGTACCGCACTAGCGGCAACGAAATTCTGCCACGCGAAGGTGCGGCACGTCGTTTTGGTCAGTTGATTACCTATACCTATATTGACGTGCTATCCGTTTCAGATAAGTTAAGCGAAAATAATTTCTACGCATAATAGTAAAATGATCGAAAAAGATACAAATATTTTCGCTCACTTATATTCAATAATCCATTGGAGTTATAATGGTCAAGCATCTGTGCTACAACTTACATACGATTATCAAGAATTATAGAATAGATTACGCATTGCGCAGGTTGTCATTAATTTTTGAGCGAGTTTGACAATCAGCTGATTGCTATGACGTCACACTAGACCAAACCAAGCGGATGTTATAATAGTTTACATTTTGACAAACAATCTTTCGTTTTGCGCTATTGTTTCGGACATCAAACGTGTTATTAATTGATTTACTGGCTGTCGCGCTACTTACTGTACCGCACTAGCGGCAACGAAATTCCGCCACGCAAAGGTGCGGCACGTCGTTTTTGGTCAGTTGATTACCTATACCTATATTGACGTGCTATCCGTTTCAGATAAGTTAAGCGGAAATAATTTCTACGCATAATAGTAAAATGATCGAAAAAGATACAAATATTTTCGCTCACTTATATTCAATAATCCATTGGAGTTATAATGGTCAAGCATCTGTGCTACAACTTACATACGATTATCAAGAATTATAGAATAGATTACGCATTGCGCAGGTTGTCATTAATTTTTGAGCGAGTTTGACAATCAGCTGATTGCTATGACGTTACACTAGACCAAACCAAACAACATACTGACAACATACGAATCATAACAAAATACATTTATGTTCGCAATAGACACAGGCAATAGGTTAGAAAACGGTCTGAAAGTAATATATGCGGTTGACCACCGCATATACCGAGCCGCCGCCGCCACTGACATGCCGGCAACTCAGCGGCGCACTATGTCAAAACAAAGGAATTTGAAAATGTGAGCAGCCCATATTTCTTTGCTAATTATTTACTAATGAAGATTATGCTTTGTTAGTATCAGAGATATAGGAGTTCGCCGATGACGTGCGGCAAGTCTGCGGCGCACTATATAAAAACAAATGAATTGGAAAAATGTGAGTGGCCTATATTTTGTTTTAATTTTTTTACAAATTATTTTCCAAAAACGGTTCTTTTTGCTTTGTTAGTGTCCGAGATATACGGGTGCGCCGCTGACGTGCCGGCAACTCAGCGGTGCACTAAGTAAATTAATTTGAAAAATATAAGAACCTCATATTTTTTTGCTAATTTTTTACCAAAAAACTTTGTTTTGCTTTGTTATACATATAAAGAGTGGCTAGATACAATGTATATTAATGGTCTTAAGAAATACACGGTTCTTCCTTATAGAAAAGTTGCTGATAAACATTCGCTCCACAGAAAGAAAATATTTTGATATACATATAAAGAATGTTCTACAACGACGTACCAATACAAACCTATGTTCCGTGGGTTTAATGGAATACTGGGTAAATTATTGCAGTTTTTGATTCAGATTTGTATCCTAATCGTTTTGACAACGACCTGTATTACGCTGTTATCAACTGTTTCCGAGTTACTTTGAAAAGGAGGTCAAAAGCCGGTATTTAAAAAAAAAATATTCTTAGGTAAATTATAAGGAATAAGGAAACAAAAAACACTCATTTTGACTCTTATATGACTTATCCCGAATAACTGAAGGTATGCTAAATGTCACAAAACTTAAAAATTGGAAATGGAACTATACTTCAAATTATCGATAAATTAGGATAAAGTTATTAATCATCCAATTCGACATTGACATATAACACAACAATTCATAAATTACTATTAAATATCTACATGGTACGACAAAATTCAACAATATCACAAATGTAATAATTCTTCTCTTCATGCAGCAGCATGTTTGAAATTGTTCCACTCCAAAAATGTTTAATCAATATTTATAAAAGACATTAAATTGTTTATGTAGTCAAATGCTCTGGCAAACTAGATTGCGTAATTTAACCCTGTTTGATTTCTTACTAGTGGAGGCATGAGGAGAAATTTATGGGGGAATCACAACTACGATAAACATGAAGAATAAGGGAGCGTTATCAACTAATTTTTGTAGAAATGATGGAAAATGTCATATGTCCACCAAGAATCCGAAGACTTCAACAGATTAACCAGACCGGCAAATATGAGCACCTACTGACCTACCTTTTATTGAGAATTGTAAACTGAATAAATAATAATTATTTCAGTAACTATTTTATTTAGTTATTGCATGTGTAAGCGACATCACCCGTAGCGACATCTAGGCCTTGAGTCACCGCTGATGCCGGCGAAAAACCCTGTTTCGTATACCTGCCCAACGTTGACTTACTGGTGGACTGTTTTTCTGATATTGATGTATCGTCTACCGGGGCGGTTGGTCATTCTTAGCTAGTTTGTGATAAAGATAAGACGTGCATTGTAATTACTAATATTGTTCTGCTATTATTATATTTCGTTCAACTTGCATACGACTATTATTTATTTAAATTACGATCGATAACACATGTTGTGACAGTATTACTGCAACTTTATTACTGTGTTGAGTGTACGAAAATACTACCCAAGTACCAAGAACTCCAGTTATTCGGGATGAGTCATATTGTAATCGGAAATCAATATTAACTGTCGAAAAGTGCGTATATGAGTATAAGATTATCCACAATTTTTCGATTTGGAAGAATCGTGTATTTTGATTTCTTAACATCATTGATGTACTTTGCATCTAGCGTGGGACAGCCTGTATATCTAGAAAATTAAACATATTTGTTTATAAAAAAAAGCAAAAAAAGTTGTTGTCAAAACGCTTAGGATACAAATCTTAATCAAAAACTGCAATAATATAGCTAATGTTCCATTAAAACCACGGAACATAAGTTTGTGGACGTTGTTGTGGAACGTGTACATACGTGTGAAAATATTGTCTTTCTGTGGCCCGAATGATTGATTATCCACAACTTTTCAATATCGAAGAAACTTTAGTTCTTACGATCAATAATGTACATTGTGTCTAGCCACTCTGTATACCTCGAAAACGAATAGAGCAAAAAATATAGGTTGTTTACTGCGGTGCACCCCTATATCTAGGACACTAAAAAAGCAAACAAAAATATTTTTTGGTAAAAAATTAGCAAAAAATTAGGGAGTTGCCGGCACGTCAGCGGCGCCTCGGTATCTCGAAAACCAACACAGCAAAAAAAATATCAAAAGGTAAAAAATAGCGAAAGAATATAGGCCGCTCATATTTTTCAAATTCATTTGTTTTCACATAGTGCGCCGCGGAGTTGCCGGCACGTCAGCGGCGCACCTCTATATCTCGGATAGTAACAAAGCAAAAAATAAATCTTTTTTGGTAAATAATTAGCAAAAAATTTGCAAAAAATATATGCTGCTTACATTTTTGAAATTCATTTGTTTTGACAAAGCAAAGAAATCGATATTTTGCTAAAAAAATAGCAACGAAATATGGATATAATGCCTTTTCATTTTCAAAATTTACGCCGATGACTTGCCCGACTTTATTTTGCCTTTTTTCTGCCAATCTAATTTTTCCTATCACCAGGTACTCAACGCCTTTTATATATTGCGTTGGCTTCTTTGGTGAACTTAGTGATTCGTGATTCGTCTTTAGTAAACTTTGTGCTCTTGCTGTTTAGTATGTTTTTGAAAAGTTGTATTCTTTGCTGAAGTGTTTTTATTGGTTTTTCCGTAGCTAGGTATTTTGGCTCCAACTTATGTTTTCCAATTCTTCCCTCAACCATTTTCCTCAGCATTAGATATAGGTCGTGGTATATGATGTGCAAACAAGCCAGTAATACTGAAAATAGAATAAACCGCATCCCTTGACACACAATCAATGAATCATTGACTGAAGGATAAAAAGTTAAATGATCCGATTTTCGATATCCATGTTACATTGAAACGTCAGGGATTCTACAATGCGCCGCTTTTCACACGTATAGGATTACAATAACTGGAAAGCGGCATGCTTAATGGATTATGAAGACGGCTTTGTAGTCATATTGGACGAAAATAGCATGTGGCACGTATTATGTATGCAAGTACCTCTGGTCCTATATCGGTCATGTTAGCACTGGACACAAATTCCCTCAGGAATCCATCCAGCTCAGTACCTTCGATGTATCCATTCCCTGTAAATAAATTATGAAAGCATTATAGTATTTGTGTGAAGCTCAATATTGCTTGGCATGGCTTCACCATTTGCGTTCTTTTGCATCAATGCATTTATTAAAAAGTAACTTGAAAAGGTTCTGAACCATTGAATTGTTCGACAGTGTATTGGGAATGAGTTTTTGCATCATCACCCTGATAATGAGTTCCTTATTATATTTTCTGTTATTGCAGGAAGACCGTAGGAAGTTACACGGAATGCTTTCCTTTTTAACGAGGTTGGAGGAATTATTTTGATAATATATTTAGAAAAAATTCGCTTCGTTGTTTTATTCCGTGCTGCTTAAAGCTTACGCGGATTTAAAGATTCAAATTTGAACTTACTAACTTGAAACTAACGGACATCTTCTATAGCTGGTAACGTTTTATGGTGTTCTTACTATAGAATGAATTAGTATTTGTTATTGTTATTTGTTAAGTACATAGTTAATTTGGCATGTGTATTGTGAATACGTTTCTCCTTGCAGTGAACGTGAAATTGCTTCAAAGGAATTCGGTCGATTAGTTTCGCATAGTGGAAGTGGGAAGTTGTAAGGTACTAAAATGTGCAAACGATTGCGATTCGTGAATGGGAACAAATTGATTTTGCTTTGTTAGACGGCAACTACTGAATAATTTAACACGTTCCTTAGGCGTTGGAGTTAATAGCCTGTCTAATATAAGAAAGTGGTAGGCTCGAAAGCGATGTAAACTGCTCCTAATGGACCTACCGCTTGAACATAAATAATCCTCATAAAATCATGGCAAAATTGAATAGTGCAGTTTTGTTACTAATAATAAGTTAATAGGTATATTTGTGGTTTCAGTATTATTGCGTCCACTAACGATATATTTCTATTACTGAACGGACTAGTCGTTTATTTAAGATTGAATACTTCTTAAATACTTCTTCAAGAAGAAGCGTCTAGTTAGACGCGAAACATGTAGCGACCATCAAATAAAGAAAATAATGACTACCACGTGAATTTTTAATTAAACGACACCTTATTAAGACACCAAACAATTTATGTATTCACTATTTTTTTCTATTATTTTGGATTATATTCTAAAATAATACCTCAACTTACGTTATTTTTAATATTATATTGTGTTTCGTTTTTACATTTATATTATATTGACCTATTTGAATCAGTATAGAATGTGCGTCGTTGATGCGTAATATATATTGTTTTCTTTTTGCAATACGTACCACGTTCTTTTTCTCTGAGTTATTGTTATACTTCGGTAGCATTTTTGCGTGGGCTCAGGAAAGGAAACATTTTATCAAAACCCTCTTTAATGTTTATAGGCCACAAGTGGCGCATTAATTTAAATATAGCACCAACGCTCCACAATCATTTATTCATAACTTACCATCTTTGTCGTAGTGGCTCCAGACTTCCATAAATTGATTTGCGGAGAGCTTTTTTAATTCCCTGGAGTGTGGGTCGCGAAACTGCCTCATGAAATTCGTAGCCTTCTCCAAGTTGAGCTTTTTGTTGGCCAGTGGGTCAGCCTGAGCGGTCATTTTGGGATTTCTGCAATAAATAGATAACATATTCAGTAAATTTCGTGGTACGTATATAGGAAATTTATGACAGGTACACCCTCAAATAATTTTTTTATAAACAACTTTTTTTCTGGTAGAGATGCACGAATAAAAAATCGTATCCCCATTACTGATAACTGGATTTGTAGAATTTCACAAAAAATTTAAGAATATCGAAGGTAAAGTTAACAAACCAAATTTAGCAAACGCTAAGCTGAATTGAAATGTTTACTTGTTGCTGACCACAGTTTCGCATTGAATGTTTTTAAACTCGATCACCAATATTATCCGAATATAATCGTCTAGTAGCCGAATACACATACTGCCAGCATGATATTATGCCACCAGTGTGATATTACGATGATACTGGCATGTAAACTGTAAAGTCCTGGTCTACAATCTACATATTAGTAGACGCCGCCAGAAGAATACGATCGACGAAAAAATGCTGTAACTAGGGATGTGCTGTACCGATACTTTTGAGTAACGAATTGATACCGGTACTTTCTAATCGAGTATTCGTTACATTGTAATCGTTACTTAAACTGATACTGATATTTGTCCAATTAGCAATCCTACATAAAATATGGCAAACTACCGTTAACATTTCCCCTACTTAACATTTGAAACAAATTGTTTCCTTATAATATCCAATACTTATTGTATTCGATACAAATTACTGACCACGGACATAAGATCTTATGTTTAAAAATGTCCAAAGCCGCAGTGTCGCCGGCCGCATTTACTAGCTAATTTATTTATAAAACATGAAACATCTCCGCACATTGTAGCACCCGTGCCGCAACCAGTCGTACACGTACGACTGGTTGCTGCCTTCTGATATCAGGATGTTCGATGCCGCCTGGTATCAATAACTATATGTAATCATGGGTGGTTCGTTACTGGATACTTAGTAGATACCTACACTTTCCGTACCGTTACCAGATTTGTTACTGACTATCAGCAATCGTTCCTGTTTTGTTACTAGATACTTGGTTCCTATGCGTTTCGGTACCGTTACCTGACTTGATACTGAGTATCAGTAATCATTCGTGTTTTGTTACTGATACTTGGTACCTACACGGTTCTGTACCGTTACCAGACTTGATACTGAGTATCAGTAATCATTCGTGTTCGTTACTGATACTTGGTACCTAAACGTTTCGGTATCGTTACCAGACTTTAAAGCGAGTATCAGTAATCATTCGTGTTTCGTTACTTGATACTTGGTATGCGTTTCGTTTCCATTACCAGACCGTTACTGATAGTGAACTTTATAATAATTTACTGTATTTAATTGTACTGTACTTGTTCTACCAGAATTGATACTAATATTGTGATTATACCAATTTTACGTGTGGTGACTTGTGATTGTCGCATAATCTGCTGTGTTGGGGACCTTGGGCATCAAGGGTAGCCGTATCAAATTGATAGGCGGGTTGATTCGCGGATAACGGAAGCGGTCAGTGTTGCGAGGAGTGATTTGCGGGACTAACTGATTTTTTAGGGATTACGACATTGGATCACAATTCCGTTGGTGGGATTATTATTGAGTTACGTTAAGGGCGAAATAATATGTAGTCGTTATTTGCAATATTAGAAAGTAACGAATACGAAGTAACGAATTGATAGTATTTGCACATCCCTAGTTGTAACCAACTCGGATCGATCATTAATCGCTCTTTTCAATATACGTGTTGGCTAAAACTATTAAACTATAATAAACTGGCAGACCACAAAAATTAACTTACTAAATAAGTAATCAATACACTTTTGATATGCTATCAGCTATAGCAAAATTTTTAAAGATATCTATTTACTTCTGTATAGTTCACTTAATACTTAACACTTCTGGATTAAATAAAACACAAGTTGTTATTTAATATAATCGCTTCGCTCCGTTCAACGCTCTATCTATGACTGGCCGTTGTGTCTTACTTTTGTCAGCATTTTCCCGTTATGCTACAAAAACTATCGAAGGTTGAACCGAGCCGAAAGGCGTTCTTTATTTCCAATAAACATAAATATCAGAACACTACATCCCTTCCTTTTCATAATATTTAATATTTTAACTAATATCATGTAATATACTAATAATAATTTTAACAACAATACAAGGTACATACCAATATACATTTTATTGATAATGGTAACGTAAACAAATAATCAAACAATAATAACACTTTAACTCCCTCTATATAACATATTTTTCATAATATTTTAATACACCTATATTCATACACCATTTATGCTTTCTTTATCCACTACCTTCCACTCATCTCCTACTTTTTTCAAATGAACTACATTCCTGCGATATTCTTGGCCTGTATCGCTATTTCGGACGGTAATATCTCCACCGTTCTTTGTTACTATGGTATGTTCAGCGGGATTGAAGTTTGGTGTTATCTTGTTTTCTTTGGTTAGATTTTTGACATAAACTTTATCGCCACATTCCAGATTGTTTTCCTTCGCTTTTCTTTTTAGATCACTGTACTCTTTTCCTTTTGCTTTTTGTAATGTATCTTTATCTCGAACTTCCTCGTCCGCAACCTTATGTTCGATATCGAGAATGGTTGGAAGTTTATCTTTGAATTGCCTGCGAAAAAACAACTCTGCGGGCGACTTTCCTGTGGTCGAATGGGGCGTGCTATTATACATCATCAGGTAATCCAGTAGTGATTGTTTCCAGTCTTCTTTCATTGCTTGGCTTCTTTCATTCAGTCTTCTTTCTTTAATCGTTTTAAAATGTCTCTATTCTGCCTTTCTACCTCACCATTTTGTTGCGGCCAATATGGTATTGTGTGATATAACTGAATTCCATTTTCTTTACAAAATTGTTGAATTTCCGTGCTTGTAAATTGTCTACCATTATCTGCAGTAATTGAATTTGGAAACCCTAGTCTTGAGAATATTTCCTGAAGAACCTTTATGGTATTTCCAGCAGTTATGTTACGCATGATTCTGATTTCTTTATATCGGCTAAAGTAATCAATGATAACGAACAGATAGTCACCACTAGGAAGGGGTCCCATAAAGTCAACGGCTACATCTACCCATGGATGTAGTGGTAGTTGTCGTCGCTTCATTGGATTTGGTGGATTTGGGACAGATGTGAGTGAGCAACCTTTACATCTACGAACCATTTCTTCAGCATCTGCATCAATCTTTGGCCACCACACTTTTGTGCGTAGTCGACTTTTCATGGCTACAATCCCTGGGTGGCCTTCATGTGCCGCATCTAGTACTCTTTGTCGTAATTTACTTGGAATTACAATCTTGTTACCTCTAAGTAAAATATCGTCATGGAAACAAAGCTCAGTTTGAAAGAATTTGTAACATTTTGTATCGTCGCTCCACTGATCATGAAAAATACCCACTCTAACTTTTTTTATTTCCTCATCGTTTTCGGAATAGTGCTTTATTTGGGACAATGGTACTGCTACTGGTCGTGCATTTTCTACAATTTGATTGATATGCTCTTCGTTGTCAAATGTCTCTGCCGGACTGTGTTCAATTTTGCACAACCGAGATAAAGGATCAGCAATATTCGACTTTCCAGATTTGTATATTACTCTGTACTTATATGCCTGGAGACGTAGAACCCATCTTTCGATCCGTGCGCACGGTTTAGACTTTGGGGAAAATATGGTTTCTAATGGCTTGTGATCAGTCACCAATTCGAATTCGCTTTTGCCGTACAAGTAAACCCGAAAATGCTCTACTGCCCAAACCAGTGCCAATGCCTCTTTCTCAGTTTGGCAGTACCGTTTTTCACAATCCGATAAGCTTTTATTACCATACGCTATTATGCGAGGTCGGTTGTTGTTGAATTGTATCAGTACGGCACCTAAACCTACTGGACTTGCATCAGCAATGACTCGTGTTCTATCACTTGGATCGTAATAGCCCAGAGTTTTTATCTGCAATAATGCGCTTTTTAGGTTCTGGTAAGCTTTATCTTGTTCCGCTGTCCATAAATTCCTAATATTAGCATTTTTGCCTAGTTTTAGTCGCAGCATTTTCCTAAATGGCTCAGTGAGCGTCGCTAGGTTGGGTATCCATTTTCCGATATAGTTGACCAATCCTAAAAAACTTTGGACTTCGTCTATGGTGTTCGGGGTTCGAAAAGATTTTATCCCTTCCATGTAACTGTCTAAAGGTTTTACTCCTTGACCTGTTAAAATGTGACCTAGGAATCGAATTGTCGTGGTTCGAAAAATGCATTTTTCATGGTTGAGCAATACATTATTAATTTTCAGTACTTGCATCGTCTGTTTTAACCTTGTATCGTGTTCGAATTCATCTCTCCCGAACACAAGAATATCGTCTATAAAGTTTATGGAACCCTCACATTTGGATAGCAATCTTTCCATAATTTTCTGGAACATCTCCGGTGCACACGTTATCCCAAACATGAGCCGCTTGTAACGAAATAAACCCTTGGAACTTATGAATGTCGTTATAGATCTAGAAGCTGTAGAAATTTCGATTTGGTGGAAAGCATTTTTTATGTCCAATTTTGAGAAAAACCTTGAATTTCTGAATCGTGGGAGCAATGTATCCATTGTCGGTAGTGGATGGTTTTCTCTTATGATAGCTTCATTGGCTCGCCTCATATCGATGCAAATACGTATCTCCCCATTGCCTTTTAAAACTGGTACTATTGGAGAAATCCATTTCGCTGGTTCGTTTACAGCTTCAATGATATCTGCGTCTTCAAGCTCCTTAAGTTTGGCTTCAACTTTTTCTTCCAACGGTATTGGCACTCGTCTACATGGTTGAATCACAGGTTTTATGGTTTCATCAATAGGAATGTCAACTATAACGTCTTTGAATTTTGGAAATGGTTGTACCGCAATTGTCTGCACACCTATTTTTAAAACTTCTAATGCCATGGCAGTTGTTTTTCCTAACAAGTCCTTCGTTCCATTTTGTATGACATAAAATGTTGTGGTTTTGTTTAAATTTCCAATGCTTACTCTAGTATCAAAAGAACCTAAGACTTTCAATGGTTGATTGCTGCCATATGCCACAAAAATTTTCTTTGAATTTTTAATTTGGTTCCATACTTGAATTTTAGATTTCTTCAGAAATTTCCATGTTCTCTCAGTTAGAAGGTTGCATTTGCTCCCTGAGTCTACTACCAACTCTACTGAAATTCCACCTACGTTACATTGCAACACCGCGTCATCCTCATCGATATGGAAAACGTAATAAGCTTCCTCTTTTGTTTCGGATTTTGTATATTCTGGTTTTAATCTTTTTCCTCTATTTTCATCCTCTCTCTTCATCGTTCTTCTTTTTCTACTTGATGTTCTGCAACATATTTTAAAATGTCCTCTAAATCCACATTTTGAGCAAATTTTGTTTCTGGCTGGACATTTGTCGTCATTTTCAGAATGACGTTTATCGCCACAGCGTGTACAGTCCCTCCTTTTTTTAGTTTCTGAGCTCCGGCTTTCCACTTTATTTATGTCTGTTGACTTATAACAGTTGCTTGAGGTTGCCCCGAATTCACCCAGTTGTCTGTCCATTGTTTCAAGAGCGTTAGCTTCCGAAATGATGGTTAGTAGACTAATCGTGTCTCCTGCCGCTAGAATTTTTCTCTTTAATTCGACGGAATGGCATTTTTCCACAATTTGGTCAATTAAATTGTCATCAATGTTTGAAAAGCTGCACTTTGCCGCTTGATGTCGCAATCTAACCAAGAATTTCTCAAACTTTTCACCCTGTTCCTGTTTTGTAAGTCGAAATATGTGTCGCTCGTAAACTTTGCTTTGTTGTGGGGCGAAATATTCATCTAATTTATTTAAAGCTACCTGATAGATATCGCACTCATCCGATTCTTCTACATGTGCACCCGGCAAATTGTAGTCGATTTCTTGTAACCCTACGCCGCCCGTGTGGAGGAGAGTTGATCGCCTTTTTGAAGCTGTTGTGATGTCGGCTGCATCAATATATATCTGGAACGCCCGCTTCCATCGTTCCCATCTCTGTCCAACCGAGGCCGCATCGCCGTCGCAATCAAAAGATTCAAGAATGGTTAAACTCGTCATTTCGCCAAGTTATCGTTTCCAAAATTCACTTTTCTTTGACCCTGAAATTTTCATCTCATTAGGTTCATAAAATTGTATACCGCAAGTCCGAACATACACGGCCGATACCCCTAACAGCTAAACTAGCCTTCATTCATTTAATTTTCGGAAAACAAGTCCCTAATTTGCTAGTTATCATCTGTTTACTTCAAAGAAAATAGAGTATAGTTAGAAATGCTAACTTCATGTTAAAATATCGCAACACGAAAAGAGAGAGACAGATAGATTAACATTAACTGAGCAACCTACCGTCAGGGTGCGCTCGAGGCAAAAATGCGGGAAATTTGAACGTGTGCTATACATACGTACCATACCTAATAATTTTAAATTTTATTCTATTTTTGTTTTTTAGTACTAAACAAGCAATTTAAAACCATAAAACACTTACTACACAAGTTTTGAAATAAAACAAGAAACAATTTAGTGTATTATTAGTGTATTATTATCATGAAATAAATACAAAATACATAATATAGTAAAATAAATAAAATATTCTGTATACTCTACAGATAAAATAATAATATAAAATCTTACAATAATAAATAATCAATACATAAGGTACATTTCTCACATCCATGATCCCAGCAGCAGACATCTAAAACAAAAGAAAACAGAAGCAGTATTTGTTCAAAACTACATTTGTCTCAGTTTAAAAACCTTAATATTATTAAGGGTCAAAATGAAATTAATTTAATTTGTTTTTTTAAATCTTCTTAACTTTTTCATTATGTCCTGAACTATAACTTCTCCTTGGTAATTTATCTCTTATGTATTTTTATATATATAAGCAAATAATTTTTGAAAATAATGTTATTTATGTCCATATTCATCTAAATATGGATAACGCAAATAGTGTACTTTATTTACTAGCTCCGCTATGGATAAAGCAAATAGTGTACGTTATTTACAAGCTCCGCTACTTTGTCACTAGAGAACACGTCAAAATGTTCTTCACAAATATGAAAATGTTTACAATCCTTATCTGGGTTAATATTATAATGATCTTTCCAAATATTTAATCGTTGGTTATCTTTTAAGGGAATTTAAAGAAATGTTTATTTTTATAGTTTTGATCTGAGGCGGAGAGCGTTTTGTTTTGGTAAAAGTCGGGCGCACCAGTTTGATCGCACTGGTGCAATTATTCACAATCGTAGGGCAAGCGAGTGCGAACAGCATTGGAGCGATATAGCACTGGACGGCACGAGCTACGAGAGCTCGTGGAGTAAAATATGCACTGAGTGCAGGTTCTGTTACACCGGTATTCCAACAGAACACGAAACACTCTGTGAGCGCAGCTAACAGAACACAAAATTGTGCACTGGTGCGCCCGAGTTATACCAAAACAAAACGCTATAAATATGAGTTGGTGCATTTGCGATATAGACAGGCAAATTTTTTACGTTCCTGAGATACATATGCCATTACAATGAATAAACAATGGAACTCATGAAAATATTTAAAAATATACTCACCCGATAACTAATCATGCTTCCGCTCCCTTTCCTTTTCCCGTCACTTGTCCCTTTGTGTAAACAATGATCCTAAAAGCAAGTGGTAGTTTATACAAGAGTATTAAATATGTAATTTGATTCATACCTTTGAACGGAACTGACACGCACAACTCTGCAAAGCACTGCAAATATTGCAAATTACGACGTATTTTCTATGATTATGACGCTTGTTATGTTAGGTTATGGCGATGCAGGACCGTACTTACGAGAGGTTAGCTATGGAAATTTATCTAGTTACATGCTAGTTACAAACTGTTAGGCTAACTTCACGTTAGAAAATTTTACGCAAGCTCCCCCTGACGGTAGGTTGGCAAACCAAAGCAAAATGACGTCACGTGTTTCCATATCGTCCATTTAAACTTTCACCCGGGTGGTTTACTTGTAACACAGCACACTTTTCAGTGCCCGCGCAAGCATAACGGTTGTATCGCCTGTAGTCCCCTAATGCGTAATATTATGTTGATAATTCACTATTTTTCCATTCACGATTTACTAGTTAAATAGTGGTCGTTTTGTAAAAGTACTTACTCTGCTTTTAATCTTGTTTTATCCTCGTCGCCAATGTATAGTTCACTTAATACTTAACACTTCTGGATTAAATAAAACACAAGTTGTTATTTAATATAATCGCTTCGCTCCGTTCAACGCTCTATCTATGACTGGCCGTTGTGTCTTACTTTTGTCAGCATTTTCCCGTTATGCTACAAAAACTATCGAAGGTTGAACCGAGCCGAAAGGCGTTCTTTATTTCCAATAAACATAAATATCAGAACACTACAACTTCCTTATGTGAAAGTGAGAACTGATTCTGGGATAATTTTTCCGTAAAATCTAAACCAGGCAGGCAAATCTTAGGTTTAGAGATAGCGTAGTTTTCGTTTCTTAGCAAGTAATCCTTGTTTATTAACCAGGTTTATTATTGCATTTAAACGTTAAAAAAACGAGTTGCAACTTGCAACTTAGTTTTAGAGCTAGCATAGTTTTTCGTTTTCATCCGTACGAAATTAGTGCATAAAATGCGTCATAGACTGCGTTTACATCGGGCGCTTGCATCCGATCGAATATGGATTGACTTGAACTTAAAAACGTCATGTCTTATCAAATTAACATTAAAAATTGTCAATATCGACAGGTAAGGGCTTGTCAGTACATCAGCTGATATGTGTCACATTTTGAGCGTCTCAAAGGCTCTCCAAACGAAAATAAATTTCAATCCGATCCAATTCGATCGGATGCTAGCGCTCGATGTAAACGCACTCATTATCTATTTATAATGCTTTTAATTTATTATCACCATTTGTAATCCTTGTTTATTAACCAGATTTATTATTGCGTTTAATAAGTTTTAAAAACCGGGTTACAACTACTACAACTGTTAGATTCGTGCTGGTTACTTATTAATACAGTTGATACATATTTTAACCACGTAGTTGCTCCAAGGCAACTGCTCGCAAACTTCTTATTAAGAACTTAAGTTGTCATTCAACAACTCTAACATCAAGACGCAGCGATCAGTATGGTTGTCATCAAAATTAACAAATTTTGAGTTTTGCCAAGTAGTTGACTATATTTTAAAACAGAGTTTTTATACTTTAAAGTAATAACTCTGTTTGCGGTACAGTTTGGAAACTGTACATTACGATTGACCAGATGTACCAGTGTGAGAATTGTAAGGGAATCATATCATGATGTTTTATTGGTTCATCGTAATGCATAACCAACGGTTTCCAAGCGCTATATTTGGTACCGCAAACAGAACATAAGTTTCGTATTTTAATCGTGAAGTTTAAACGTTACAGAATACTTAACTTTAAAAAGTAATACTTGACAACCACAGTTATTCTCCATTAATCTTGTTATTTATCGGATTTTAATTAATATGCTATAAATATTATCAGTTTATAATAATACTTAATATACTATAAATATTATTAATTTCTCTAAAACTATAGCTGTGTGTAAGTGTGTGTAACTCGTAATAGTTTTTTCTTTGAAGTTTACGTATCCTTCTAATTCCACAGTTTTTTTTTTTAATTCTAGCTGTAGCAGTTTTGGAAAGAGAGGGAGGGAATGGGGTTTTCAGACGTTTCTTTTGTGAAAACTTCGTAAATTACGTCACATGATATTATAAAACTAGTAAGAATTATCTTCAGCCGTGCTGAAGTCAAAATACCCCCCACCGAAAAATATTTTTAAAAAGAGTGATCCGATTTTGCCCATTCACGAAGTTTTCCTTACTTTTTAAGAGATAAGCTTGTATACCAAATTTCAGATCAGAACGACGGACATTTGTGCCAAACTTAATATACCCCTTACACAGTAAATGTGGGATGTATAAAAATATTTTTTACGATCTATAAGAAGAGACAAATGATATGGCTGAATCAAACGGACGGTGTTTTTAGGAATGCAAACTGTTGTTTCCGATCACGGCGGCATATTTTCTTATGTTTTGACTACTAAAATGTATACGGGTTACTAAGCACAATAAATATGACAAATTCAATTATTATTATTCTACGTTGACGTGATGGTGTAGGCGAGATTCATGCTTGGCCATCGGATTTTTTTATCTCTTGGTTGATTTGTGGGACACCAAGCCCGCCGTGCAGGTTACTGTTCCGTATGTACCAAGCCGTGTTAACCATATTCCTCAGTATTTTTTGTTTGGAAAGTGTGGTTCCCTTAGATATGCGCTATTTAGTACAACTCCAGAGTTGAATGCCGTATAATCATATCGGTTTTAGTATTTGCATATAAACTTGTAGTTTATTCTGTACCTACTGACAATTGAGAGTTTATTAAAAAAAAACAGTACTACCTACAATTCTCAGTATTTGATACCAAGCTCTACTGTTTTATTGTTTTAAGTGTTCTTGCCATCTTATGTTTGTGCCCCGGGTATTTTCCCATCCTACTCGACAACCAGAATCTAGTGAGAAGATTAGAAAGAAATAAAGCCTTCGAACTAGTTCAGTAGTTCAGTGTTAGTTTTTCCAATTTACGACAAGTACAATATAGGAGTGGAATTCAGATATAAGTAACATAACAATATTTTGGAGACTGTGGCGAACTTAATTAAATAAAATTAAAAACCCCTAACCACAACAAGTATTTTAGAAACCTAAATACGTATTTCAGCAACTATGTTGCCATCTTCAGTAGAACCTAAAAAAAGAAAAAGAGAGATTAGCACTTCATAGTATCTTTACTGGATATTGTCCAAGCAAATCACTAGTGGAAGTCCACTAGTGGAAGTCCACTAGTGGAAGTCCACTAGTGGAAGTCCACTAGTGATTTGCTTGGACAATATCCAGTAAAGATACTATGAAGTGCTAATCTCTCTTTTTCTTTTTTAGGTTCTACTGAAGATGGCAACATAGTTGCTGAAATACGTATTTAGGTTTTTAAAATACTTGTTGTGGTTAGGGGTTTTTAATTTTATTATCAGATATAAGTGATGGGTAATTTCGTAGATTATTCTCAATACGACAAGCTTCTTCAGCTTATTAACAAAAAAAGTGTTTATTCAGCGCAGTGAATTCGACTGTGACACACATGAGACAGACAATCAAAGATATAGAGGCAACTATAGATAGGAGATTGAATTATATTTTTTTCGGTAAAAGGAGTAAACCTCATTAAGTATATAAAAAGGCTTTATCTAGTAAGGCTTTTTAAGGTTGGCTGTATTTTATTTTTTAGAGACGAATTCGGATCGCCGCCCCATACGGGTCGGCTCGCTGACCCAGCTTTCGCCATACAGCATCCATGATACACCACCCAAACGTGTCTACCCCGGAGAGTCCGTCTCCAGTTGAAAGACGCCATGGCTGGCATTTGTAATATCCACTAAGTTGTTGTGCACCACTGGTGCCATCACGCGCAGGCTTCCATGATACAACTAAGACCTCGTTCCTAAACACACCAGCCATGGGGAGTACTCCTTTCCTTCGGTATTCGTGGTAGACAGGCTTCTCCGACACCGTACAAGGGCTGCCATTGACCCACAGCTAGGAACCATAGTATAGGGTGGCCCCCAGTAGTTTTAGGCGACCGTGTACCTAAGAGTTAGTGCATCCCACAGCCTTGAATTACTCCAAGTACTCGTGTCAGAAACCTTCCGGAACCCACGTTTGACCAGTCACCGGCCGGAACGCTATCGCGTTATCCGTACCAATCGAGGTTAGAAATGTTACCCATTCATCGGTGGATGGGTGCACCGTCGAGCACGCTTACGCTGAGAACTCTACCACATGTCATCTCTCTCAGCGGCTTCTCATTCCCCAAATACGTGGGATAGGGTAGCTCCACATCGAGAAGGGTATAAACGTTATCTGGTATAGCGTCTATCCGCACTTGCCTTAATCCCTATTCGCATATACTAGATATCAGATCGTTCAGTACTCATGACGGCACAACTTCCGAAGACCCCGTTTGTTGAGTCACCGGCAAGCTCCAGATGCCTGGTATCCCTCCCTCACATCTATTACTGCCTTGGTCGCCGTTACTGACTAGGTCAACCAGAAACCTGGAATTGGTTGGACTTGAAATAAGACAGTTTTATGGCACGGTTTCGTGAGGTCTGCCAGCCGGGCTAAGGCAGACAGACAAACGGATAAACAATTGATCACGGTTTGTTAGATCTGAAGAACCGAACAACAACATGGTTTGTTATGTTTCAAAATCTAAACGATTATGGCTCAAACGCCTCATACTAAAAAGCCTCAAAAGTTACAGTGCGTCTATATCGATTTCAACGACAAACGAAATGGTTCATTTTGAGTATTCAATATTCATCCGTGTACGTATATGTTCATAAAGTAGAACGTAATCGAGGGTGCTACAAGCGGAAACCGTAATTTCGCCGCATAACAGGATTGTTATAAATGCGAGTCGGATGACCAATGAGTCTGTGCGTTAAATAGAAAACTACTACGTTTCCAATTTACACCCACTATATCACAATAACAACTGACTGTAATGTACACGTGCGAAATAATAATTCAGCTTTTCCATTTCATGTCGATTCCAGTATGAGCTTTCTAACGATGTAACTGCCTGTCAGGGGACAGTACCAGCCATCATTTTTCATCAACAATGAATGTATGGAGGACTCTGAATTTGAATGTCCCCCTCCTCATAGCCTACCAAACATTCTGAACGTTATACACGAGAGGATAACTTGACAATTTGAAGCTGTTGCGACCGAGCAGAGTTGCTTCTGAATAAAGTACTTCATGCGGAAATATCGACGAATAATAATGTATACATGAAATAGACATAAATATGGATTGTTTTGATATAGGGCGATAAAGCCCAAATGTGTGTACGTAATATGCTATCCACCCGGAGTAAACAAAGACACATTTGGGTCAGTGAATCTATTAAGTTGGTATTGATTGTGAAAGAAATTGCTGTCATTTTAAATGCAGTTACAGTTCAATGGAGTTGTGAGTTGTGAGTGAAATTCGGGTAAATCCTGTTTTGTACAATCTGTAAAAATCAGTAATTAGAAGAAGTATAGCATGTTACAGCATGCAATGGGCACTCATATACATAATACACCTCGTCATGTTATGGCTGTACTCTGGGAGACTATACATGAGCTACATCGGCACCAGAATCTATGAGGAATTAAAGTATCAAAGTTATCTTCTTAATGGCAACTATACAGGAACAGGAAGCGATATAAGGTAGTGTGGGGTAACATTGACAACGGAGGAAATTGACTCGTTTTATGGCAGTGTCAGAAACAAAGACAAAAAGATTGGGATATTACATAGCGGAAAATCGTTGCGAATTTACCCTTCAAGGAAGGAACCCAGGTGTTGCGTATACAGCTGCGACCGACCAGGAACGTATCTCTGACGGCTATACTAGGTTTTATTCACAGGGCAACATTTGTCGAATTCCCATTTATTGTTGCCCTGGAATGAAGCTTATTAAGCCAACAAAAAGACCTTTCCATAAATACTTAACTCAAATACTTCAGGTCCTTCCCTGAAAACGACGCGCACTCAGAACTACAAATTACAACAACCTGCTACGTGGTACAGTTATTATCGTACGTTCAGTCTTGTCATTGCTGTTCATATTGTATCTCTGTTATTAGAAGATGTAATACAGTAAGTCAATCAGTGATTATTTACATTTATAAATAGAATTGGTGTAGAGATTAGTGGAAGTAAAAACACAGAGTACCACAATTTTTGACCTGAAAGCTGGCTGAGTTAGTTTACGACAGTATCGCTAATGACGAGTCAACCTACTAACTCAGCTAACTCAGCAGAATCATCAAAATCCGATCAGTTGTTGGAAAGAAAATAAACTTTAAAACTGTGTTAAATTTTGGTAGTGCGTTACCTTTGATGCGCAGTTCATTAAAATGAAACTGGACAAAAATATAATTAAATCTACTTAACGTTAACCCATGGGGCACGATTGAAATTTCCGGTCTTGAAACAAAAATTATATTAATAATATTGTTAACAATCCAAACTATTTTTTCTCCCTCATTTTGTATACATATTTTGTATATCTTATAGGAACCATCAAGTGTTACCTTAGTGAACTTAATTCACTTCACATTTTTTTTGCTCCAACCTCTATATACCTGGTGATTCAATTTCGAGGCTCACCATGGGGATCTCGCTTATTAGTGGAGATAGAGCCTATGTTTAAGTTTGCCAAAGTTTTGTATTTTTGTGTTGATCAATACTTTGAAAAGAAATTTAAGTTATAATTTTTCATTTTGAAGATATCCGCAAAACACTGAAATGTTAAGATATCGTTTTTAAATTTTTATTCAAAACCTGTGTTATTTTTTAATTTGAAATAAAATCAAAGATGGCGGCGTAACGATGGCCAACTTTTGTTTCTCTTATGGGTGTCATTTGAATTTTGGCGTTTTCCGATAGTCGTGTTTTTTCTATTTCCGCAATGTATAACATATTGGCATTAGTTTTTAAAGAATGATGTAATAATAAAAAAATGCATCTTTTTCTCATTATTTGTCGTGCTTGTCAGATACCTAACTGGAGCTTGGTTACAGACCGCCGGACTGACCAAGAGTGCTTTGGATTAACAACATTCAGATTGTAAAAGAAACAAGTTTATACAACAAAAAGCTTATTATTATTGTGAGGCGTTTCTCAATCGTACTGCCACCACATTATTCACAAAATCCACATTATTCTCGTTTGGTCCCACGAAACATCATCAAAATAATCTGCCATTTCGGTGCGCAGAAGATTTAAAAATCGTTCTCCATTCAAGTTTACCTGGAACATGAATTGCCCAATTAAATGGTTGAGCATTATAAGAATTGCGGGGTTTACTAAACGCTCCATGCTCCGCTAAATTTCTGACCAATGTTAGGAATATTGTACGATGGGATATTTCTATGAGAACAATAATAACCCCTTATCATATAACGGTTTTCGTTATTGGTAAACGGCATTTTACATCCACAATCAACCACAATTAAGGTTTATTTTAAATGGCAAACCCAACGCAGCGCGCGCCGCTTGATCCAAGTGCATTTCGTTGACGTTGCTTGAGAACGAGTCCGGCGCCGGCGCGGCGTCTGAAACGAAGCACCAGTTGGGTACCTGAAGGCTTTTTGTTATTATTACACCATTGTTTTAAAAACTAATGCCAATAAGTTATACATTGCGGTAATGAGAAAAAACACGACTATCGGAAACTGCCAAAATTCAACACGGCGCCCATAAAAAAAACCAAAGTTGGCCATGGTTACGCCGCCATCTTTGATGCTATTTCAAATTAAAAATAACAATGCACTGAATGTTATAGTTGGTGAAGGGTTATTCAATTAAACCAATGTTCTCGTTTTCTGTTGTTTATTTTCTAGACTACATGTTTCGTCTTGCGACTTCTTCAGGTCTAACTGCAAAAGGGATTTTCTATTAGATAATTCGAGTATTTTTTCTTTATAAGATATGTGGTGACATTTTGTTTTGAGGTTAAAATTATTTTACAATCATTTTTCGTCTCTACTCACCGTCTCTTGCCAAATTCCGTCTCATACATGCACATTTATTGTTATGTGAATCAAAATTATGTGGTAATAGTGGGTGGAACACTAATTATTGTCAAAACAGTAAAAATAAATTTTATCAACATTCGCAGGTGTCAAGATGGAGTATAGTATAGTACATATAAGTGTCGTAGATGGCGTAAGGAGCAGTGGAATTATGTTTGAAATTTAGGAATATTAGCGCCTTGCGGTTAGGCATTTCACGTAACTATGGTGTAGGTAGGGTTGCAGATCGAATTAAAATTTACATAAATTGTTGAAAAATGTGACAATTTCCCCGGAAATCCGTGATGTCATTAATTAGCTTTTCTTCGTCGTTCTTTAGTCTTTTTTGTATCTCGTACTTCTCCAATAAATCCATCTTTATCGATTTTTCCAGCGTGTGCAACAGGGTGGTTTGTTCATCGTCCAGCGTGTGTCCTTCCGTTCTGAGGTGCATGCACATAGTAGAGGTGGTGCAGTTCTTATGTTCTTTTATTCTGGCTCTCAATGGTCTTCCAGTTTGTCCAATATATATTGCTGTACAGTCTCTGCATCCAATTTTGTATACCCCACTTTTATCCAGTTTTTCCTTCTTGTCTTTGTTATTTGCAAGTTTTTCCAGCAATGTATTGTTTGATTTATCCACTATCTGTATTCCTTGTTGTTTCGTTATTCTGTGTATCCTCTTTATAACTGGCCTTCTTTGTTGGAATGGTATTGAGATGTATTTGTGTGTTATCCCTTGGTGCGGGTATATGAGTTTCAGTGTTTGTTTTCTCTTGATGTTACTGTTAATCTGACGTACATGCGTTTCATTGTAGCCGTTTCTTCTGGCTATATGTGTTATTGTGTCAAATTCTTCTTTTTGTCTCTCTGTCGTTAAAGGGATTCGGTGGAGGCGCTGTAGTGCAGATCGAAGTGCAGCCATTTTTGTATTTGTTGAGTGTGCAGATGTGCTGTGGATGATGACGTCGGTCGCGGTCGGCTTTCTGTATATATCAAACTGTATCTGGTTGTTGGTGTGATCTCTTATTAGTGTTAGATCAAGAAAATTTAGTTTTCCGTCCTTTTCTTTCTCTGTTGTAAATGTTAGATTGGAGATGTTGTTCAGTATATTAGTCAAGGCCAATAGAATTGCGTCACTTCCATTCCACAAGCATAAAATGTCGTCTACATATCTGTACCACCCAATGATATGTTGAGTGATGATTCTGTACTTATCACTGAATAGATCCCTCTCTAGGTGGTCGACATAGAAGTCTGCCAAAGTCCCACTTATAAGTGATCCCATCGGTGTTCCCTGTTTCATGTGGTATGTCTTATTTTTGAAAGTGAAGTAGTTTTGGTCTGTACACAGTTGGATAAGTTCGAGAATTTCTTGCAGTTCCCTCTGGTCGAAATGTATGTCCAGGTCTACGTTACGTGAGTCATCCTTCAGGAGGTCTTGTATGATCAGCAAGGTTTCCTTTATGGGGATGTTTGCATATAAATTGCAGATGTCGAAGGATATCAATCTGGTTGTCTCAGCTATGTTAGTGTTCTGCAAGAGTTCTATAAGTTCGCTTGAGTTTCTGACGGTGTACGATGGTCTGAAGTTGAATGTTCCGGTGAGTGTCTGGTTCATAAGTCTAGCAAGTCGATGTGTAGGAGTGCCATGTGATGTGATTATAGGCCTTATTGTCCTATCGGGTTTATGCAACTTTATCATGCTGTATAGTGTTGGTTTGGTCGGGTTCATGTTCATTACTTGGTATGTGGTTGTGCCTAGCTTTCTCAGAATTCCGTTTCGTGCGTTTATTGTTTTCCTAGTTGTTCTAATAAAGGAGTTGTGTGGGTCTCTATTGCATTCGTGTATATTGTTGTCTCGGAAAAAGGATATAGTTTTGTAAGGGGGGCCCTCTCACTTATTATTTATGGCTCTACCTGACCATACTGAAGGCGCCTTCCCGCCTCGGTTTTTAAATATACAAACTTTTACTCGACATCTAACCTGACTTCAAACTTTACTTACTTTAATTCTTATGGTAGCGTGAATTAAATATCTCTCTTCCGGAGGAAGACTGTAGGTTCTTTCTCTGAGACTTTGTCAGAGAAAGATGAACCACAAATTACTTAACCCTTTTTTAAGCCAAAATGCTTCTCCACAAAATGGACTGATTTAAATTATTCTATCATAATAAAACGCAAATCCAAAACAACACTTAATGTCTATTAACAAATAACACGAAAATGCACAACCGCTTACAAAGGATTTGAACGTTAACTCTAAACAATGATAATAATCTTTTGGCAGAGATGGTCACAATATAACTACAGTATAACTTACGCGTTAAAATATCTGGGAACTAGAAACACAAGACATCACAAGTTCTATAAGATGGTCCTCATTTTGAGGCCGCTTGGGCGGACGCTCGACGCACGTCCGCCTCGTTCAAAACCCGAAATTAAAGAGAATGAATGGTTGTGTGCCCTCTTTCATCCCTGTACAGTTCGCGCCCAAAAATCCAAGACGCTAGGCAAATACCAACCTCGATTGGACATTAAAACAAAATACACTAGCGTTGAACTTTAAATCCCGCGCGAAATCTCACTTACTACATCCCTTCCACGTTAAGATAAACAATTATTTGACCAATTATTTATCTCACAACAAAACAAAACCAAACAAATGAATTGCGAATTGTACCATCTCCCCTCACAAAACAATTCTCTTAATTGCTAATTACAATATCTGACCGAAACATTTTTCTTCTTGTACATTTTTGATTTCCTGAAATAAAAATACAGATCTGACACAATAAAAACCCAAAAGAATTCGGCCTTGGTCCTGAAGTCCGACGATGCTAATTCGGTTTCGAATCTTCCAAAGTCCCAAGCGAATGTCTCGTTCCTCTGGGCCATTGGTCACATGAAACAAAAGGAAAAACAACATTGAAGCAGTATCATAGCAGTCCGATTACATCATAACTTACATTATCTCTTATCCATCTTCAAATACAGCCGCTATCGTGAAATGACTTCCCTCGCTCCTCGCCTCGGTTTTTTCCTCCGTCCATTTTGCTACCAGCGTCATCGGTGGTCCAGCGGCGTCCGTCGTTCTTCGGAAGCTATCGTGTACCTCATAGATGACCTACACGACGTGTGGATGTTGTCCAGCGACACTGAGGCCCGGCTGTACATCCCTTTGCGTTGTCCATGTAGTCATTTTTTCCTAACACCTTCGACGTCAAAGTGCAGGTATTTTGTCATCTGCCACTTTGTAATTTTTTGACCAAACGCCTCCCTTTGGGCGTTTTTCTGCGGTCACACCATTTTTTTGAAGCACACGGGGCTTCGCTTGCTGTAGATTACAACGCTTTGTAAATCTACCGGCACTAATTTCGACGTCCAAAGTTCAGTATATTTGCCTGAAACTTTGAAATTTTTCCTTGGCCTTTTGCGCCTCTCGCGGGCGGTTTGCGACCAGATCCATCTCTACTACGATTTCTTGCTTCGAACGGTAACGGGACGAACCAGCTGTTTTCACAATGACCACGCTGCATGACCTTGGGACTTGCTGGATAAAAACTTCGAGTTCCTGGCCTGAGAGCTGTATTTCCGGACTAGCTGGCCTGGACATCTGGTACATGTGACCCTTCGAAAGATCTGCTTCATACCTGCTTCCGTTGTTATCCCTTACATCCCACAATTTACGCGAAATAAAAAATAAAATGAATCAAACTACTTTGCAACTTCCCTTTTAATTAATTCCCTCAATACTGCGTTATTTTAACTTATAAAATACAGTTGCAAAAGTATACCCCTTAACTTTAATTAATTATTAATTAATTAACGCGTGTCTGTCTTGTGCTTCTCCCCTCAAAGCCGCCATTTTCAAAAATGCTTACATAAAAAAAAACTCAACGTGTTTCAAACTTCTAATTCTGTTTAACTTCCTCAAAATTTACCAAACAAAGAACTTGCGCATTGTTTATATCCTATCCTTTACTTTCACTAAATCGACCAGTGACGGTACGATTTTTTTTTTCTGTTTATTGTTTACTGTTGCCATCTCTACTCTGCCATTTTTCACTCAATAAAAAAAAATTCCTCAGAATTTAGTCACAAACTACCTGTTCTGCCTATTGCCATAAATCACAACTCAAGTCCTGTCTAACACAATTTGGTTCAAACTTTCTCCAACGAACGGTCTCGAGAATTAAGACATTTCTTTCAAAAACAATTCCAACACTCAAAAGAAATTATACTGCAAATATTTATTTATTATGCTGCCACCAGCAGTACATTTCCTAACACAAATTCACGACTATATTTATCTATATTGACATGTATCACACACAATGTCCACCTCAGAAGCAACAAACAAATTCTTGGAATCCTACGCGCGATTCGCAGATGGGCGCCTATAAGCCAGTCCTCTTTCTCTATACCTCTTTCTCTAAAGGGTCGTTTGCCTAACTTTGCTATAACCATAGCCTAAACAATGCATTCTTACAATGCGTCACATAATTTTCTTATAAAATTCACAACAAATCTAACTGGAGTGCTTTCTTCACAATCTACTCGAATAATCACATGAAATGTCTTAAATAATCCCACCCGCTAGCCAACAAATTGTAAGGGGGGCCCTCTCACTTATTATTTATGGCTCTACCTGACCATACTGAAGGCGCCTTCCCGCCTCGGTTTTTAAATATACAAACTTTTACTCGACATCTAACCTGACTTCAAACTTTACTTACTTTAATTCTTATGGTAGCGTGAATTAAATATCTCTCTTCCGGAGGAAGACTGTAGGTTCTTTCTCTGAGACTTTGTCAGAGAAAGATGAACCACAAATTACTTAACCCTTTTTTAAGCCAAAATGCTTCTCCACAAAATGGACTGATTTAAATTATTCTATCATAATAAAACGCAAATCCAAAACAACACTTAATGTCTATTAACAAATAACACGAAAATGCACAACCGCTTACAAAGGATTTGAACGTTAACTCTAAACAATGATAATAATCTTTTGGCAGAGATGGTCACAATATAACTACAGTATAACTTACGCGTTAAAATATCTGGGAACTAGAAACACAAGACATCACAAGTTCTATAAGATGGTCCTCATTTTGAGGCCGCTTGGGCGGACGCTCGACGCACGTCCGCCTCGTTCAAAACCCGAAATTAAAGAGAATGAATGGTTGTGTGCCCTCTTTCATCCCTGTACAGTTCGCGCCCAAAAATCCAAGACGCTAGGCAAATACCAACCTCGATTGGACATTAAAACAAAATACACTAGCGTTGAACTTTAAATCCCGCGCGAAATCTCACTTACTACAGTTTTGTCGATGTAGGCTGGTGTGGGGATAATTACCATGCCTGCGCCCTTATCTCCCATAGTTATGGTTAAGTTGTTGTTCTCGATCTTGTCCTTTATGGTTTCAAGTGTTACTTCCTCCTCCGTTCGTCTCTGTACCTGGGCATGATGTTGTTTTTTAGCTACCTGTGTCACATTTCTTCCATTTCCTCTTGCAGAACACTAACATAGCTGAGACAACCAGATTGATATCCTTCGACATCTGCAATTTATATGCAAACATCCCCATAAAGGAAACCTTGCTGATCATACAAGACCTCCTGAAGGATGACTCACGTAACGTAGATCTGGACATACATTTCGACCAGAGGGAACTGCAAGAAATTCTCGAACTTATCCAACTGTGTACAGACCAAAACTACTTCACTTTCAAAAATAAGACATACCACATGAAACAGGGAACACCGATGGGATCACCTATAAGTGGGACTTTGGCAGACTTCTATGTCGACCACCTAGAGAGGGATCTATTCAGTGATAAGTACAGAATCATCACTCAACATATCATTGGGTGGTACAGATATGTAGACGACATTTTATGCTTGTGGAATGGAAGTGACGCAATTCTATTGGCCTTGACTAATATACTGAACAACATCTCCAATCTAACATTTACAACAGAGAAAGAAAAGGACGGAAAACTAAATTTTCTTGATCTAACACTAATAAGAGATCACACCAACAACCAGATACAGTTTGATATATACAGAAAGCCGACCGCGACCGACGTCATCATCCACAGCACATCTGCACACTCAACAAATACAAAAATGGCTGCACTTCGATCTGCACTACAGCGCCTCCACCGAATCCCTTTAACGACAGAGAGACAAAAAGAAGAATTTGACACAATAACACATATAGCCAGAAGAAACGGCTACAATGAAACGCATGTACGTCAGATTAACAGTAACATCAAGAGAAAACAAACACTGAAACTCATATACCCGCACCAAGGGATAACACACAAATACATCTCAATACCATTCCAACAAAGAAGGCCAGTTATAAAGAGGATACACAGAATAACGAAACAACAAGGAATACAGATAGTGGATAAATCAAACAATACATTGCTGGAAAAACTTGCAAATAACAAAGACAAGAAGGAAAAACTGGATAAAAGTGGGGTATACAAAATTGGATGCAGAGACTGTACAGCAATATATATTGGACAAACTGGAAGACCATTGAGAGCCAGAATAAAAGAACATAAGAACTGCACCACCTCTACTATGTGCATGCACCTCAGAACGGAAGGACACACGCTGGACGATGAACAAACCACCCTGTTGCACACGCTGGAAAAATCGATAAAGATAGATTTATTGGAGAAGTACGAGATACAAAAAAGACTAAAGAACGACGAAGAAAAGCTAATTAATGACATCACGGATTTCCGGGGAAATTGTCACATTTTTCAACAATTTATGTAAATTTTAATTCGATCTGCAACCCTACCTACACCATAGTTACGTGAAATGCCTAACCGCAAGGCGCTAATATTCCTAAATTTCAAACATAATTCCACTGCTCCTTACGCCATCTACGACACTTATATGTACTATACTATACTCCATCTTGACACCTGCGAATGTTGATAAAATTTGATTTTTACTGTTTTGACAATAATTAGTGTTCCACCCACTATTTTGATTCACATAATTTTGATTCACATAACAATAAATGTGCATGTATGAGACGGAATTTGGCAAGAGACGGTGAGTAGAGACGAAAAATGATTGTAAAATAATTTTAACCTCAAAACAAAATGTCACCACATATCTTATAAAGAAAAAATACTCGAATTATCTAATAGAAAATCCCTTTTGCAGTTAGACCTGAAGAAGTCGCAAGACGAAACATGTAGTCTAGAAAATAAACAACAGAAAACGAGAACATTGGTTTAATTGAATAACCCTTCACCAACTATAATTGAAATTCTCGTTACTATGGAAGAATTTATCGAACACACTGAATGTTACTGTTTCAAATGTCTAGCTACTATTAGTTTTGAATAAAAAATTAAATTTTAACATTTCAGTTCTTTTGCGGATATCTTCAAAATAAAAAATGGTAGCTTAAATTTCTTTTCAGATAATTGATCAACACAAAAATACGAAGTTGCCAAATTTAAAACTAGGTTCTATCTCCACTAATAAGCGAGATATCCATGGTTAGCCTCGAAATTGAATCACCCGGTATACTATCAACCCACTAGACGATATGGCAACAAACAAAGCTATTGCTTCAAATGTTATTTACGAATTATTCTAAGTAAATGAAATTTGGCATAGAAGCATTAGGTAGAAGCAATTAATTAAAATAATTCAAGCATTTTGAAAGTCCGTTGGGTTTAATAACAATCCGTGTCAACTTGTGACAGGACATGACAAAGCGATGTAAAGGCGATTAACGAACAGTATTGAAATACGAGCTGAGTGGAACGTGCAATAATCTATACAGGGGCGGATGGTAATATTATGTGAGAAAGCCAAGGTGCATCCAGGGCGAGTAGGAGCTTACAGTTGACCCTAGTTTCTGAGGCTGGGGATCAAGCTTGTATTCAGCGCCGCACTGCAGATGCTATAAGGAAGTAATTGCAATTTATGGCGGCAAGAATATTTGCATAAACGTGGAATAAAAATAAATGCAGGATCTTTTTAAATTTCGTCAAGTAAAAGGTCACTGGTGCTCTGGGTGTATTTTTCTAGTCTGAAACTTGCACATATATTCCATTTATATCATGTTTTATAATAACTAATACCGTAAAGTGGGGTGAGAGTGATCATTTTAAACATAATATTATGAATAAGTTTTTTACCTTTAGATTTAAATAAACCATATTTGGCAGGTCAGTGAGATTGATGTAGACGTATCGGAATATAAAAATATAAGACTAAACAATTAAAAATAACAGCAAAAATAAATAGAAAGTGGGTGATTAATGTCACCCCTGATTATGGGGTGTGATTGATCACCTCATGTTAACAATGGAGAATGACTTTATATTGATGTAGTAACAATCAGTCTCAATATCAACAAAATCGAGCAAGCAAATTTCTTGGAATTATTATAAGTTGGTTACAATGTGATACTTTTAACTTAAACTTACATCTTGGCCAATTCTAGTTCCAAAATTTTCTACGGTTATGAAACAAACTGTAAATATGTTTTAGTAATAGTAAATTAAAAATAAATCAAACATTTTTATTGATTCTTTCATTGCCTTAGGGAAACTGTTTTTTTTATTGATTCGTGCATTATTGCCGGCATCTGTCCACACGCACAATTTCAACTTGTTTGGACATTGGGAAGTAGGTAAAATATTGATTTCACGACTTGAACGTAACAAACAAAGAGTAAAGGGAAGTGAATACAAGTGTACATGCAGATCAGTACGATTTTAGTTACAAATGGATTTAGAAAAAGGAAAAAAATCTGATGTGGCCAGGCACATGACTTTATCATACAAAATATAAAATTAACAGTTTAGCTGCACAAGAATCTATTTGACTGAGATAAATCGTGTCTGTATTAAAATTAAACTAGTTAGCCAGGATTTGACAGATATATTTATAGTCAATAGTATCAATAGAAGGTATTGTCAAAGCATCAGCATTTGACACTACCTACTATCATTAGAATAATAGTTGTTTATCTCACAAGTGCCGAAAGTACGGAATAGCGCGACGAGCGGTGATGCGGCGCGTCACAGATGGCGGAGCGTCGCCGTCGCATGTGAGCGGGTCATGTAGTTTTCGGCAGGAGTGACATCAACGTTTTTTGTGTTGCTTATTGAGAAATAGGTATTTAAAAAAAATCAAAAATGGTTATTTTTCTGAATAGGAAATGTTAGGTTTATACCACTTCTACGAAACGTCAAGTTTAAAAAGTTAATTCAAATTCTGACAGATTTATATTCATTCATGACACTGTAGATGTCACATCCGTACCAACATACTAAAATATAACTATACTCATCGCTATACATTATTTACTTTATCAATTTATCGCTTTTACAATTAGATATAACAACGGGTTGATATATCTTATCAACAAACAATCAAATTGGTGATCTTATTTTATTTGAATTTTGTATTTTGTGCTTTGCCGCACTAGAGCGGCAACGTTCCATAGCGGTTCTCCAACCTCTGATGAAATCAGCTGTTTTCGAGTGTGACAGCCATAGACATTTCTGTGGTGACACACAAAAACATATTTGTCAAAATTCTGGCTACTATGTATTTTCATATCAGTGCAGATGCGACCTATCTCGATCGAATAGAATTTGCTCTTGCAGCTAAACTATTAATTTTACCAAAAAATGTCATAGGCATAAATTATTCAAAATTTCCTCTACTTTAATTTATTATTTAAGTATTTTGACGAAATTACAGAAATGGCGGCTCATTTTCAAAATCCTTGAAAAAGGCTTAGAATAAACTACCAGTTCCTTTGGACCCTTTTGAACCAGCTCTAAGTTAGGTCATGAAACTTCTAAATATGAACTTTCGTCCCGATACCTTTAGCAGTTTCTTCGGAATCGTCGTCACAAAAATCGTTTACACACACACACACACACACACACACACACACACACACACACACACACACACGCACACACACACAGACATACACACACACAGACATTTTTTTGTACCTTGGTCAAAAATGTTCAGGGGACCCAAAAAGACCTATTTCCGCTAAAATCTCAATTTTTTTTTTCGGCGTGATTGCAATACTTTACCATACTGCGTATGATAAAGTAAAAAAACGTTCAATTTCCAAATTGTAATTTATGATTTAAGTAATTTATCAATATCTAACTACATCTTGTTTTTGTTTCTTCCAATATTAGAAGGTTTGGAAAAGATACACTGTTTGAAATAAAAGTTTTTTTAAGTAAAAAAATAGTACAATTAAAGAATATTATCTTTCGATATCATCACGCTTATCTAAGAAAATCGCGTAACAGCTAGGCGTTAGAAGTGAGTATTTTATTCTCCGAGTATTAACCCGGAGAATAAAATGTTTGGTACGGTTTCCATGGAAACGTCAAAATCCAGGATTACATCTTCATCTGCGACTTTATTACGTCGATCGTTAGAGTGGTTCTGGGAAGCCAATATACCTACCTACATATTGTTGTTTCCTGCAACGCAATAACCCAGTAAATATAAGGATGGATATTGGACAGAAATGAAACTTTGTCCACATACACTTGCATTCAGTAAAGCAAAATTAAACAATTCAGAATGGAATAAAATTCTTAAGTAACTAATTATTTATTTAAAAATTATTTGGTGGACTTGAGTCCTATTCATATGAATCATAGATATACCCATGAAGTACCGAATCTCGAGAAAAGCTCTATTTATGAAGAGATTTAGATGTCCTACCCCGGCGAAAGAAGCTTAATTTCAAAAATAATTTACATACTTATTATAACACATACAACAAAAGGGACGTCACCTGTTGCCTGGTATTTCGACACAACGGTCGACAAGACGGTACGAACATGTCTACAAATAAATTTTTCGTAGTGACACTGATCAAATTCTCTCACTCCATTTACTATCAGATGTGTTTTCAAATTAATTTTGTTTAAATGTTTTGACATTCAGATAATTACTACAAACTTACCAAAATGTTGTTCAATAATCTGGATGAGTTTGTTTAGAATTTGCTGAATAGATCATCAAAATTAGCCAAAGATTAGGAAAGTTATTGAGCATGACGATTTAGCAAAACGTTTATTGTGTTTTTAATAATTATTAACTGGAGCTTCAACTGCTGTTAAGTGAAAAACTGTCAAAGCTGGGCACAAAGGCGTTCATCCGTTAATCGTTAATTAACGAAGTTAAATTGTTCCCTAACGAATTAACTTTTAAGTTAACTTTCTAAACCATTAACGTTCAAAACTATTTACTTCCGCCACATTTGTTATCCATTAATTCAATTCCGTTAAATCGAAAATATCATAATTAAACATTTCAAACTGCTATTGACATTCAGTGCATGGTCGGACTACTTGACGTACTACTTGGTGCAACACGGTGTCCGTACATAAAGCATGTTTAGTTTTTAGTTCCAATTTGTATGTACAGTCGCGGAAAAAATAATGTTCCCATCCTAAATTTCTTGTTTCCATGTAACTCACTAACTACCAAACGAAATTTGATCCGACTTTCATCAAGAAATTTTATGATGTATGCGTACTATTTTCCGCGAGTACACCTATTTATTATGTAATAGTCAATATTTAACTATTTTTTAATATTGTTACTTTTTAATAAATACCAATTGTTTCAAAATATAAATCTAGACTTAAAAAGAAACCTTCTGAAAATGCATTAATTCTAACTGAAACCAACTTAGTTGGTCTTTTCAATGTCTTTTATAAATATTACATCTCGCAATTTAGTTATTTTAGTTACCACTGTGGCTGGTTTGTAAAATTCCTAAGGCAATTTTAACTCATGCAACCGAAAGATCTATATAAACAATGGTTATACACATCATAACCAATTTTTTATAAAAACTTAACGGTTAACGATTAACGTTAACTTTGTCGTTAACGGATTATAAATTAACGAAGTTAACTTCTGATTAATTTGCATAATTTTGCTATCTGTTCATACATTGTCAAAATAGATCTTTGAGAATTGGCTTACGGAGCAAATTAAACGAGTGACAAAGAAGATGATAACCATACAAACGCAACACAAATAATTTGCTTTGGCTATATTAAGTAGTAACAACAGCATGTGTAAAACATTGTTACGTCATATTCTAACACTAATATAAGGTGAAGAAGTTCAAAAAATCAAATAAAACATTCAATGTCGGTCTAATCGAGATCCAATCTATTATCGTGTAGGCATTTCTGCAATTTGTATGCCGTCTCGCAGGAATCATCCCCTTTGATGTTCTTACAAGATTCGATGGCGTGATAGGCAGCCTTCATGTCCGCTTTCGCAGGAATCTTCGTCTTGATCTTGTCGGTCTGGATCTCGCCCTTGTCGTTAATGAATCCAGACTCCAAGTAATAGCACCGGAAGAAACATTTCAACTCCCTGTTCTCGGAGTAGTTCCCGTCGAACGCCTCGTCAACAAGTGACGGGTTCACGCTCGTCTCTCTAATGCACGCCTTTTTGTGAACCTTGTCGGTGGTGGTCTCGGCCAAAACCTAAGAGAAAAAATCACTTTCGAACGACTAATAATTTAACGGCGAAGCCAATTGGCTGCGAAAGCTCTTGGATCGTTGCCAGGTTATTAAAGTGGACGGGCGACTGCGGGATTACCCTTAAACTTTCTTACTGTGGGTTTAGTCAAGCGTGAAATTTGGTTGCCAAAAAGTTGTGCTGGCTAGTATAATAGGAAAAATGACAAATGAGCGATGGAAAAGTATACGCAGAAGTATTAAGTTTATGTCAAGCTATGCGTGAGATGAACGATTTTGGTAATAAGTGATAATATAAGTTTTAGTTTCACATATGCTCATATGCAGCATTTCTGATATAGGGCCAAAATAAATTCTAATTAATTAATTTTAAATGAAAGGTATATTAAAATTAGTAGGTAATGATATTTGTTTGGCTCTTGTAAAAAGTAACAACAGAATGTATACAGAGTATTTTTTTGGTAAACAGGGCAAAAATTGAGACATCGTTCGTTTACTGTTTTTACTCAAAACCCTGTGGAGTTGGACGGTTATGGAAAAAAATTTGAAAATTCACGACAAGTCTAAATACTTACTTGAGTTATCTTTACAGATGGCGTCAAACCCATTAGGCTAACCTTTAAGTATCATACTGGTACCATGTTTAATTTTGACATTTTTTAAGGGTTTTTCTTGTTCTGCCTCACGTAATGAACCAAATTTGTTTTTCTCGAGATGTTTGACCGTATTTTTCTATTTTTGTTTTTGCAAACGTGTTTGGAGCTAAAATTAAATTTTTTTTATTGAACCAACTATTTCATTTTTTTTTCACTGGTCTGTCAGTCAAGTTGTAACTATTCGATTTTTACGTATAAAGTGCATGTTTAACTGAACAATATGGAGTAACACAATAATAAGACTCTTCAAGCACATAAAAAATAGAAAGGCTTTGTTTAATGTGACGTGTCATTTCGTGCAAAAACAAAACAAAATAGCAATATAAAACTATGTTTCAAAATTTCACTCTGCATACGATGCTATAAAATCTCTACTGTTCTTTTTGTTCAAAACCAAACAAAGCCTGCTGAGTTTAATACACCATTCATTTCACTTTAAAATGACCCGATGTTCAAAAATCCTGCATAGCTATACATATAGTAACATTACATGTGACTGGAATATGTATTCTGTTGTTGCAAATATGGTATGTTTTTAATCTTCACATTATAAGGAATTTGTTTTTTAAAGAGATATTTGTATTAACTAATTATTATTGGGAACACGGATAATTACAAATTTGTGCTGTTCTTTTACGCACAGTGTATATATTTAAATCAGAAAGAGTTTCGATTCCGGACACGATGGGGAGTCATATGAAATAGGGGATTACGGCGTGGAGCGCTGGGTCCGATGCGGCTGGTGATACCAATAAGTTAGGGCGTCGGCCAATCAATATTCAGTTCTTGTAGAATTAGCTGTTTTAAATTTCGTCAATTTCAGGCTTGCTCGTGTTACTTCCCTTAACGTTAGTAAGTAAAGGATAATTTTATCATAAATTCGTGAGATTTGTTCAATGAGAGAAGACACAAATAAATTAATAATTACTCAAATAGCTTTTTGTGCGGGCTGCAAATGACAAATCTTTCTAGCCGGTGATAACAAAAAGTCAAAAAAATCTTGCGCATAGGCATGAACTATCATTATTTTAAAGCAAAAATTGCCAAAGGACCTAGTCCTTCCTAGCAACGCCAGTGGCACAGCTAATATAAAATCATACATTCAGACTCTTATCAGACCCTACCTAATAAAATCAATTATAAATAAAATAATAAAAAAGAATTGACGTTTCGTTCGTGATTGTTTAATAAAGGAAGTTTCTAGAAGACACACTTCACGTCACTTTAAGAGTAAACCAACTTTAGCAACAGCATCAGGGAAACCGATCGTGCGAGGTATGATTGGATGGATCTTTTAAAACAAAATTACTCAAACTAAATGACATTTTTATAATTATTTTAACTAAACTGAGTTAACGGGAATCTGATGCTTTACTGTTTGGTACCAATATCAGCAACTTTCCGTTCTATTTGCAGAGTTTCAGACCAAAAAGACCTACCCAATGATAATGGTTTTGAAATAATATTGTCCCTCGCGAAACCTATCAACGGTTGCAAATATTTTCTCGGTCTATCACATTATTACGTTTAAGGCATTACACGAGAGTATTTGTTCTCAGTTGTTTCTGCAGAAACTAACTAAGCAAATGACCAATCAAGTTAGCAAATCGTCTGATATTATCAGTTATAACAAAAGGTACAATCCGGAAACTATTTATTTTGTGTTAATTTGTCTTCTATATTCTTTAGTTTCTCTTCGTTTATTCGCATTTTGTTAGTACAAAAAATTCATTGAAACAGCTTTTGGGAACATTTCTCTCTTATATTTCGAAGCACGCTCTCAATAAATTTAGCGTCGTTATTCTCCAAATACGTACTTCATTGCAAATTTTAGTCATGTTCGTGCCACTGCGAATTGGGACTATGGTGAGACGTGTTCAATTATTGCTCAACTCGACTTGACGGTTTAGGCGCGATAATCGAAGGAATATATGGACGTCATTGGGCGAATTGCTCACGGGTGAAATCGGGGCTATATCAGATTTTGCTGCAGCGACCCTTTCAAACCCACGAACGCCATCGGGTACATCCTAGCCCATATATTGTGGCAATCTGATGAGGATCGCTGTCGCAAATGCTTACAAATGTCTGTATAATTTAGGGCTGTCTTATAATATGGGCATTTTGCGGCACTGACAGTGACAAATCCATAGTATAAGATTGGGATTTTGGATAATATTGTAACAAATCGTCCCTTCTTCTTTTTGTCACTATAATTATATTATGCTGAGCGGGACATGGATGTGTGGAGTTCAGACGTTTAAGCATTAGCTTTTAAACATATATGGAAAGTGTGGTTTTACCAACGTGTTGCGGGTCTCGTTATTGAAAGGCCAATTTATGGATTTATCTTTTATTGTAGACGAGTCGGTACATCTGCGTCTTTAACTTATTGATGGATGATGATGATAATCTTATATTATTGAATACTAATTTATTACTGACTCTCCTAACAATTAGATACTGAATTCCAGAGTTTTGCCTACATCCTGATGGGATGTGGTGACCAGTTTTAGCCAATAGGAAAATGCCACCCACAGAGAAATGGTTGTCTAATGTTATGAAAATAACATTCTTAACATAATTAGTTTGTTTTAAGACACCACATACTTATAATAAGAATATACCTTTAATATAAAACAACCTAAATATTTGCTTTAAGAACATCATTGTTTTGATTTAAGAATGTCGTTGTGTTGAAAATAATGTGAAGGTCGGCGATAGATGGCGCTTTAGTTTCTCGTCGTAAGAGAGGTCTCCTAGAGGGTGTATATAACCGCATACACGTCTATGCAGCATCAGTGGTTGTGCTATTATACCGCCAATGTACCTGACGTAGAAATGTTCAACAGCTCTAATAATGACTTCTCTAGTTGGGAAATCAAAATATTCTTCTTTGGATGCGTTAATTGCATTCCGTGTAAAATATTATTACTTTCAAAGAAGTAGGTGAATGATTAACTCAAGAATGTGAGCTGATTAGTCTAACTACCCAACCCTTTGATTTAAAAGAACAAATTCAAAACATTCAAAAAAGTGTAGTATTCATTTAAAATTCTACAATCTTAAAGTAAGACAACCGGTCAAAACAACGGTTATCTTCAATGAACGATATATATTCTTGGGTATATATAAAACAACCGTTGTTTTGAATTAACAAAGGTTGCTTAAAATTGAGACCACGTTTCGTTGTGTGGATGGCACCGTTTGAAACACGGTGTTACACAGAAACTACTTAGCAAGCTCAGCGGTTTTAACTGGTACATTTCTTGTTAATATTATATTCTGAAATTCAGCATTATTCGAATGGTCATGTTTTAACGATGTTTTACATTATGAAGAACTCAAACAGAGATCATCCCAATAATAACTAATGCTGAGTGTAAAGCCTCGCTTAGCAACAGACGATTCCAGTGTTTGTTTTTAAACAGACCAATCATACAGGTAATTCACAGGATGTTCTATTCATCTCGACACATTCATGCTAGAGTTATTCAAATAATTAATTTATCTAAGACAACATCCTAATATAATAATAATAATAATAATAATAATAATATAACATATTTATACTAATTACTACTTTGTAGTTTCACTAATCCTACTTCGCAAGTAGTATATCCGCAAGTATCTACTTATGGTAGTTATAAACTTAAATACAAAGGTATTAGTGATATAAATTTTATTCTTACATGCCAAATAATAATTTCAAATTGAAATGAAAGAGTATTTTTTGTTTGCTTGTTTTCCAATTTTGCTTTGTTTCCGAGTTATCTAAACGAAAAGTTAGATAACCACAAATAGTCTTAAAGGGGGTGTTATGTACAGGTGCAAAATACGTACTTGCTTTATTTTGATGTGTAACTTCTGATCCTAAGGCAGGATATTTTATTGCGAGAAAATTCGTTTTGAAATATTGTCCACCTATGTTTGCACCCGAAGCTACATTCCGAAGCTATTAAACTTTGCCAAACAAGTTATACGCCTTATTAAAGACGAGGAATGTGGCTACATTTATAAACCAGAGTATCTTTACATTTATAATATTATCATACTTACAAGGATTCGGCATTGTAAAACCAGGCTTATTAACTAACCACAAAAACAACCATTGTTGGCATTGTTCGCTGTTCCGTTATATGAATACCATTTTACGTTCATTTAGGAACTAAACAAAATTGCATTTAGTTTACCTAAAAGTTCAAAATTGAAAACAACAAAGATCATCAGCTCGAAAAAAATGAGCTTTGCTTTCCATAGCTTCTACAAAGGATTACAAGGTCTACTATATGGATTTGGAATTGATGTTTTTTTTTTCTTGACTAATAGTAAACAGTTCAGATAATATTTTACAACGCCAAAAGCATTTGCGGTGTTTTCTTACAACAATTTTTTTTGAAATCTACGTGCAGTATAGCTAAAAATGTAATCATCTAATCGAAGTTAAATTACTTAACTTTTATTACATAATAACAGTAAAAAAACTTTTTTGCGTTGCGTCCAAAGTTCACCCACAGCTTAATTATATGTTATTAATAGAAACAAAGTTTTACGTGGTTTAGAAATAAACAACTTTGACGCCGACGGCGCTTTATAAGGGAAAATTAAAAAAAAAATATTTTCTCATAAATAAAATAAAATACCTGAGATGGTGGATAGTTATTTTGTTTACCGGATTATTAAAAAAATATTGCAAGTAACTTATAATTACTACGTATATTTACAATACCGTAGGACGATAGTACTTCATTCATGAATAAACTAGCAGTTGTGGGTATAACAACAGTCCATAATACATTCTGTTAAGTTCTAGATAAATTTAAGTAGATTATCTGTTCATAGCAATGTAGTAGCTGCATTTTCAGAGATAATCAGATTTGCTGCAACGACGTAGACGTTAATTAATGTGAGCGAAGTGGTTTTGTTTTTGTTTTAGAGTATTTCCCGGCACCTTAGAGAAACTCATCAACTTCCAGTACAACTGTATTGGAACCTGTAGTGCCGCTCTCGAATAATTTACTGCAGTACTTACTCTATTATTTATGGTCCCGTTTACTGTACCGCGTCTAGCTCAAGTAAAAGGGATAACACAAGTATGGGTGAAAAATTAAGTTTATTATTTATTTAGGTATTATTTCGTATGCTGAAGGGATAAGAAAGTTGGACGACTACTTTTTAAAACTCCATTACCACACTTCTGTCTTCCTTATTTAGTGGATTTTCCGTTAGATAACAGAATTCTTGATTAATAAGGGTTAACCGAAATGTTTTCTAAGTGAAACCTTATCCTATGTGTGTTGAGCGTACCGAGATTCGAGCAAAGTTAACTTGTTATGACGCACGCCCCCCGATTCCGCATAACTACCAGGAACTTTCCGTAAAGTTGGGAAATTTAACTACTGGCATTTCCTGTGACTACTTCTTGTTGTTGTGAGTTAAATTTCACATTATGAAACAAGCAGTATGTCATGTCTCCTAATCATAAAGTTTAATCGAAATCTTTGTTTAATAGAATTTTATGTAAATGCTATGATGGTAATAAATTACACCGTAGTGTGGCTAGCATGCATAGCTAAAACTAAACGCCTATTCACTTTCCATTTATAAAATGGTTGTTAACTTGTTCCTTGACTGATCAATATTTTCGCATT
The DNA here is from genome assembly GCA_964023965.1 of Melinopterus prodromus. Taxonomy (NCBI): domain Eukaryota; kingdom Metazoa; phylum Arthropoda; class Insecta; order Coleoptera; family Scarabaeidae; genus Melinopterus; species Melinopterus prodromus. Next base: position 60,393,547 of record OZ030391.1, on the reverse strand, counting down.
TTCAATTGCCTTTTTCTCGAACATTTTTATTTGTCATTATGAGGAGTTTTTAGAAGTGTGGCATAATTATGTCTTTCTATTCCTAGTTGTTCTAAAAGCTCCAATTTATAACTTATCTTACATTTGTGGATTAATTTTGGCACACTGTAATTAATACAGTGCCCAGTATTAAATGTTTGTTGAAATAAATTTGATAATGTCCCGTTATTCGTTTTGCAAACTTTCTTTCGGTTTAATCGACATAAAGGGCCTTACAATCTGAGCACTTGACAGAGTAGAATCCTGACTAGCCCATAATATGTTTCGACGTTTGAGATTTGAAATAAGTTTATATATACTATCGTTACTTTTAAATACACTGAGTATTATATTGAATTTTTGTAAAATTTTATTTAGTCATGTATTGGTGTTACTATATGTGAAAGGATTGTAGATTATAATTGGAGGGATTTCTGCTATGTATAAATGGTCATTGGTTTTAAGTCTATATTGAAAAAGTTTATTAATGTTTTACAAGTAATGAGATATTAGACTATAGGTAATAGATATACTATGAAAATGAATGAATTATTGTCATTGAATATGAATTTATGGTGCAGGCGCCCAAATGGTAAATGGTAGTAAATTTGTAAATTTGTTTACAGAATATCGTTTCTTTGCCAGATGACCACTAGATACATATGTTTTTACAATATAGATGATATATTCTGTAAATTAGTTTGCAGGTTTTAATTTCTACAAAAGCGTGCACTTTGCGAAAATGATATCTCAATGCTTCTCAATGATTACGAGTATTGGTTAAAGACATAATAAACCTAACTATTGAGTTGGTTTGCTTTTGAAAGTTTAAAAGCATTTTCGCAATAAAGTCTACTCCACATGAAATATTCAACTTTGCGAAGATTTTATACGACGAAGGGGTAATACGTGAGTACATGCATTTTTCTGTGGAGTATATCTCAAAGAAACCCGCATGCAATCCAATTTCGTACAGATTTTCCAAGGTTTCCCGGAAACTAAAAGCACATCTCTGCGGATGTTCTAAAATAGGAGAGCACAAGTATGGCAGAATACTCACGCGTTGGCTTATCAGGACAACAAGGACGAATGCCGAAAGGATAACGTTCAGCTGGGCCATCTTGATGCTCGCACGCGTAGCTAACTGTCGCAGATGCGGTAATAATGTGAAATTTACGCATTCCAGACACCAACCTCTTATATCTCGCCCGCATTTCCTGTTATCGCTGCAGATGATCATTTAATCTAATAATTGCCGGGCTCGGTCGCAGAGAACATTTTCCGCTGAGCCCACTGGTTTTGCGGTTCGTACCATTCGTTATACAGGGTGGATATACAAAAGTTGAAAATCACACCGTAGTTACTATTTAACCACGTTTAATATATGGAATGGAATGGAATTAATATATGAAATGGTCAATAATAATAATAAATGGGTTTTATTTATTTAGTCTAAAAGTCCATGTACCGTTAGGTGTTGGACGTACTCTTTACAATTCACATGTGACATTTCTTTCTTTTTACACTGTAATATTTATTATTTGTTTCCAAGTTCTCCTGTCTGGTGCAAATGTTCTCGCTTCATCCCACTGGATATTACGTTCTTCACTCGCTCGCCGCACCTGTTCTTCCCATCTCATTTTTGGGCCCCCTTGCCCTACCCAGTTCCAGTCCGGCACTCTATCTTTGAAAATTTGTCGTGTTTTGCTAGTCATTCTTTCGGTGTATACCCCAGCCATCCGAGTTGTCGTTCCTCAATTATCCTCTGTATTGGTTTTGTGTTTAGTTGTTGCATAACGCTCTCATTTCTGAACCCAATTTTAGTGATTCCTTGAATTCTCCTAAAAAATCTAATTTCCGTTGTCGTGACCCTGCTCTTATTTCTCCTTGTAATAGTCCATGGCTCTCTTCCAGATATTAGTGATGGTCTTGTTACTTTTTGGTACACTTGGGCTTTTATAGTCGATTGAATAATTCCTTCCCAGGAATCTGTTTCTGAGCGTACTGTAGATTTTTCCAGCCTTTCCTATTTTCTCCGATAGTTTTTACTTTATCATACGCAGTATAATAAAGTATTGTAATCGTGCCGAAAAAAAATTGAGATTTTAGCGGAAATAGGTCTTTTTGGGTCCCCTGAACTTTATTGACCAAGGTACAAAAAAATGTCTGTGTGTGTGTCTGTACACGATTTTTGTGGAGACGATTCCGGAGAAACTGCTAAAGGTATCGGGCCGAAAGTTCATATTTAGCAGTTTTATGACCAAACCTAAAGCTGAAAAGCTTTTGGTTTAAAAGGGTCTAAACTCTAAAGGAACTGGCTATTTACTTTTAGCATTTTTCAACGATTTTGCAAATGAGCCGTCATTACTGTAATTTCGTCAAAATAGATAAATAATAAATTAAAGTAGAGGAAATTTTGTATAATTTATGCCTATAAAATTGTTTGGTAAAATTTATAGTTTACCGGCAGGAGCAAATTCTATTTGATCGAAATCGTGTGTGCATTAATAGTAGGTAGCCAGGATATTTTGAAACTTTTGACAGTATTCAGAACGTCAGCGGTTGCGAAACGTCAATTTAACACGAAATGCATGGAGAATGCGATGAGGAGGAGAAGCACGCGCGCACGTCCGCTATGCGAAACAATATTGAAACAGCTTGGTGTTTACAAAGTCAATGGGTACTTCGATTGCGGATAGCAATGTTGTTATGCATTTTTCAAGGATTTTGCAAATGAGCCGCCATTTCTGTAATTTCGTCAAAATAGTTAAATAATAAATTAAAGTAGAGGAAATTTTGTATAATTTATGTGTATGACATTTTTTGGTAAAATTAATAGCTGTAGGAGCAAATTCTATTTGATCGAGATCGTGTCTGCATTATTATAGGATTTGCCAGATATTTTTATTCTAATGACAGTAGATAGTGTGAAAGACTGCTTTTTTGACAATACCTACTGTCAATATCTGTCTAATCCTGGCTAATTCGTTTTATTTTAATGCAAACACGATCGATCTCGATATAATCTCATGCAGCTAAACTATTAATTTAATATGTTGTATGATAAATTCATGTGCCTGGCGACATAAGATTTGTTTCAATGCTACCGTTGCGTTGTGCTCTACTGCTGTAGAGCATCAGTATCATTCATCATTATGATGGTTTTACTATTTGCGATGTTGATTTCCATATTTATTTTCGTTAGCTCAGTATGGCACATCAAATTTTGTTGTAATATCTTTGCCGATCCGACGAATAGTACCATGCCATTTATAAATATTAGTTCTTGTACTGTTATTAATAATTATATTTCTTGGTACTACCAATACAAAAAATGTTTACGCAGGTCAAAAAACATTACACAATATATTACATTAATCAACCAACAATTTATTCTCGAAGTTGTTTCTTAAGAGCTTATCATAATTATAACAGCATTTATTTATCAGGTACTACTTCATGCAGCTTTTAAGTTTAATCGCAGAGCAGTACTTTATATCTGCCGGAAGGACGTTAAAAAACTACCAAGCCTAAAAACGACAAGTATTAATTATTTTCTGCTCCTCTAATATTTAGTCTCTAATATTTATGTTTAAAATTATTCATTAGAAACATAGCTATCATTTTTTGTAAGACAACTTGCAGAACTGGTACTGGAAAGTATCAGTTTAAGCTACAAATACAAAGTAACAAATATTCATCGGTACTGTATATCTCTAATTCGCAATCAAATTACAAATTTAAAACAAAACCATTTTTAGATAACTTTGAGTTAAGTTTATATTTTAACGTTTTCTTTAACTGAAATAATATTTTTATACCTCTCGTTGTTCTTTTGCATAAAAATGTGGTTGCTGTTTAAGTAAAGTTAAACGCTGCTGTAATATAGATGTTGAGGGAGTCTGTAAATATTTAATGTGATTTATTATGATAAGCAGATTTCGTAATCCACCCTGTATATTTATATACTAAGACGTTCTTGGAGATTTTCCAGGAAACTGTTAAATTATTCAATGCGCAGTTATGTAATAATTGCTTGCTTATTACGTATCTTGGTCGCGTTTTGTGGAACTGCTTAGTCATAAAAGGATTTAGCGCCGCAAAGATTTTGCAAAAGCTTAAACAAATTACTGCCGTGGGAGGCGTCATTAATGATGAATTATATTATACGATGATTAATGGAGTGGTGCAAGAAAGTTGTTATAGGCGCTTGAATTATATTACGCGAATTTAATTGCATAATTATTAGCTTATTATGTTGGTTCTAATAAGGTAGGAATTCAATCGTAGAAGACAAAATGACCCGTTTAAAATTTTATCTACTTTACCAATTTATAATCTATTACACAAAAGATTGTCTTTGTCTTTAGACTCTCCAACAATGGCAACACAGGATCGATTTTTATAGCTTTTGTTACCAAATAAAGTCCTTTATTTTCTTGAACGTCATCAATGATGAAAACATATTGATAACTCATCAGTATTTGTTATAGGTTTACACTATTACCTAGAGGGAAATTTAATATGGTTTATTTCATTGTTTTGTGTACTGATACGTGAACTCTGCTCGTTACTAGCAGCCACATAATACATGCCGGTATGTGACACAAATTTTAAGAACAACTATGCGAGTCTAACTGGCCGTAGTGAACTAACACTGTTTTAATTAGGGTAAAACCAGAGGAACAAGCAAATCCACTGTGAAATACGAGTTCATGTAGATACAGGACTGGCGTGAAATTTGCGTCGGAGGCTGTTTCTATGGTCCTCAGGAAGTTAGTAGTTACTAGTTTAGCACTGGTTACCTTTGAGAGACGTTGCAAAGTTTAAGTTAATTAAGTAAATTGCTTAATCACCACTTCTGTTAAATTGTTCAACTTTCGTATAAACGTGATCACAACTAGCTTTGAACGTAAACGCATTTTCCATTTGTTTCCATTTGTCATTTTCCAACTTATCATTTCGGGTTGCAATAAGTATGGGCTCTTATGCTGTAGTAAGTAAATGATTAATAGTAAGCCTCTCCAATAAGTATTGTAGACTCAGCATATTGTCGTCTTGTGGCATCATTGATTGAAATCGGTTGAACAAAATTATGGATAATTTTTTCGGCCCCCTCGTAAAGTTGTTTAACATGCATATGTTTCAACACTCCTTCTAAACATAGGCCTCTGCTGTATTAGCTTTAGGTACTCGACTTGAACTCCCTCCTCAGTGTTTGCCTTTTTGTGAACTCTTCAATTTAAGTTTCCGTTAGATAGGGGAATAAAAATCCAAAATTCAAGGATAAAATGCACGTCTTTCATATACATTTCTTTAGAACAGAGTATGTATTCCTTAGTCGTAAGTTGTAAGAGATCAGTGGCCACCAATGCACCCATGAGCGATTGCAAGTTACCTGAGAAATTATGTTTTGCAGATTGGTCGGTAGCGACTAGGGCTTCCAATACCGGACGAAATACTGATTTCGGGATTAAAGATTTTGTAATCCCGGGATCCCGGGATTAGATTTGGAAAAAATCGAAAGTTGCCGTATTAAAACGTCTGGGATGCAAATAGTTACCAACTCCAGTCAGTAAGAAACGCCTAAAAAATTACTTTATTGGACAATATCTTTTCTCCGATACTAGATCAACGTTTTAAAATTTTACCATACAAGTATAGAAAACCAAAATTGACGGTTTAAAAGGTGTCAAAGTGTGCGTATTGACATCAATAACAAAAAAAATTTAAACTGTATGAGATAATAAATAACTTGGTCTTGCAACTTAAATTCGTTTAAAAATTTAACATTTTTGTAAAATGTTTCAAGAATAGTCACTGCAAAAGAAATTGTTTGATCGAGTCTAATTTTAAATTTTTCATATTGATGCCACTAAAATTGACAAATTTGTGTATTCGTATTAAAGGCAAAATTGGATAACTTTAGTACACTAGCTGTTTGTATTTGAAATAAAACGATTATTGGGGAAACGCGTTTTCAAGTCCATACGTATTACAACAACAAAAAAATTCTAAATTGATGAAAAATGCAGTGCAACTTCTTAGAATATTAAATATTCAATTTCTTGTCATGAAAAAAAAATCTGATGTGGCCAGGCACATAACTTTATCATACAATATATAAAATTAATAGTTTAGCTGCATGAGAATGTATTTGATTGAGACCAGTCGTGTCTGCATTAAAATAAAACTAGTTAGCCAGGATTTAACAGATAAACAAATAATTAAATAAATAAATAATTCCTTTATTAAAATAAGACAATATTAAATGCAACAAAATATTATTTATATTTAGGGCGTAGTTCAGCACACTTGTTTCCAAATTGCCTTATTGTTCCACTCAACCCCTTACGCAAACTAGAACTAAGACATAATTGTAGCAATAATATAAAAATAATTCCGAGAACTTATCAAAACAAAAACAAAAAAAAAATCTGATGTGGCCAGGCACATGACTTTATCATACAATATATAAAATTAATAGTTTAGCTGCATGAGAATATATTGTATTGAGATAAATCGTAGGTATTGTCAAAGCATCAGCATTTGACACTACCAACACTACGTCATTAGAATAATAGTTATTTATGTCACAAATGCCGAAAGTACGGAATAGCGCGACGAGCGGTGATGCGGCGCGTCACCGAAGGCGGAGTGTCGCCGTCGCATGTGAGCGAGTTGCGCTATCTAGTTTTTGGCAGGAGCGACATCAACGTTTATTGTGTTGCTTTTTAAGAAATACGTATTTTAAAAAAAATAAATAAATGATTTCTGTATAGTAAATGCTAGGTTTGCTAGGATTTGTAGGTAATGGTAGCTAATGGCGGTGGTAGAATACGAAATTATAGTATTTCTTACAGGTCGTGATAATGACACATATTAGTTTGCATGTACATAAACATGAGTCACTAGCAATTTTCTATTGGAAATACTACAACGGCGTCTGCTAACACTGCCATTTTCACTAATGAAAACGCACCTTAAAAAGGTAATTCAAATTCTGACAGATTTATATTTGTTCATGACACATCCCTACCAACATACTAAAATAAAACTACACTCATCGCTATACTTTATTTATACTTTTCGCAATTTATCGTTTTTAGAATTAGATATAAAGACGGGTTGATATTTCTTATCAACAAACAATCAAATTGGTGATCTTATTTTATTTGAAATTTGTATTTTATAATTTGCCGCACTACAGCGGCAACGTTCCATAGTGGTTCTCCAACCTCTGATGAGATCAGCTGTTTTCGAATGTGACAACACAAAAAAGTATTTGTCAAAATCCTGGCTACTATGTAATTTCATATCAATGCAGATGCGACCGATCTCGATCAAATAGAATTTGCTCTTGAAGCTAAACTATTAATTTTACCACAAAATGTCATAGGCATAAATTATTCAAAAGTTCCTCTACTTTAATTTATTAATTAACTATTTTGTCGAAATTACAGAAATGGCGGCTCATTTGCAAAATCCTTCAAAAAGGCTTAGAATAAACTACCAGTTCCTTTGGACCCCTTTCAACCAAAAGCTTTTCAGCTCTAAGTTTGGTAACAAAACTTCTAAATATGAACTTTCGTTCCGATACCTTTAGTAGTTTCTCCGGAATCGTCGCCACAAAAATCGTTTACACACAGACATACATACACACACACACACACACAGACACACACACACACACAGACATTTTTTGTACGTTGGTCAAAAATGTTCAGGGGACCCAAAAAGACCTATTTCCGCTAAAATCTCAATTTTTTTTTTCGGCTTGATTACAATACTTTATCTTACTGCGTATGATAAAGTAATAACTCTAGAATCTAATTACACGTAATTTCAGGAAATCCAACTCAACAAAACATCGCACCTGCCCATAAAAAACTAAAAACAGCCTCCAATGTGCGCTCGATGCCTATAGTCCCCCCTGTTGAGCAAACAGACAACGCTTCACCTTTCCCCCAAAACTGTTTAACGCTAAATTTTTCATATCTTCCCTGAGAACATTGTATATGTGACTGACCTGGTAAGAGAAGGACAGTTTATATATTGCTGTTTATACAGCTCAGTGTGATGGGCAGGTGGAGCAAACAAACCCCCGAATCTTAAATTAAGGTTATGGACATCCGTTCTACAGCATATCTTCCGCATGAGGTATTGTGGGATCCTAGTGTATAGCAACTTATGATACAATATTGCTGCATGCAACACCCTAGTGTTATCCATGTTCAACCACCCCAAGTCGCCCAGCCCATTCGATACATGATCATACTTCGTCAAACCAAAAACAAACAGAACACATGCATTTTGGACACGCTGAACACGCTGGCTATCCGACGCCATCAGGCAAGGACGGTACACGGTATCACAATATGAGATCTTTTGATACTATAAACTACTGTCAATATTCATTGTGAGATAATGTCAAAACATCAACATTTGACACTTATCAAAACTGGTACTGCCATTAGACTGAAAAATTTGCAAATCCTGGGTCACTATATAGTATTAAATCAATGCAGATGCGACCGATCTCGATCAAATAGAATTTGCTCTTGCAGCTAAACTATTAATTTTACCAAAAAATGTCATAGGCATAAATTATTCAAAATTTCCTCTGCTTTAATTTATTATTTAACTATTTTGACGAAATTACAGAAATGGCGGCTCATTTCTAAAATCCTTGAAAAAGGCTAAGAGTAAACACCCAGTTTCTTTTGACCATTTTGAACCAAAAGCTTTTCAACTCTAAGTTTGATCATGAATCTTCTAAATATGAAGTTCCGTGCCGATACCTTTAGTAGTTTCTCCGGAATCGGATTCACCAAAAATTGAGTACACACACACACACATACACACACACACACACACACACACAGACATTTTTTTGTACCTTGGTCAAATATGTTCAGGGGACCCAAAAGGACGTATTTCCGCTAAAATCTCAAAAAATTTTTTCGGCACGATTACAATACTTTACAGACTGCGTATGATAAAGTAAAAAATATTAATACTACTTGTACGTCTTTCGGTTTTTGCAAATACACGTCAAATTGCCCAACCCACATTATAAAAATATATTTTTTATCTAAGTGCATTTTATTTCCATTTACTAATTTTAAATTTTGTAATGTATCATTGAACACAGGTAAAGAAATCTGCCACAACTTTTTTATGTTTATTTTTTCTGTTTTAAACACAGTCTGTATTTTTTGTGCAGGGTAGTATTGTAACTAAAAAACTTAAGCAAGTTGAAAAGGTTCTTGTTTGCCTCCGTATTGAATTGTATCTACGTCTTGCAAAATGTGTTCGTCATAATATAACAAAATGTTGGTGTAAACGAACATTTTATGCATGATGCTTAATTTAATCAGAAAGGATGCTGTTATAGACTGAAGTTCATAATTTAAAACTGGCAGCTCAATTGATTTATTGTACACTTTCGCCAATTAACAAAAAATAAGAAAATAATTTAGATTTAACTTTTATGGGATCCCGGGATTTAGATTTATAATCCAGGGATCCCGAAAAAGCTCATTATTTGTCGGGGTCCAGGGATCCCGGGATCCCGTAATCCCGGGATTGGAAGCCCTAGTAGCGACCAATCGCTTACGACTGGTTTTCTTGATGAACGAACGACCTACAACATCAATATCAAAAAATGATCACATTATTTGACTGTGAAAATGTTAAGCTAGTTACTCATTAAATTCTTAAAAATACATTTTATTTACTTAGAGTTAAATCTACAATCCAATAACAGTCAGTCCTGACCATTCGAGAATAATCCAGTTGAATATATGTCGCCAGCTTACTACATCCAATCGGATTACACTTACGTCAGCAGTTTGTTATTGTCAGTCTCACACTCTACATAATACAATATACATACATCAGCCATGCAATAATGCACAAATACAGATGTGATTGCAACTACTCCTGTGCAATATCAAAATGGAATATCGATTCAATATGCATGCGTTGGAAGGCGCATACCACTGGAACAAACTGGTGTTGCGGTACATTTGGCGTCAACTGGAGCAAACACACATCAAATACCTGGCGGCAGTAATGAATGGCGAACGTTTCACAGAAATTTTGTTTGCCAAAGCGGAACATGCCGGAGCAAAAGGCATTATATACCAACCGACCCGGGACAATAAATATTCAACGGTTTGTTTCCGAGTTTTATTCGGTAAAAGCCTCCAGTGGTAGCTTTTAAATAATGGCGGTGAAAGATGCCAACGCGAGTCTGAGGGCAAAATAATTGGCCCGTATTCGTACTAACACGACGCTGCACATGTTAGTGGGTATGTTACTCGGAAGTAACGGAAGCGTTTCAAAGCCCATTGTTTATATTCCACCTTGTTATTTTCATTTATGAAGTCGGAATCCACTGCGTGTAATTGTCTCTCGAGTTAATGTAGCTCCACTGCGACAATAATTGCACTCTAGCGAGGGAGCGTATCTAATGCACTAAATTTGATGTTATCGTATGAAAACATTCGGTAGTGAACCGTATCTCATATAGAATTATTTCTAGGGTTGCCATATTTTGTGGTGGCAGTTTCGGTACATTAGTGAGCGAGGGAATATACAGTGTGATTTAACCTGTCGAAGCGAAAATGTCCTATATTATAAGAGACTAAAGATAAATTCAATGAGTAATAAATTAATAATTCCTAGTCGAAATTGCATCAGAAATTATGTGTTTATAATCCGTCAGTAATTTTATTGTTCTTTTCACTTTATCATACGCAGTATGATAAAGTATTGTAATCGTGCTGAAAAAAATGAGATTTTAGTGGAAATAGGTGCTTTTGGGTCCACTGCTCGTTTTTGACCATGGTACAAAGAAATGTATGTGTGTGTGTGTATGTCAATAAAATTGGACCAATACTTGTTGGAAAATTAAAAACAAATATACTGGGAATATACATATACATGTCTTGGTTTTGAGAAAAACTGTGCCAAAAGTATGCAAGACGCGTTTTTTTATTTGGTTTTCCCAAACACTAGACTATAGTATAGTTAATTCACAACTTTTGTCTTCTGATGCTACGGAAAGAACATACCAGAATTGGTTGTCATTTGTTCAGTATTTTTGTTAAACCGGATAGAGTAGAATTTGTGTTTCATTATTGTCTTTTTGACAAATTTTTAAGGATGTCTACACTTACTTAGGGCCGATATATTCACCTATCGTCAAAGTTGTCGTTAGCCAACGAACAGATTACGCTAACGTTCGCGTTAAAAATGATTCTGTCTTTTCACCGATCTGTAACTTGTCGTCAGGTAACGAGGACGTAAACATCGCTAACGAATGTTTTTTGGCAGTATAGTATCAAAAGTCGGTAAAAAAGGTGTACTAAATCAATAGTTGGACCATAACTTGGACTAATTGCCGCTAGATTGCGCTAGATGCAGCGCCGTAAATGACAATGACAAAACGTAACCCAAATTCATTCGAACACGTTTTCTAACCGCATCAATTAAAAAGACCTAAACCAAAAATAAAAAAAATAGTATTGAAGGAAAAAAGAAAGGACCGCCAGTTTTGCAGTATCGGAGGTAAACCTCCTCGTAGACCCATTTATTCAATATGGTCTATTGACCGTCATGCCGATTATCACTGGTATATTAGCTGCGTGTGGATATTCTACACCGTTGACACCGGCATGACACCGGGTACACTGGGGTACACCGAGCAAATCGAGAATAGTAGAATAATCTACTATTCTTGCGAGCAAATGACATGTGAATGAGTAAAAGTATAAACGGCGTACAATATCGGAACGCAGCCATAGAAGTCGAATTCCGTCAGCCATAACAGCTTTTTCAAAAATAATGAGGTCTTCAACTTCCTCAAAGTCGAATTCCGCAAATTCGGCCATATTAACTAAACAATGATCAATAATGACTTCAATTAATACAGTACCACGTACGTACGTAAATATTTGTCAGTTTGACTTTTTGTTTGACATTCAGTACATGCTCTGTGATTGGTTCAAAGTGTTCGTTATCAGTTTACCGGCAGGTGCATTCGATCGCTAAATAAATTCGTTCGTTAAGCATATTTATCCGGTCGGTAACGTTAACGACAGGTGAATAGACACATATTTGCCATTTATCCTGTCGTTTAGATGACGAACAGTTTCACGATAGGTGAATATATCGGCCCTTTTAGACTTCTACACCAAAAGTTTACCGATTACCTGTTTAAGTGACTTGCTAATTTAGTTAACAACTGCCGGGCGCAATTTTTTTAAATTGAACTGTCAATATTTTTTTATAAATATGTGGTTCATTATACCTCCCACATTTACTGTGGTAGGGTATATTGAGTTTGTCACAATATTTGTAGCATCAGTAAGGACGCGAAGCAGGTATACACTTGTATATATATATTTTTGATCAGCATTTAAAACTCGATTTAGCTATGTCCGTCTGCCTGTCCGTCTGTCCTTCTGTCCGTCTGTGTACACGATATCTGTTGTAATTTTTAAGTAGTTGATTTGAAATTTGGTATGCAAGCTTATCTCCTAAAAAGTAATGACATGTTCGTGAATTAACAAAATCGGTTCACTCAAATTGTTTAAGTTTTTAAAATATTTACGATGGAGGGTAGTTTATCTTCAGCCCGGCTGAAGATAATTTTCTTACTAGTTTATATTAAGTATTTTGATTTCACGTTTTTTTTCTCACCATTTCACGTGCGAAAAAGTGCGTTCTTAGTTGCTTATAGAAAATATGGAGAAGCCTTTTCGGGCGCGCGAAGCGCGGCCGTCGCCCTAAATGGACCATTCTACATTGCGTGAGCTTTTGAAATTGACGGAAAAAGGCCTCTAGGGCGTTTTTGCTTCAAAATTTTCCAAAAAGCGAGCGATTTTGGTGAACGCGCCTCAACATTCCAACAGCAGTTTATTACGCGTCGTCATGGTTGCCAGCTAAGAAACGTCAAAAGCGCAGACATAACCTGCAATTTGTTGATCATTATCTTCGGAGGTTAAGACCACAACGTCCGTTCCAAAAAGCCTCTGAGAAACCTATAACGTATGTTTTACGTATATGAATAATTAAGAATTCGCATTTGTCTTTATTACGTACGAATGAAACCTACTACGTGTAGATACAAGCATAATATGGTATGATTTTACAAGCTATAGCAGAGATATCATTCATTGGTGAGTTTGGGTAAGTTTTCCTACGTGTTACAGCCACTGAACTTAATAATACGTCCGAACTTATGTCATTTTTCCTATGAGCCGAGCTGTGGTTACTTATTTAACGTATAAGGTACCCGGGTGTGTAGTACTAACGGGTATGCTGTGACTACCATTTCATTCGATCGATAAATTGTCCACAAAATGCATTTCTACAAGAATTCGGACGTTTTAGCCGATTACTCGAAAGATGGCGCTACCAGCGCTATTAAACGTCAGCCGTACATAACCTCTGCATAACCTAACATTTATGTTTATAAATATGGATTCGCTTTGCCGACTTTGCCAATACAAATGGCGCATCGTAAGTTTAATACATGTTATTATGAAGGTTTGTTTACGGTAGTCCACATTTATTAAATATTTTTAGCATACCTACATACACATGTCATTCAATCGTGACCGAATGCAAACAATATAGATGTATTAGAGACAACAAAAGGTAATGGAAATAGCTACATAATGTCAATATCAATACAATAAAGTAATTGTTAGTGAAGCCGAGTGTAACATGGGAAGAAGACGATGTAAAATTTTGCCGCAATGAGAAGGAAGAATTCTGAAAACGGATAATGATCAAAAATTTCAAGTAGTATGATTGGGAATTGAAAGCAGGCGAAAAACAAGCCTACAAAGACTTGGAATGTTGTCCTTAGCATGATTTTTCTTCTAACGGTGATCACTCACACGAAACAAAACAGGATGCTTGCTTTACGTCAAAGCTTTTGAAGATTCATCACGTAAAAGAATTTGAAGAAAATGAACCATTTTTTCTCAACATTATTGTGGAATTTATTATTAGAATAAGCCTTTGCGGATGTATACGTTTCCGGTATTGTGATTACAGGTAACCCCGAATCGTAATTTAATTCACATTTCTTTAGCTTAACTTTACGTCTGTGATAAAGCTTACTATATCATTTAAATTGTCAAATAGACATGCCATGAAAAACTTTGAAGACAGGAAGAACATTTTTCTAATGCTAATTATCTCAACGTTGGTTCAGGAGTGTCTTAAAGTAATTTCCAACAAAAAAGTTAAATCAACACGGATTTAATTCGGAAGAGTTATTGAGGTACTATTTATCGTAGAAAGTATTCAAGAGTGTGTGCATTCCTCAATCGTAAGCCAATGTGACCTTTTATGTGATTTTCAATTTCATTGAAACATCCGTACTATTCATACTGCAAAAGCAGACAGTTTGGATTTACTTTTGCATATGGTGAGCAACATTTCTTAGGGCTTAAAGGGTGGACTTCTATGTAGGAATAATCGAAACGTATTTAGAGGTAGGTCAAATTAATAGGCACACGAGCCAAAGAAAAATTTAAATTTGTAAATATTCCCCGTTTCTTATTTCGTTTTCTGTAATATGTATATATTTATGTATACAATGCTGTGCAATACTAATATTGTTGTACAAATATATATGAATGTTCTCTGTAACGGAACATCTTTTTATATTTAGCGTTGATCATATTTTTTACAAATTATTTATCATTTCACGGATCATTGGTTATTTCATTATTTATCACTTCACTGGTATATTTTTCTTTTGTTTGTACAATGATTAAGTTACAATAAAGTATGTCTACATAATAATTATTATCTCTATTACTATCTATATTCTTATTTTACATAATAGGTTTGCTCGAGCAGCATCAAAATAATTATATAAAGCACCTATTTTTACTCTTGCGTGTGCGCAATGGGGGTTCTGCCTTTACAAAATCTCCATTGCGCATGCTTAGCAATTAGGAATAACTAATTGTTTTTACTGATGGGCAAACAAACCAATTATACATACTACAGGTTTTCAATATATTTAGAATGTTGTAAATCTACAATTCTAATATGTAGGTATAAATAATGCCCAACCAATCTGTAGGGTGTATCAAAACAACCATTTTTGGAAAATCTAAATTTCAAGTTAATATAAGTTGTCTCTATGAACCCACTTAGGTATAACATCAAAAATATTGTCCCATATAAGAAAAAATATATCACCCTCAAGTGGCCTAAAGTTTATAAATTTTCTCAATAAATGTGTTTTTTTTGTAGTAAGGGTAAAGTATTTTTCATGTTGAAAATTTTTAACAATAGGTTGTGAAATAATAGTATAAAAATATTACTCTAATGCAACATTTGGGTCTTCCGCACTTGGCATAAAATTGAGTAATTTTAACAAATAATAGTTATTTTTGTAAATAAGGTCAATGGTGCCGGGAAAAAAATATACAAGTTGATTAAAAGTTGTTTCTATGGTCCTATGTATACAACAACAAAATAGCCTAAATAAACAACAATCTAGGTCTTCTGCAAGGGGTCTATAATTTTTTCATGTTTCCAAATTATTATTTAGATCATGCGTGTTTCTTGAAAAAAAAAATTCGGTTTATCGTCGTAATTTGCACGGTTTCTAAAAATATATATATATTTTTAAATTACTCAATTTTATGCAATTTAAGTAGGTTGTATTAGAATTATATATGTTTATACTTTTATTTCACACCCTACTATTGTTAAAATTATTCAAAATGAAAAAAGGTTTTTTTTCACTTGCTGGAGATCTTTTTTTAATTAAGGCAACTTTTTTGGTTGTTAATATGAGGTCATAAAAATAACTTTACATCAACTTGAAATTTTCATTTTGCAAACGAAGTCTTTATTGTATATATACCCACTGTCTATGCGGTCTATCGATTCCTGCGATCTACCGATTCACTGATCTACCCAATAGGCGGTCTATAGGTCTACTAGTTTTAATTAAGATTGATTCCCGGTAGCAGCTTCTAGATATTTATATTATGAACATTGTGACTACAATGTTGTAATTGTTTAAAATCCAAAGTTTTATAAAACTTAAAATAGAGACTCCCAGTTCAATAAAAAAAAATTGGTGTGGCCAGACACATTACTTTATCATACTATACAGTAGTGTCAAACTGTGTCAAATTCTGATATTTTGACAACACTGCCAATGGAATAAAAATATCTGTCAGTATCTGTCAGTACGTGATGTCTATGAAATAGAATTTGCTTTCAAACTATTAGATTTACCAAAAATGTCATAGACATAAATTATTCAGAATTTTGTTTACTTTAATTTATTATTTAACTATATTGACGAAATTGCAGAAATGGCGGCTCATTTGCGGAATCGTTGAAAATTGCTAAGAGTAAACCTCCAGGTCCTTTGGACCCTTTTGAACTAAACGCTCTTCCAGCTCTTGATTTGCTCATAATTTGGTCTAAATGTGAAGTTTCGTCCCGATACATTTAGTAGTTTCTCATTGCTAGAATAAATTGCTTCACACACACACAGACATACACACACTCATACACATATGCCGACATTTTTTGTACCTTGCTCAAATATGTTCAAAAGGACATATTACCGCTAAAATCTCATTTTTTTGTTGTTCGATTACAATACTTTATCATACTATGTATGATAAAGAAAAAATGGACCGCTCAATGAAATTGCGATCGTATTGTCTTTAAACTAAACGTAAAAGTTTGATATTAAAAGTTAAAGCATGCAGAGGCCTTGTAACCACCATATCGATAGTCAACTTTAAAAATGTTAAGTAAGACTTGAAATTCATATCCACAATCAATCAAGCAACTTGCTATCAAAAAGCAATTATGTTTGGATTGCGACGATGCAATTTACAATGAACGAAAGCAAGAAATCGTGTAGAAATGCAGACGAAAATGATAGACATTGGAAAAGAGACCAATTCAAGAAGGAAATCTTTTAATATAATTAAATAATGTATAATGTATTATGCTGTTCTAGTCTAGTGATTGGTGACTAAAGGGCAATCTACTGCCCAAACCCCATTTCTTCTTGTATTATAATAATAAATAATAACTACCCTATCATATGACAGGCGTATGTCCGATTTGTCGCTCAAATCGGACCGTATATTTTTATGGTTCCTTTATTTCGTAACTCAAGGATGTTCAAATTGTGTGGGTTTACATAGGAGCATGTTTATGAAAAAGACAATTTCAAATTGTAAAATATTGCGTTAGCGTCGATGAAATCCATCACATCAATCGTAATAATTATGACCAATTAGCTTACATTCTCAACACGTTTCCATTGTCTCCATCGAAAATGCTCTTGATCGGCACAGACACGGTTGCTAGACAAAGCAATCTCCCTCAAGGTGCCCAATGATTAGGGTTTACTTTGAGATCATTTTAAATTGTATATATATATTTGGTTAAATTGGTTTTGAATTATTTGTTCTCAGCTGTTTCAAGAAATACGTTAAATGACTAAAATGAATGAATACTTTATCGACATCGTAAACCCCGTTTTAATTACTTTGAATGTTAAACTCACGTAGGACAGGCAGTTGTCATCCAATTAGAACTAATTATAAATTCAAGCCGCTTTGTACCCTACTGTGGGCGAATACACAACCATAACTTTTACTATGTAATCTGCGTCAAAGTAATCTAGTTGTTATAAAATCATCAAAATATATGTTTTCATGACTAGTACCGAAAAAAATACTATTAAATTTGAATATGGTAATATCTGCCACGGAATATAAGTTCTAAAAAAAACTTCCCGATCGCATAACATTATTCAAATGAGTTTTTCTCCAAGTTTCATTATACAGCGGGACACCGCAATCTTTTATTCCCTTACTGTTGGCAGGAATGCAAATCGGAATCAGTTTCTGAATACATAACAATGCAATTAAGAGGACCTAATTGTCTTCACGAAAGTTTATTCTTTTCAGGCGCGGATTATTTCAAATTTGACACTTAATTACCATAACAATGCGAACAGTAAAACCGAATGGATAGAAATGTTAAATAGTATCAAGGAAAAAGTATTTAACTAATCACGGCCGCCACCAAGGTTCGAATCTAGGGTAGCGAAATTTCTGGAATGTTGCAATTTTCACATTCAATCTCCACTATACTTTTACTATAACGGGCAGGCGTTATTCTAAGGATTTTTCCCGCTGGACAAATTTCAAACAATATTTTAATTATTTACATAGTATTAATTTCACAACATTTCACCCTGAATAAATTTAGTAGTGAAGAAGAACTCTACAGCATGTCAACAAACCACTAAAAATATGTCAAAATAAAATTTCAAAGTGTATTTTCACTTGAACCGTTCATGCGTTTTTGATGATTCTTTTGTTCACCTGTAAGTTGATTCATCAGACACGACATTGTGGGAGTTAATTTGATTCAAATTTCAATTTTTGAGCATATACTGGGCACAAGAATGAGGATAAGTTTTTTGTCAATTTTTGCAACTTGCTGTTGTTTGTACTCATAGCATTAAGTAAAGATTTTGTAAACATTTTGTTCTTTTATTCATTTCATTTTCTTTTTAGTTAACTGAGATGCAACAAGAAGAGTAATGACGAGACTGAAAACATGGATGTTCGATACCATGTTTTCAGTCTCGTCCACCAGGTAATATGATTTGATAATGTTAACGCCTGAGTGTGTATTTTATACTGTGAATGAATAAAAAAAATCAGGCTCTCCCAGAACAACGTCCCAACACGATCGTATGTTTTTACTTTATCATACGCAGTAAGATAAAGTAGTGTAATCATGCCGAAAAAAAAAATTGAGATTTTAGCGGAAATAGGTCTTTTTGGGTCCCCTGAACATTTTTGACCAAGGTACAAAAAAATGTCTGTGTGTGTGTGTGTGTGTGTGTGTGTGTGTGTGTGTGTGTGTGTGTGTGTGTGTGTGTGTGTAAACGATTTTTGTGACGACGATTCCGGAAAAATTACTAAAGGTATCGGGACGAAAGTTTATATTTACAAGTTTTATGACCAAACTTAGAGCTGAAAAGCTTTTGGTTCAAAAGGGTCCAAAGGAACTGGTAGTTTATTCTAAGCCTTTTTCAAGGATTTTGCAGATGAGCCGCCATTTCTGTAATTTCGTCAAAATAGTTAAATAATAAATTAAAGCAGAGGAAATTTTGAATAATTTATGCCTATGACATTTTTTGGTAAAATTAATAGTTTAGCTGCAAGAGCAAATTCTATTTGATCGAGATCGGTCGCATCTGCATGGATATTAAACTACATAGTAGCCAGGATTTTGACAAATATTTTTTTGTGCTGTCACCACAGAAATGTCTATGGCTGTCACCACGCTGTCACACTCGGAGACCCGCTATGGAACGTCATCTACAGTGTCATGAACGAATATAAATCTGTCAGAATTTGAATTAGCTTTTTAAACTTGACATTTCGTAGAAGTGGTATCAACCTAACATTTTCTATACCGAAATATAACCATTTTTTCATTTTTTTAAAAATACGTATTTCTCAAAAAGCAACACAAATAACGTTGATGTCACTGCTGTCGAAAACTACCTAGCGCGACTCGCTCACATGCGACGACGACGCTTCATCATCGGTGACGCGCCGCATCACCTCCATATCACCTCTCGTTGTGCCATTCCGTACTTTCGGCACTTGTGAGTTAAGCAACTATTATTCTGATGGCAGTAGGTAGCGTGCTTTGACAATACCTTCGATTGATACTATTGACTATCAAAATGCAGACACAATTTATCTCAGTCAAATAGATTCTCATACAGCTAAACTATTAATTTTGTATATTGTATGATAAAGTCATGTGTCTGGCCACATCAGATTTTTTTTAATAGAACACTAGGTATATTGCAGTATTTGATTGAGATTTTTATCTTATCTTTGGACTTCAACTTGTAGTATGCTATTTTTAACTGTTTCTGAGATATTGCGAAAGTAAAATCAGAAACAGGCATTTATTAAAATGTTAATAAAAACAAGTTCGTGGTGGTACATTGTGGTGGCTCATGCTGTAAGCATCAAACACAATACAACTTTTGTCTAAGGAAGTATTTTTCGAGTTCATAAGGCGTTTTTGATTTTCCTACTAATGTGCTTTATTTCTAGCATAGGACACCGGTATATCGGTTGCTAAGAAAACAAGTAAATTAATAACAAAATTTAGACAGGATTGTTTGGCTGAAGTTTTAGCGCTTATTGTAAAAACTATGCACATTTGGTCTTAAACAAGTTCCAAATGGTTTTCTCATGTAATTTATTCACAAGAATCCTAAGCGCAGTACACAAACCCAAAGGCAAAGAGTGCAATCCGTCTTTTAGAGATAGCATTTTTTGTTACTGAAAACACAGATTTTGCCTCACTTAACACTAGCAACAGACATGATAACATAGAGTGATTTGTTATTAGTAATATTGTGGACCTAACATCAAACGGTAAAATCAGAACAAACCATTAGAACAAAAGATAACATGTTAAAATTGACATAATATATTAAAATTTTATATCTGAGTATTAAAATATAATTAAAACAATATTTTGCTATGGCATTGTACATTTCATTATAGAAATCTGATACTTTCTACTTATGTAAATTTAACAATTTATTATTTTGCAACCCCTGTATGTTAAATAATGAAACACCCCCAACGTATGCAGCAAAATCACAAAAAGTATATCATTTTTTTGCGTGAAAAGTTGTATAAGTTGTAGATGATAATCCCTAAGTTTGAAAGCAACTAACCCTTTTAGTGTCTTTTTAACAGTTTTAATTTTGAGTTATTGATTTAGTTTTTGCTTGGCATCTGAATGTTAATGGGCCTTTTTGATGATAATTTAGCAGATTTTTTTAACACTAACAATAAATTTACGTTACCATAAGGTATTAAAAATTATATTCAGGATGGACCAATTTAAAACAGCATTTTGAAACACAAATTATATCTCAACTACTAGAAATTTGTTGATGTTATTCATAACCAGATTGTGTTAAGAATGCGTGCTCAAAATATTATGCTGCTTCTATCAAACAATCTCCTTTCCAAGAAAATCGGTTTTTATCATTGGAACACCTGCATATGGTTACACCTTTGGAATGTAGAATTTGCATGTTCTTCAATTCTCCACACCATTAATTCTAGTTGCTCAGGCACAGTTCAAACAAACAAAAGAATATGAGGCGGACAAAAAAGAGTTCATACAAATGGTAATACTTTATTTTAATATCACATAAATATCAATAACGTAATTATGTATAAATAATACTTATATCGAAACTACTGGAAATAAATAAACCCACTATTCCGAAAGGCTCCTAATTAGTAAATTTAAAACTGCAAATAATAATCTACTGTTAATTCTCTGGTTTTCCCTCGGTTTCTTCTTTCTGTTGTTGCTTCTCCAATTCAATTACTTGTTGGGCGTTCAAATAGTAACACTTATGGATAGCGTACGCGGTCTCGCAAGCATCGGTGCCTTTGCTGTCCTTACACATCTCCAGAATTGCTAGAGACTGAGCTTGGTACTCATTATCCGGCATGTTCTTTTTCACTACGTCCCAAAGGAGGTCGCCCTCGTCCGAGATGTAGCCTAATTTTCTGTAGAAGCATTTAGCGAAACATTTCAACTCTCTAGTGTCGGGAAATTCGCCCAGATCTGCCTTTGTGACCAGCTCATCCTGCACTCCGCTTTCCTTCACGCATTCCTGCCTGTACTGCTGGAGCTTTTCGGACCACGTAGCTTTATCATTGCTCTTTGAAAATAAAAAGAAGAGAGTAAGTTTAAGTTTCTTTGTCTACTAGTTCGTTGAATGTAAATTAAGACAGTATATATTTATAGTTATGCTGGCGCGGATTACGGGTTTAGAATAGTATTTTGTATTTAGAGAAACTGGCGGATATCTAACTACTTTAACTACTTTAAACTAACTACTTTAATGCGCAGAGGAGTTTGTTTTTATTTTGGAATTACGATCAGACAATTAATCAATCAAAATATTTACTTGTAAAATAATAATAATAATAATTACCTATTTGCAACATACTATTAAATTTTTACCTAAGCAATTGGGTAAAAAGAATATTTCTTTACATATAATGCGACAGATTGTTGAAAGGAAAAAAAATCTGATTTGGCCATGGACATGACTTTATCATACTATTTAGCAGTGTCTCCTATAGCAAACGCTGATGTGACGATACTGCAAATAGTATTAAAATATCTCGTAAATCCTGGCTTACTAGTTTTAATGCAGTACGAGCGATCTGGATCAAGTAGAAAGTGTCATGCTACTTTGTCATTTGGTAAAAGAGGTAATATAGCCGCACTTTATTTGATATTTATTGCTACGTTTTTTAAAACTGTTTGCAATTGGTTAAGTTAAAATAGATAAATTTAATAATAATTGGATCAAAGCTGTGGCCAATTGATTTTATTACTTGATCAGAATTAACATGAGGATATTTAACCTCATTAATAAGCACTGGGAGCTTAAAAACTTAAAATACCTTTTTTTCCAAATTGGGTGATATCCTGCAAAGGAAATACCCTAGGATTTAGCAAAGCCCGGTACTACCAATTTGCCCTGCTGATCCAGATTATTTTTCAAAATTCCATTGTTGGTCTTTATAACATATATACTGTGCACCCCACTTGAAGTGGACTCAACTCATAACAATTGTTATCTTTCATAATTTTTATTTAAAATTTTTGGGTGATGTACACTTATTTTTATTATTACTACATTACTTCTTATTGGAATCATGCGATATGAAGATAACGTAGAAAAGTTGTTCAGTTATGTCATCGAAAACTTGGGGTTGTGGGCCTTTTGCTTTTTTATTAAGAAGTTGTTCAAGATTAAACAATAACCCATTCGTAAGAAGTTTGACTGAAATATTAACAATTTCTTATTTTTAGTTTGCTAACATTTTAAAACCTATGACGACAAAACACGGAATATTTTTGTAAAATTTATAGTATGTATAAGATTTCTTTTTTATTTATTTTATTTTGGACAGTTTTTCCTAGAAACTTGGAACGTTTTGGCATTCATTAATTCTGAACAAATTTTCTTAGTAACTTTTCACTGTACCTTTAGCACGAAGAAAAGTTCCAAAAATTTCCATTTTACGTGATTCCAGTAGGCAGGTATAATAAATATAATACGAACACAACATAGTGTGTCTTGGACAAGTGCATAACACGTAACGACTTAAAATCAAAATCACAAAAATTAACAACAGTATGAAGTCAACTCAACTTCAAGAGGAACACTGTGTATGTATGTATCATATGTACCAAAATTATATTATATAAGTTTAATATATCTAATGTGATGTATCAGGAACTTCCAATAAATGATTAATGGATAATATAACCTCTAATGCATGCCGACATATTACACAGTTTGCTCTTCATGAGCATTTTTAGTTGTTTTGTATTCCGGAAAAGTGAGAAAATTGACTGAATAATTTAAACTAGGTAATTGAAGAAACGGTGGTTGTTTAATTCTACGATTGGCGTATTTGGATTGTTTAAGTACAGTCATTCACTATGATACATGATGCTAACCAAAATTAACTAATTATGCTTAGCTCAATCCACATTAGAGTAGTAAGTTATTTTTGAATTTGTATTTTTTTGCATGATATTCCAAACATGAATTGATCAATATTGATCAATAATTATTAATGCGTGCTCCGAAGGGCACTTAAAACAATTATCAATTAAGTTTTCTGTTCAGCTATGAGAGCGTAATTGAGTTATTTGATCAACATTAATAATAATATATACTGACTTTCTTGGCTATCAATGAACAAAACTGAAGTGAATACAGCTTCTGGTATGCTTCTATAGTAGAATCTGAGAGATGATCGCTGATAAAAATTTACAAAAAACCAAAATCCATCAAATGCATGGCGGGGAATTCTACTTTAAATTATACATTTCGGCAGTTATTTGAATGTAAAATGTCGGAAAAACTTGGCCCCAATTGTATTCATATCATGAAAGTACATTTGGTTGTATAAAATCAATCCTATGGCACCTCAAGTGCCACTTTCCCTAAACGATGTTCATTAGCAAAAGGTGGAAAATTTAAGGCTATACCCACTAAAAGAGGCCACAAATTGCAATGGTTCTAACGATATTATAACGATAGAAGAATTGGATTCAGCTTGGGGCTAGGGGAAAATGTGATAACGAACAGACACTGACAACAATTAATTTGCCTGTCCGACGAGATTACGTATCGGACTAAATGGGAATTTAACTGTGAAATTTGTGGATACTGATGCGGTTATAATTCTAATCGGATGCGTACGATTTTGATGCAATATTCAGAGCTAGTAAATGTTTGCCGCATTGTTATTTCTGGATCAATTATTAATAAAATGAGTACTGGAACTAAAATGTGGTAAAAACATGGTAAAATTTTAAAACTTCAAGCGTCAGCATTAACTGCAAAATGATAATTAGTAATATTAATCCGCTCTCTGGTATAGTTTCTGGCACAAACTTTTGCGTCGTAGTATTATATCGTCGTATAATCCTATTACGGCAAGACCATCGGTTATGAGTAGTAAATGTTAACGTAAACTACCAATGGGATCCAATACATCATCCGTTTGACGTTAGTGCTGCCTATGCAGATAATAGTAGTTTACGGCCAGTCATAATTTTAGATAGGCGGAATAAAGGACCTGCATAACATTCGGGAACAATATTCTTCTGGTGCAGAACGATTCCGGAGCAAAGTACCGTAAAGCTGTTTTCACCAGTAGTAGTATAAAAGAATGAAGCTGTGGTTTTGCACTACGAAATTAAAAGCATGCTATAAAATCGCAATACCTTAAACAATTATTTTTAACTTTAAAATAAGTTTAAGTTTAAAAATAACTAACTTTGATTCGACATAACCTACTCTGACGTTTTTGATTCGTGATATAATAGGGGATAACGCTTAACTGATTAATCCTGGCATCTCAGCTAGTGCGCGTACCGTAGTTTTGAACATTTTTATTCAAAATACACATTTTTATATTAAATTCAACGTCTGCCGTCAATTGTTTTCGACGAACAACAAATTTTCGAACAAAAGTCAATTAAAAATTAACACAATTGATAGAACCTTTCCGCTCAATACGAATCCGGAAAAAAAACTTACAGCACTTGATGAATAATTCAGGCTTCTCAAATATTTTGTTTTCAGAATACCTTAGATAGAAAATAATGATCAACTAAGTTGCATAGGGCACAGTTATCTAAAAGTTTCTTTAATCCGTTTACTTTTTCAAGTCAATAGTTCGTTTTTATGTTTATTTTGTTTCTTTACCTCATTTGACTAGAAATATTTCGGCAAGTTATTTGGTTATATGTAATCAGAACTAACTAAAAATTCATTGATAAATGTAATATTCAAATTTTAAATTAATTTAGTATAATACACTATCGATAACATGGACACGCAAAATATGATGATAAAATAAACCTAGTTATAACATATTTAGGAAAAAAACTAACGGAAATCGACCTTGTTAGAGTTTAGAAATTCAACAGCGGAGACAACAAAAAAAGACTAGCTACATTGTTTCTGATCGATTATGGAATGAAAATAGATACAGCGTGTGCACGAAAGTCCGCACCACATGAATTTTTTTTTTATTGTTTATATCTCTGAAAATGTTATTGTTTATAAATGTTGGCGGCTTGTATGAAACCAAAACTGCAACCGTCAAATATGTAAATTTCGGTGCCATATACTGAGCGGTTCAGAATATATGAATTTGTGATTACGAGTAAAGTACCTTTATTTTCATTATTATCGATAAACTTTATTTGGAAATGTTGTTTAGAACTAAAAATTATATTTAAATAAGAAGCCAGAGCCTACCACCTACCATGAAAAAAAAATTCATTTTTTTTCTCTTGTGACAAATATTAGTAAATGTCAGTGACCCTAAAAGGATCTTCTTGATATATTTTTTAGAAATATGAATAATTTTTTATATTTTTTGTTATTTTGGTATGATAACTAACGTTTATTTAGAACTAGCGCAAATTTACTCATATTCTTGGTGCGAAGTTGATACTTCACCCTGTAGATATTAATATATCATACAATAACTAATTCAGGAGCGTGACTTACATTTTATTCGGTTAATATTAATGACTGTGGATAGGTATATAAAAGCTGTTATCGATCTACTGCTAGGGATTCTCAAGTGGTGGTACGCGCGGTACTACCACTTATGAAATTTTTTTTTCACTGATAATATTTTTAAAAAAATAACAAACATCTATTGTTTCTTGAATTAATTATGACTGGCTAGAAACAATAGATATGTGAAGCTTTAGCCATGTGTATTAAAATATTATCAGTGAAAATAAAACTTCAATCGCTCGCTGTAGATGGATAACTACTATTATAAACCTATCCACAGTCATTAATATTAACCGAATAAAAGGTAAGTCACGCTGCTGAATCAGTTATTGTATGATATATTAATATTTACAGGGTGAAATAACAACTTCGCACCAAGAAAATGAGTAATTTTGCCCTAGTTCTAAAAAAATATTAGTTATAATACCAAAATAACAAAAAATATAAAAAATGTATTCATATTTCTAAAAAATTGGATAAAAAGAACCTTTTAGTATCACTGGCATTTACTAATATTTGTCACAAGAGTAATAAATAAGAAAAAAAGTGAAAATATTTGTTTTTTTCAAGGTATGTGGCTCTCACTTCATACTTGAATATAATTTTTACTTCTAAAAAACATTTCCAAATAAAGTTTATCGAATATAATGAAAATGAAGGTACTTTACTCTTATCACAAATTTATATATTCTGAATCGCTCGGTATGTGGAACCGAAATATACATATTTGACTGTTGCAGCTTTGGTTTCATACGAGCCGCCAACTTTCATAAAAAATAAATTATTCTGAGAAATCCACAATAAAAAAGTTTTCCATATGGTGCGAACTTTCGTGGACACTATATTTATAAAACAAACGAAAAATAAGAACAAAGTGTAGAGCTGCGGTGTTGGCAAATTCGTTTCTAAAACTGACGATGGATTGACTAACTAATGCTATCAAGGGTTGTATCTTTTACAAATATTGTTATATAACGTTTGCTCCTAATTCAAATAGTAGATAATTAATAATGGTACCATTAAGACATCGTATTTCTTTCCTAAATGACAAAACTGTACGTTATCCACCAGATGATTTCTAGGTCTTTGCAGTGACAATAACCAGAAAATACATTAAAATACATCACATGTAACTCCAAATCTATTGCCTTTAGAACAAAATAGTTTTAAGAAAACAATGTAGCCAATTTTCACAACTTCTCTGATAGATATAGTTTGTTGCGGATATACTGGAAAGAAATTTCTTTGAATCTTTTCTGAATTTGCTCGTCTTCTTACCAGTGTAGCGATGGGCGCTCGTGCCCGAGGAGGTCGAAAATACACATAATATGTTATACACATAAAAATGTACTAAAATACCCATTCTCGACACTTGCATCATTGTTTTAGAAAAATTCATCCCATAACAATCAATATTATCCTATTAAAAGATCTATCACAATCAATAAGAGAAGGATGTTGCCATTTAAGGGACGTATCAATTACGTCATAACTAACAATAACAATAAAAAATACAATTAAATATGATAAAATAGGATATAATGGATTTAGTCCGTGTTCTTGGAGTTTACAAGACTATTTCGGCGGGTTGACTTTATCTCATAAACTAGAGCTAATCAAGCAAATCAGGAGCAGGAACTTTCCCTAAATCGGCTCCTAAACCCCTTGCCGTAAAATCCATGTTCCCAGCGTAATCTACGACGGGTAATTTGAAACTCGAACACGGAAAAGTTTGTGCTATCCAGATTTTCAAATTTAAATCATGAAACATTTTAACACAAAGAGGAACGGGTTATAAACTGTGCATTTGAAATTGACAAAACAACAAAAAAACAACCTACAATTTCAATACGAATACGGACAAATAATTTAATTTTGAATCGCATAAATAATTGATTGCTACCGATTAGCAATTACAATCTTTAACATAACTTTTCCATACGCGTCGATTAATTGTCGCACGAATTAGTCGACCATTTACGATGCAAGCTTTCAACTAACCGCTATTTCTGTGAGCATTTAGATACGCCATTTATGCAAAAGTGAAATTTGTTAGACGTGAGCGTACGAACAAAGTTGTCGGAAGTGGCTCTGGATTGTCGCCAGTCGCTAGTCGTAGCAAAGGCGAAAGTTGCAGGCAATTGCTTCCTAATAACCCACGTAGATTGAAACGGCTTCTTTGAAAATGTGACTGACGTTCCCGAGTACAAATCTGGATTACGCTTGTTACGAACTGTTTGTGTTCGGTGAATACTAAAGGACGCACAAATCATTAGGATGTATAGTATGTAGTAGACGTAATAAAAAGTAAAAGAAACATTAGGGTGGTCCATCATTTTCAACTTTGAATTCTTTTCTACAGGATGTTTAATTTGTTCCTTTACCTGCATACTTTAAGTCCTTGGAAATTTATTATGCCAATAATCTCAAAAATAATTAAAAAAAACTTTTTATTTGGTGTTACAGTTGTTAATTTAATCCAAACAAAATAATCAATTAACATTTGATTCTAAAATATCAGAGCATTTCATATACTCTCATATACTTAATTGGCCAAAACACCATAAGCTACGTGACTATCCTGACCAACGATGAACAAAAACCAACATGTGAAACAGTTTCTGATACGCCCTTTTCCGTAGAATCTGAATCTGAAGGCAAAAATTTTGACTTGAGCCTAGTTTTCAAGCAAAGCAGTGCATTTAGGACGACAATAATCCACTTTTTGTTAAAAATTAGACCCAATTTAATTTTTGCTTTCAGATTCAAATTGTACGGAAGAAGTCAGCTTAGATTATTGTATTTTTTAACAAATTACGTACTTGGAGAAGTGTGAAATGCTCTGATATCGAGCCCAAAAGTTATGGGATTTCTGTTTAGATTAAATTATTAAAAGTGGCATGTAAAGTTGAAAAAGAAAAAGGAAGAAGAATAAAGTACTATTTTTCTATATAAATAAGGACCAACATAAATCAATTCAATATAAAAATAAAAAATTGGGTAATGTGTCAAAATTATATTTTGACGTTAACCAGTTAAACTCTTCAAATTTTTTATATAATTTAGAAAAATATAGATATATGGAAACCCAAAATAGTTATTTTAAATACATATTCAATTAATTATACAGTTGCACTCCCCACGATATTAAATGATAATTAATATATTATATCAAAGATTTCGCAGCCCTTTACATTTATCAGTTATTTATTTAGATACTCGACTGCTGGTTGAATCCTAAATAACGATGTTTCACAATAAAGAAGGGTGTACGCACGTTACGTTTTGTGATGATCTTTCCAATAAGAAATGGCCGGGTGCGCGTCGACAAGCACGTCTGTTTCACCGCCGGAAGAGTCTGATAGCCAGGAGGTGGCGCTGTTCTAAGCAGTTTTCTCCCTAGTAATTACCGACGTGGTGTAGTTACCTGTAGCCAGAGCGCGTTTACGAACGCCAACAGCAGACAGATATAATAAAGTCGACTACAGCGCCTTTGCGTGTAGCGGTGACCGAGAAAAGTTCCGGCGGAAACATAGTCCGCCGGGATTCCGCAACGGGCGCCTAAATAGCTTTTGAAACCCCCACTCTATACTGTGCACTGGGCCAATAGGTTGAAGTTCATAGTTAAAAAATGGCAGCTCAATTGATTTATTGTACATCAGTGCACACATTTCACCAATTAACAAAAAAATAAGAAAATAATTTAGGTTTACATTGTTCATGTAATGAATTTCAGCCCTAGTATACACTTGGTCTTTATACTTTCTAAGGGTTTTGGGATGAAAGAAATTAAATCAGCAAATTCTTTTGTCAGATTATTTTTTAAAAACAGACAAAAACATCAAAAGTTTGATATGAAAAAGAATCCATGTTATGATTTTATCGGAAAAAGCTGAAAAATCACAGTTGATAGCATCATCTCACATGCAAAATGATAAAAAAGTTGACGCTAATGCTAACGCTTTTATATTAATCAATTATAGCAGTTATTAATTATTTAAATAGTAATTGGCATATAATACAAACAACCTTAATGTAAATATAAAGTAGTGTTCATAAAATTAACGCTATATTACCTCCATTAATTAAGTACATACAAGTTGAGAGTACAGTATGCAAGAATTTTAGGAAAGGTTATAAATATTGTCACATTTGTGTCGAAATAGACATGGTAGTGACTTTGGTTGCAAAATATCGTCATTCATAATATTATCATTTTAGAATGGTTTAACTACCTCGATTAATTTCCAACAGTTTGACGTATGTAAGCAATGTATGAAGCAATTTTTGTAAAAGTTATATGAATTTTTCCGTTGATTCACACATACCTGCAGATATCAGCTTTAAGCTTTTCCAGGAAACAAAACTTTTAGGTGTTACTATGTCCCACAATTTGACTCATAAGAGAAAGATTATACATCCGTAAAAGCTCAAAAGAGTAATTTTAATCGTCAAATAATTGTTTAAGTTGTTTATCGCTGTTGTCAAACTTTCGGCAAAGTTTGGGCAATTGATAAAAAAAATAATAACGGAAATGCAAGGTATCTTTACGTTGTGACTAATATAGAATTTAGTAATTTAAACAAATTCGAAAATGTATTAATTAAGTATTTTTTTGTGATTTTAATTATTAGCAAAAAGTATTAAACAGTCCTATTGGAGCAAAACCGAGAAGATGTTTTGTGACAACGCATTATTTGTGTCCAGTTTACCTTCACAATTATGTAAATGGTAAGCGAACTAACTATTAATCATATCGATAAATTTTAAAACAACATTCAGAAATTGGTAAATTATTTGGCTCGGGTTAACAAATCTATCGTAACAAATTTAGTACTTACGCAAATGAAAAATATTTCCTTAACTGTAGGATTCTTGTAATTATATAATTCTAATTAATTATTATTGTATAATAAATAATACATAGCAAAATATTTATCGGGGTTATATGCGCAATATGCAATATAAGGAATAATAAGTAAAATAAATACTTTTGATAAATTACACCGTGAACAAATGTGTCTTCCAAATTTGAATTTATGAAACGGCGAGTTACATTTTAAAACAATGATTTCCCTAGAGGTTATACTGTAGAAATTTACCAGCAGAAACACTAGACAGTTATAAAATATACTCAGTTCAGAGAGTCCTTTGTAACAAAATATCGCAGATACTTTCATCACTTTGTGGTTTTCGTGACAAAAAAGCACAATAAGCACATCAGACACTTAATAATTATTATATCCGCAATGCACAGAAACAGAGTTAAAATTATGAACCGCTCTACTGCAATTCTATCTGAAGTAGGTACTGTAGAAACTTACTTCTGAAGCAACGAAACCGATAACCAATAGAACCAATCCCAGTGTCTTCATACTGTTAACTTAAACTGGTAACTATTTCGAAGCCACCCATAACCACCACTTTATATACAGCACATTGGCGGTCAAGTTTACGTCATCGTAGCTCCCAATGGAGAGGTGATGGTATTGTGCACCAGCAATCAGCATGACCAATTTTCACCATACAGTGTGTACAAAATTCGACATGAACGCTGCGATTTCGCTGAATAATAATAGTTAGCTCCGTTAAGTAGGAGTTTAAACCATAAACCGACTTCGGTCTGAAGGATTTTGCAAATCCAAACTTTTATCGTACAATTTAGATGTTAAAACAGAAATAGTGAATTGAGTTTTTGGAAAATCAGCGCCAAAAAAGAACAGTTTTGTTTAGATTGTTTTTTTTTGCAAATTAAGCATTTGAAAATGTTGCAAATGCCATGATATCCAACCTAATAAGTTTATCTTTTATTGAGATAATAATCGGAATATATTGATATTTTGAAAAATATACGCTATATTCACTGTTCCTTATTTATTTTGGTTTGTGTTAGTGACGCGTTTAGCTTTTCGGCATTATCAAACTAACTGCAAAAAATGGAAATTGAGACATTAATGACAATTACACACAATTAGAGCAACAAAATCACATTTTATGTTTTTTTAATCTAAAATTAGTGTGATTATTGTTTTTCACATTATACATTTTACATCTTAGATACCGGGGTAAAAACTGCTTCTTAACACCCGCGAGGGCGTTAATATTTATTAATATTATTCAAATGGAGGAACAAAACCATTGTAGGACACAACATTATGTATGCACCTCGGGCATTACTTGATGATTATACCCTGGAACTTTTTAAACGGTCACCCTCGGGGCATAAAGATCAGTGTAATGCCCTTGGTACATAAATAGCTATTATGTCCTACATGATCATAAAGTGACATTTTACATCTTAGATACCGGGGCAAAAACTGCTTCAAGGGTTGCGTTGGTTATATGTCAAATATATCAAATATTTGTCATTCAACCATCGTTACTGAGTTATGACGTCATCGGCATTTTTTTAAATGATCTTTCAGTTATCTAAATGATAACAAAAACATTTTATGGGCTTATATAACAAAATTTTCGAGAATAAGAAACTTGAAAATTATAAAATTTTGATTACTTTAGGGTACATGGATTTTATGAATTGAATATTAAACTATGTTTCGGGTAAAATTATTTGCAATGAAAGTAAAACGCGATTTTAGCAATTTTTACAAATGTAGATATACTATCCGAACCGATTGTTCTAGAAACCTCAAAAGAATAAATTGTTTTAAATTTTTGTTACAGTTATATAAAAACGCAATAACCTAACGTGATGTACAACTTTCAAGCCCCAATTCGTATTCAGCGCTAAATCGAGAACGTCTATTCGCTTTCCATAAACAAAATAAAATTTAAATATTAATATTACCGTATTTTTCAACTTCTTATTTCTCGAAAAAAATTTCTTGTAACGCGATAAATTTTGTCAATTAAGAATAAGACAATTAAAACGTCGGCGAAAATATATTTTAAAAAAATTCATTTCTTGTATTTTATCTTTAACACGCTCTCAAATTTTATTTACGTAGGAATAAATACTTCTGCGTGTGGCGTGGCCATATTAATATTAAGATAGAACTATTAATCCATCTCTGTGAACCCCCTGTGAAAATTTACCTCCGCTACGTTTGTTTCCATAAATTTCATCATTTTAAGCACACAAAATTCAAAAGAAAACTCAAACTAAATATAAAATATTACGCCCCGTTTCCCCCAAATTTATCCTTAAATTCCAAAACCGGCCTATGGAAAAACCATCAATCATCAAATTGTAAATTTTAAGTCATCAAGGTCAATTATTGGCGATTAAGGTTATAAGTTAGACAATTAGTTGTCTGTACTGTCCCTCGGCAATGTCAATTATTGGCGATTAAGGCTATAAATTTGACAATTAATTGTCTGTATTGTTACTTAACTCCGAATTGTTTGTATTGTTATTCAAGTCCGTTGATACGCATGTCACTTGATAACGTCAAAATAGTTATTAATATTATTCAAACGGAAGAACAATACCATTGTAGGACATAAAATTTTGTATGCCCCTCGGGCATTACTTGATATTTATACCCTCGGGCGACTAAAGCTCGAGGGACGATAGGCCCTCGACCTTTTTGACGGCCACCCTCGGGGCATAACCATCCGTGTAATGCCCTTGGTACATAAATAACTATTATAAGACGCAACAAAAATGAAGTGAAATACTGACTTAAATTTAACTTTTTACTTAAAAACTCGGCGTCTCAATGGAACCAGGCTTTGCAATAAAACCACACCATATTGATTTTGATATGACTGATTGATGGGAAACATATCCAACATTTAAGCGTAACAACGATGTTTATAAAACATCGCCTATAACTACATCACCATACATAATCATACAGTGACACATTTTAGTGATTTACAAAGCTCATTAGTTTTGGCATGAAATACAGGAAGAAGTATACACATAAACTGAAGTAATTTTGTTAATAAGACCGAAGTTGTCAAACCAAAGCTACGCCCGTATATCAGCCCAGAACCGCACCCTTTTATCAGTAGATATATCCTTTCTTTATCTGAGTAGAAACTCAACGATGGTGGTTTTATTACAATTGTGCTAGCTGGTGATTGATAATAATAATAATGAAAAATAAACAATTGATCAGCATTCATTTTTACTAATTTTTATTGTGGTAACAAAAACAAAATTTGTTTATTACTTTATGAGGAACCAATGCGACGTCTTGCTACAAGTTTTCCACTTTCAAGTAGCCTTCAAGTAACCAACCTGTTCCAGCGTAACGTAGTGCACAAACCGGTTGGTAATACATTGACGTCGGTTTTGTGACAGCCTGTATAGAAGAAGATGGGGAATCCAGAGCGACCAACGAAAGTAACGTACAATGGGGTCAAATAAACGAGCCTCAGCTCTCATACCCCGAGGAGCAATAAGTCGTCTCGAAGAGAGTAAAAGTGAACGTTGCTGATTCTCTCTGGGCTACGCTGTGGCATTTTTATGATTCCGGGTGCTTGTTAAAAGAACCGTTAAATTAGATTCGCAATTCCTCTGAAATCTAAAAGGAAAATTATACGAACTTGTTAACGATGGGTTCGATTGTTTGATTCATCGATAACCGAAGTGGGAGTAATAAAATTGGTATTCCTTTTGGGGAAGATTTTGATAATAAAGGTAGTCGAATATGGCAATGAATTGTGTTTTTTTTGCATTTTTACACTCAATCTCAGCAACAGAATAGGCAGGCGTTCCTTCAAGCTTCGATTTTACTCTACTAAGAGAATTGTATCGTAATACTTTATTTTCTTCTCTTTGCACTCTTTTGGTGATTAATTTTTATATCATGCCAGATCTGCTATATTTTCAATGAGAGACTTACCAATGAGTAAATACCTCAAATTATAAAGGATGATCCATCTCTTTACGAGGATACCAAGCAATTTGCCTATACAAGGCACCAATTGTCGAGCAAAAGTAAATTCATCCCAATTCTGATTAAAATATAGTATAGGTAACATATGCTATACAACATCATACCAATTTGTACAAAAATAGCAACATTTGTAGAAATTCTAGCAACATATAACAAAAAATACTTTGGAAATTCATTTTCATTAATGAACAGATGAGAAGATCAAATTACGATTAATATCAGCCACAATCGGGAGAGAGAAGACTAAATATTATGGAGAATTAATACTCCAGAAAAATACACTTTTACATCTCTAATAAAAGATACTACGGTTTGCATATACCTTACACGTACCTTTTAGAACAGTAACTTCAGGTCAAGTAGAGGTGTTGTTCTGTTGAATATCTGAAACAAAAACTTAGTTTAGTTGACATCTAAAGAGCTGGCAAGTTAAATATTATAAAAACAACAAAATATTTTAGGAAACAATAATTTAAATCTATCTACTTCATCGCCATATAAGTGTTTTGTGAAGATTGGTTTCTAATGCTCGTTATAAATGGATCTAATGTGCACAGCAAATGATGAAAAACACCGTTGGTTGCTGATTTAGACCATTGCCTAGAATGATGAAATCTAAATTGTTTATAAATAATCTTTATTTCTAAATTCTTGTGCATCTTAATTAATACAGCTGTCCAATAGGCAAAATACCTAGTATGGTGTCTAATTTATATTATCTTCGTAAACTAGAACTTTGTGAACTGAAGGGGGCATGTAGTGCGGCGTTGGACATATAATTGCAAACGTAACGTTCAGCAATGTTGCGT
The DNA here is from genome assembly GCA_964023965.1 of Melinopterus prodromus. Taxonomy (NCBI): domain Eukaryota; kingdom Metazoa; phylum Arthropoda; class Insecta; order Coleoptera; family Scarabaeidae; genus Melinopterus; species Melinopterus prodromus. Next base: position 60,357,620 of record OZ030391.1, on the reverse strand, counting down.
GTGTAAATCCCCAAATTTTTCTGCATCATTTCTTATCATAATACATTGAAGTATGATATGGAATCTTTAATTATGTCGTTATCAACTCCTATTACTTTAGTGGTACACTGGAATTTGAATAAAAGCCTTCTTGCAGTATTACCGTCATTGCTATTTCCGTTAATTTTACGAGGTTTATCTATTATCAAACCCTAATCTTGACAAAAACGTAGCTGCACTTAGCTGCATTTTCGTTCATATTTTGTTCGGTAATTGACACCTCTTTTGGAATGATAGTTTAGAGGATATGCGAAGAACTAAGTTCATAAATCTGATCCAAGCGAGTATTGTTGAAAGTCCAAATCTGAAGGTTTCCCATGTTTCTGGTTTTTGCATTACGCGCGCAAGATCGTTGGCTTGTTAGGCGTACATTACATGTAAAACTTGATGGCGTATTAGTGAAGAATTGAACTACTTTACTATCTATCACAGTGACGTGTCAGGTGTGTTATTTAACCATAACATATAACGATAAGTATAATAAGCCGGGTACTCCAGGGCATTCCAAGTTTTATGATTCAATGTCGAAATAGCAAGTTTTTGAAATGTTAGTAGTGATCATCAAAAAACGGGAAATAATGATTTCTTGTAACTAAAGATACATTTGCTTATGTATATATGTATCGTAAGAAAGAAATGACCACGAAAGATGTTACCTATTAAGAACCTAAATTTTTGCAGAATTTTTCCAGAATAGAACTTATGGCATTGTATAGCTAGATAAAAACGGCAGAATCAGATGTAGGCAAATAACAAAACATTAGTCAAAGTTTTTATTATTATTATTTTTAACATGGTCATGAAAAATACTTTAGAAAAATCAAGTTTTCGAGATACACATGTTTAAAGAGTACAGAGTTGCGCGGCGTTCAGCCTAGTGATTGAAGGCTCATGAATCATGATAGAGCGGCTGCTATCTACGCTGGAGGCCCGGGATCGAATCCCGGCTCGGGCTAAAATCGACTGTCGTGGTATTTTAGGCAGGGAACAAATACCTTTGCATGCCGCCTTCCATGGGATGAGGAAGTAAAGTAAAGCCGGTGGCCCCGTGTGCTGTCATTATTCATAACTCTGGAACTACTTAACAAAAAGAAATGAAATAAAGTGTTCCTTAGTAATTTAGATATAAGAGATAGAAATGTTCCTTAGTAATTTCTATATAATATGTGTGAGTTTCAAAATATTATTTCTCTCTCGGTGAAAGTGTGAGGGCCAGAGAAGTTAGAAAAGGCAGTCGGTTTTTGCAGTTGTAATTGTTTAAAATTAGCCTTTCGAATATCAGAAATGATATATAGAATAATTACGCAATTAATCTCATTTTGTTCATTAAAGTATTTTAGTGTGAGAATAGAGTCTATGATTTTCTATTCCTATGTACAGCGGGCGGTTGTTAGTCAAGCCAAGCGCTGGCTACACACGTGTGCACCGGCTGTTTATTTTGAACAAATTATAAGATTTAAATATACATACCTCAAAATCGATAATTTATACATAACACCTTCTAACGGCAAAAATCATGTTTTCGCGTAAATATTTTCAGTATTCAGCTACGCCGCGCCGCTCGGTGGCAATTTCTACAATTGTGGTAATAAACAGGGAAAGCTGTTGTTTTCAAAACTAGTATTCTGAAAATCTACTATTATGTAAAGATTCACGTGGTCTAAGCCAATTCTACAAAAATACGTTAAGTAATTATGGATGAGTTTGAAGTAGTTTAAATTTTTTACTCGTCCGAAAAACCAACGACAATCTTATTTGTTGTCAAAGTCGTCTACAAGAAAGAGCTAATGAATTTCAGGTGGTTTCAGATCGTACTGGAAGGGCCAGCCATCACCGATAGCTTACATCTTACATGTTTCCATGTATTCCAATATGCCACAAAATATTTTTTCTTTTTACATTACCTAACACTGAAACCTTATATGAGCAATACAGCTCATTTTGATTTGAGTTTGAATTAGTGCCACTTCGACCGTTAATAACAAACCCTAAGAAGGCAGACGATTTCATAAAAAAAGCCACAGAAAGAGCTTGCCGAGAAAAGACGCTACCAAGGAAAGAAAATAGAAAAGAAAGATTTATTTATACTATAAAAATAATTTTATTCTGTACTATTACAATAAGCAATACTTTTTTACATTACATCATTATTTTCCCAGCAATGTTATGGTCTTTCATTTGAAATGTATAAGAACTTAATAAATTAGCATAATTTATCGGATTTCAGTTATACAATAATATTTGCAAAATTTGTGAAGGAAAAAGACATCAAATATTGATTTTTGTCGTACAGTTTCGTACGAATACCGAGGGAGGTGTATTTTAGGTAACTTCTTTTATATTCTATATTCCAGATTCTATTTTTTATATGTTTGTTTTCGGAAAAATCAATTTTGTCAGATTATTTTTTTGAACAACCAGGAAAAAAACATAAAAATTTCTATTAGAAAACAAAAGTAAGTATTTTTCTTTATTTTGGTGTATTACTTTTGATTTTCTAATATCAAATAGCTCGGTAATCGCCGGGAAAGCTTACTTATTTTGCGAGTAAAATACAACCGGTCTGATTACTTCCGCGAAAAAGTAGTTCCGTTCATCGCCCCGTAACTTCGTCAAATTTGATCCGATTATTCTCGGATAAATGACATGTTGAAGTATAAGATTCCAGCATTCTGCATCTACCAACACCCAAAAATAGATAATTTAGCAGTAAGACCCCTCTCTTCGGAGCCGATATCATGTACAACTGTAAATCGCTACCTGTGTGCGGTACGCGCGCAGTAATTTGTGACGTGTATCTAAAAAGGTCACCTTTGACGCCGTGTAGAAGAACAACAAGAACTTCAAATAATCAAATGTTTGGGCAAATCAAACTTCAATCTATCTACTTTATTTTAAATATTATTTCTTCATTATGAGTAGTTGATGAAAACCATTTGTGTCCATGTCGTATTCAGCGGACCCCACTGAGCATTGTTGCGGTCCCTAATAATACCTATCGTCCCGTTCCGGATTTTTAAACGAGAATCCCGGGAGTCGGAATATGAAAAGAACAGTTATTTTCCCGGGATTTTCCTACCTGCGCTTTGAGACTATTGGATTCTTACAAATTTTTGCTATTTAGATGAAAATCAGTCAAACGAAAACAGATTCTTTTATATCCCCAATTACTTTTATTTATCTGTTGTTTAATGATACTCATCGTAGAAAAAAAAGTAAATAAAAAGAAATGTGTGAAAATGTACTTTACATTTGAACCACGACTGGCTAAATAACATCATTACTATTTGGTATTCAAACACACCAGATTTACTGAAACATCGGTATTAAGAGATATTTTCATTAATTAGCTTAATTATCATTAGGATATTTCCAGTTCACTACGTTCGGTTACCGTTAGCTTGCATAACAAGACCAGTCGACAACCGTGTATTTCCTGATCAAGTTAATTAAAGCGAATTGGCGCTACGGTTGAATACTATATGCGCGTCGGTTTTATTGGGAATTTCGTGGACCAACGGATCGAATTGCGTCCGGTTCATTCGAACCAAACGCCGCACGAGCCACGTTTGGGCCTCAGGTCATTCGCCATCCATCGGGACGCATATACAAGCCCCATAATTCCCCTTGTATTTTGTGGGTCGTTAGTCAATTTTGTTAGTTGCTCTCAATATCTATGTTATGATGATATTTGATGTTAACGGTTTCATGATGCATCACTGCATTTTGATTGGATTGCTATGCGATACGTAAATATGGGAATATTGTTGACGAATATTCTTGGTGTCTGACGGGTTACTATCAAATTTGTAGGATTCGTTTTATATTCTGCTATAGGGTAATTACCCATGTCAAATCAATGTAATCAGCACATGACTTTATCATACAATATATAAAATTAATAGTTTTGCTGCATGAGAATCTATATGATTGAGATAAATCGTGTCTGCATTAAAATTAAGCAAGTTAGCCAGATATTTATATTGACAGATATTTTTATACTATTGACAGTAGGTATATTGTTAAAGCATCAGCATTTGACACTATCTACTGTCATTAGAATAAAAATATTTGTCAAATCCTGACTAACTAGTTTCATATCAATGTAGATGCGACTGATCTCGATCAAATAGAATTTGCTCTTGCAGTGAAACTATTAATTTTACCGAAATATGTCATAGGCATAAATTATTCAGAATTTCCTGTACTTTAATTTATTATTTAACTATTTTGACAAAATTACAGAAATGGCGGCTCATTTGCAAAATCCTTGAAAAAGGCTTAGAGTAAACATCCAGTTCCTTTGGACCCTTTTGAACCAAACGCGTTTGAGGTCTAAGTTTGGTCTTGAGACTTCTAAATATGAAGTTTTGTCCCGATACCTACAGTAGTTTCTCCGGAATCGTCGCCACAAAAGTCGGGTACACACACACATACACACCAGGGTTGCCACCTTTTTGTAATTGTTCAAGAGGACAGTAAGTGGGTGATATTATGTCATATCCAATATGTCCACATTGTCCACATCATACTGTCACATAAAACACAATCAAATAATAAAACAAAATATTCTTGAAATATGACTAAAACAAATACTACATTACTTTATTAAATATGCAAAAATAATACTTTGCTGTGGTAATATCACATAAATTTAAAATTTAGGTATATACTCAAAAACTACCATATAAACCGAAATTTCGCTACCGAAATTTCAACCTAGCATAATGTGCAGAAGGCTTTAAACTGGTCAAATTTTTGGAGCCAACTTTTGGTGGTTAGCCAGGAATTGTTGAATGTTGTATCTCGCTTAATGTTTTTAGGTGGCGCAATTTATCATTGCTATAGTAAAGGTTAGCGTAGTAAGTCGGAAAAACTTAAATATTAAATCTTACTGAAATGTTCAAAACATTTGTAGATTAGGAATGAGCGTTTATTTGTGTCAAACAACTTATGTTTTCAGTTAAAATTTACAATTAGTATATTATAACGAACAAGATTTATTTAGTTCAAATAATTATGTTTGTGTTGAGTGAAAGAATTATAATTTTTTAAAATGACGATATTGTTAATTAAGTTAAAATGCGATATTTGAAGGTTGCGATAAATGGTTATTTCATTAAAGAAATTATTGAGCTATTATTGACTAGAACTTTTCTAATGGTACTGTAGACCAAAATCTCCACGTGTCACCGCGTTTTGCAATGTCGTACATCCTCGACCAGTGTTTGGTTTTGCCAAACCTATATATAGTCACGGTTAGGGTAGCAAGGTGTACGCTGATTCGGAATCTGAACTCGAACCTGCATGCACTGTGCTCTCTACTGATCACATGGCCTTTTAACACTTTAGCCAGATGCATGACATCAACGGAGCGGTAGGCTTTCACCAGTCTACTCAACATAACTAGGGTTACCAGACGTCCTCTTTTAACCGGACAAGTCGTCTTTTTTAAGGGTCATGTCCGGGTCCGGTATCTTTTTCCAATTTTCCCCGAACTGTCGTCGTTTTTAACGAAATCATAAAATAACTTAATACCGGACAAAAAAAAGAAGGTACTGACGGTACTGTACAGTTTCATTCTACAATTAATTATTTTCTAGGGCGCATTGAAATTAGCGGCGTAAAAAATTTGTTTCTCCTAAACAACCTTTCTAGGAAGTGAATATCCGCAAAAACCATACTGTTGGAGCGATGTTCTCACGAACATTTTCTGAGAATTGTCCTATTCTTATATGCACTGTTGAATGCTTGCAATTTCGGGATATTTGTGTTTCAAGGGAAATATTTTAAATAATTATGTCACATTGTTTTAAGTCGCCAGAGAGGACGGTCGTTGTAGTGCATCCCGAGGTTATTGTTTAGTGTTTGTTTAGAACGGAGATCATTATTTTTCCTTGTTCTAATTTTCTGTTTGACTTCTGATTTCTGAGTTTACATTGAAATTTGTTAAGTGATAACTAATAACCAATTTCAAGTTATGTTTTTACTTTATCATACGCAGTATAATAAAGTATTGTAATCGTGCCGAAAAAAAAATTGAGATTTTAGCGGAAATAGGTCTTTTTGGGTCCCCTGAACATTTTTGACCAAGGTACAAAAAAATGTCTGTGTGTGTGTGTGTGTGTGTATGTGTGTGTGTCTGTGTATGTGTGTGTGTGTACCCGCTTTTTGTGGAGACGGTTCCGGGGAGACTACTAAAGGTATCGGGACGAAAGTTCATATTTAGAAGTTTCATGACCTAACTTAGAGCTGAAAAGCTTTTGGTTCAAAAGGGTCCAAAGGAACGGGCTATTTACTCCTAGCATTTTTCAACGATTTTGCAATTGAGCCGCTATTTCTGTAATTTCGTCAAAATAGTTAAATAATAAATTAAAGCATGGACAACTAGCTCTAAATGGCGTTAATGTCTGTGCGAATGCCAAAGGGATTACAAACATTTGCTGGGGAGAAACATTTATAACTTTTGCAAAAATTGTTGCATAAATTTCTACCATCCCTCAAGTTGTAGGTAAATAGAAGTCCTAGTAGCCCTTCGACGTTTGGAGTTTTGCCCCATGGACAACAACCTTTAAATTGCGATAATGTTCGTTCGAATAGCCAACGTATTTCAATCAGTTGCTACAGAAAAATGTTTACAACTTTTGCAAAAAATGGTTGCATAAATTTCATATTAAAGTACCTAGTAGCCCTTCGACGGCCAGAGTTTTGCTAAATGGCGATAATCTCCTTTAGAATAATAAACGAATTTCAACCAGTCAAATTTTGCAAAAATTGACAACATAATCAGTCGTCATTTGTTTGTTTCTATTTTTTTCTGGTTTTTAATTGAGCATCTATGAATTTTTATGTGTAAATTCCGTAAGTTTATTATGTAATTATTTTATTATTATATTCTATTATTTTATTTATTTTTTTTTAATAAAAATTAAATGTTTTAACGCTAGTTATCAATCAGATCTTTCTCGGGGTTATATCAAAAGCCAGAGGCCCCCTCTCTGCGGGCGTCTATGCCCCCCTGCTTCCCAAACTTTTGGCGTCCTTTTTTACTCGAAGAAATATGGTAACCATAAAGATAACGGAAAACTGCGAGGAGAGTGTTTACAGCGCCATTTATTGTCATTAAAAATATATTCATTTTAATCAAAATATGATTTCTTTGACGGAAGTAATCCTATTTTTACGCCAAAGCAAAAATATTTCTTTGAATAAAATAAATCTCTTCTTGTAGGTATACCAATATATTAATTTGATCAAATTTAGATTTCTTTGGTGTAAAGAAACGTCTTTTTAAATCAAAACAAAAATATTACTTTGAAGGAACTTTGTTTGAATCCAAATACATTCATTTGACTTAAATAAATATTGCAAATAAATTAATCTCTACAAGCAAATAAACTAGAGTATTCAATGAAGTAAATAGTGTTGCCATCAAAGAAATATGTTTTGGTCGAAACTAATAAATACAAAAGAATATATTTCTTAAAAACAAGAAATCTTTTCTATCTGTGTACACGAGGACAAATGATTCGTACGAAGACAATCCTCGTGAAACGAGGACAGGTGGGAACCCTGGTACACACATACACACACACACAATTACTTTTTTACCTTGGCTAAAAATGTTTAGGGGGCCCAAAAATACCTATTTCCGCTAAAATCTCAAATTATTTTTTCGGCACGATTGCAATACTTTATCATACGCAGTATGATAAAGTAAAAACTGACTCCTATACAAATTCTTAGAATTAGTCTTAGAACCGAAAAATAATATATAGGGAGTTCTATTTAGTTAGTTCTATTTAAAAAAGGGAAAGGTTGCCTAATTTCTATAATATAGTTCTGAAAATATATTTGAACGATAACTTGCTTAAACCCAAAAACTTTTGATTGAACAATTTTTTGAAATTTCTTGCGGTTGAAGATTTATTTAGGTGTTCCTAAATTTTGCCTAAGCCTGTATATACATTTTAACAGTTTGGGCATTCCAATCCATAAAGCCAAACAGTTGAGTTTCACGCCACTCCGAAGGCATTAATATCCATAAAAAGATGTATTTATGGCATACTTCTAAAATATGCGACACACGCTCGCGTCAGATGTGTCAAACATCGGGTTTTTGTTACTTGTCACGATTTCGTTTTGGGACTGTTAAAAGAGGACGATACCATTACGAAGGGGACGGTAAACAAATAGAATTTTATTTCAGAGTTTACATTGACATTCAGCGCGCGTGAGAATTCGTGATTTTGCACATTCAATATTGGACAGCTGGAACACCGTGCTTTAAAGCTTGAGTGTTCGCGTCCCATAAGTGCCCTTTATTATTTATGTAACATTCCGCGAATCAATATCGCCCACAGCGAGAGAACGACCATTGTATAATACCGGCAACTTTTACTTCTTGTGTTTTTCGAGTGGATATTCTAGTATTCGCGTTATACGATCTGTACTTTTCAATTATTACTTAACTATGCAAACATATGATGTAAATATGTTTAGGTATATAATTGTGGACATTTTCTAAACTAGAGTGTATGTCTTTAACGTATGAAACTATGTATTACTATCTTGGTAGCAAGAGGAAGGGGGAATAATAATCTTCCATCGATTATCCAGAGGAAATAGATCGACATTAGTAGTTTTAGTGTCTTTTTTTATACCGGCGCTCATTGTCTCAGACCTCAGGTCAACTAACAGTAACTATAAAACTTCAAAAGCAATAGTCAATAAACAAAAGTTGTGGCGAACAGACGATTAAGATGACACAACTTATCATTTTCACATGCTATTGGGTAGTTTTGCTCTTATGGCCGAATCTTGATTCATATTTTCCTCAAGTAAATTAATCACTTATAAAATTTAAACTTTACTTGCCGGAAGGAAGAATTCTTTTTTTTTGGTGTCTCATTAAACTGAAATTTCCATCAATGATAAGAATATAACACTTTTCGAAAGCCAGTGAGTACAGATACATTGACTTTTTATTTCCTAGACTAAACAGAAACAAAAGATTCAAAATTATCCACAATAACAACCAAACAAAGATATATTTCAATTCCATACCACCTCATAATGCACAAGCAAATGAAACCCATTCTACAAAGATTTAACATAACTACTTCAACTAAATCGCCTGACTAGACGCCGCACCTGATGATGGTCGATCAACATATGGACCGAAATCGATTGTGAAAAGTTTAACACATTTTTATCGACAACAGAACACTAGCTACCATACAGCGTTTTATTCTACATACAATTACTTCAACTAACACAAATAGGACTATAGCCGATTTACTGATCAATAATAAAGATCAAATTGACAATCTGGAGAAGAGTGGGTTTACAAGCTGAAGTGCTCATTCTGCAATGCTGAATCTTAGTGGTCAAACAGGGAGTAATTTAAATATAAGACGAACACAAAATACTAAAATCATCTTGGTTTAGCAAGTACATATTTGATTGAACATCAACACAAAACATAAAATAGAAAACCTCTCACTTTTACAGAAGTTGAAAAACTCCCAACATGGACAATTACGAAATTTTTGAAATTAAAAAAGCACCTGCAACGTAATTTATATATAATTATTGAAGGGAGAGAATTTAACGATCAATAAATAATACGACCATTTTATATGAAAACATGTTTCAATCGAAACATGTTTTGATATCTCATTTATTACCGTAGGTATATATTTTATTTCTTTGAAATACCTATTTTATCTTGACTATTAATTGTATTGTAATAATTGTGTTACCTGTATTTTAAATAATGGCGATGTCAAAAGAAAAAAATTATTGCTCTATTTTTTAAAATTTCTAAATCTGGCATAAACATTTCAAAATTCAAAACGGCGGATTAAAAATTATAATTAAGGAGGATTTAAGGAACTAAACTACGCTTGCAAACCCCCTCGATCATGACACTGTGTGGAGATCCGTGGCCTTTCGTTGGCGTGATTTCTGTACTCAAGGCGGTCTGAATTAGGGATGTGTATCAATTACTTCGTATTCGTTACTTTAAAATATTGCAAGTAACGAATACTTATTTAAAAAAGTATTAGTTACATTAGGTTAGGTATCAATCACAACCAGCACAACGAATGAAATATCAGTTCTAGTATCATGTATAAACTACAATTTCCGTAATTAAATAAAATACATATTAAGTTGGAAATAAATATGTTTATAAAATTGAATAATAAATAGAACACGTGTAATCACCACTAAACGTAACTCAATAATAATCCCGCCAACGGAATTGTGATCCAATGTCGTAATCCCTAAAAAAATCAGTTAGTGTCGGCAAATCGTTCCTCGCAACACCGACCGCTTCCATCTATCCCTTCTCCGCGAATCAACCCGCCTATCAATTCGATACCGCCACCCTTCATGCCCAAGGTGCCCAAGATAGCAGATTATGCGACAATCAAGTCACCACACGTAAAATTGGTACTAAACAAAATATCAGTATTAATTCTGGTATCACAAGTACAGTAATTAAAGTTGAAGTAATTAAAACAGTAATTACGGAAACGAAACGCGTACCAAGTATCAAGTAACGAAACACGAATGATTACTGATACTCAGTATCGTTTGGTAACGGTACCGAACCGTGCAGGTACCACGTATCAGTAACCAAACACGAATGATTACTGATACTCAGTATCAAATTTGGTAACGGTACCGAAAGTGTAGGTATCTACTAAGTATCCAGTAACGAACCACAAATGATTACATATTACAATTGATACCAGGCGGAACCGAACAGTCTGAGATCAGAAGGCAGCAAGTAGCAACCAGTCGTTCGTGTACGACTGGCTGCGGCGCGGGTGCGACGACGTGCGGAGATGTTTCATGTTTTACAAATAAATTAGCTAGTAAATCCGGAGATCTTATGTCCGTGCTCAGTAATTTGTATCTGATACAATAAGGAAACAATTTGCTCGTATGTTTAGTAGGTGAAATGTTAAAGGTATTAGTTTGGCATATTTTATGTAGGATTGCTAACTTGCAAAATATGAGTATCAGTTTAAGTAACGAATATAAAGTAACGAATATAAAGTAACGAATATAAAGTAACGAATACAAAGTAATTTAACTCATAAAGATGACATTGCTTTTGGTTATTAAATAAAAAGAAATACATAAACTATTGAGTGTCTAGTAACTAGTACATCAAGCGATAAAGGAATGTTTGTTTCAACTTGATCGGACCAATTGTCGAAAAGCCGGTTTGAAGGAAAACGCGTTTGCTATTAGTTATGCTTATAATTTCTTCAAATATAGCATTTAGGGGTTTTGAATAACTCTAAATCTGAATATGGCATTTAACTTGCAGAATAACTTAATAATTAATTTAATAATTTAATTCTTTATTTATCTTTTACTGCAGTTTTGGGTCCGCGATTACGAGCATTTTCATTCCTATGTCCCTTTTCACGAAGAAAGTACGTATACTTCTACACGCTACTTTTCTGGTCCTTTTGCTTTTTGCGTGCTACCAATAAAATGTATGATTTACAAATAAGCACATCGCCACCATAAAAATAATTAAGTAAATCCGACAATTTGTTCTTGAGATAGCGATAAAAAAGGTACAAAACAGATGTATGAATATTGTACATATTTGTTCGTCCCTACAATAGAATCTTCAAAATGTCCTTCACTGGTTGTTATTCAATTATATAGGAAGTGCGCCGTGATATATAATTTGGGGGTTGATGTTCCTTAAAAAACATTTCCAATACTTAAAAACAAGTAGAGAATATTAGATCCTGTAAAGTGTACTGGATAAAAGTTGGTTATTGTGTTGATAAATAATGTTTAGGTAGAGTGGATGCGACATATGTTAAAAAACCTGAAATTTCGATAAAAATGGTTTATACCTATGGATACTTTTATCAGATAGCGGAATGTGATTTAAAACAGTAAACACATACATTAAAATATGTCAGATAATAATTAACTAAATTAGTAAATCAAATTGTTTATTAATATGAAGATGTACAACTTCCTCTTGGCCTCATTATATTGAAGGTTCAAATTAATTCGCTTCGACGACATCTTGACTTACTTGCAGTTAATAATCTATGAACAAAAATTAACTCTTAACCGACATTGTTTATAATAATTATGAGCAAGCTTTTCATATTATAAACATAAAATAATTGCAAAGCATAATAATAAATGTAATATATAAACTTTTCATCAGAGTATGTGTTGCTGTTGATTGCATTTAATGAAGCACTCAGCACTGTAACACCTATAAAAATAAATGCCATCTATAAAACCGTACACTTAAAATCGAAATCGAACTCTATTACGGGGTATTACCGTATTACCAAAAATGGCGCAGAGTGCGCTTTCTAAACGTGCAAATCTCGTTATGGTCCGCTTCCTAACTGGCGGATCCCGAGTAACGATTGTGATAAGCGCCCACTTTTAATCCTATAGGATTTTCTTTTATTTTGCGCTTGCCCTTCCAAATTTATAGCGTACTTTATCACACTTTTTCTGTTGTTTTATTGTCTGGGTCGCTTAGGACCGGATTGAAGATTAGGAAAAGAACGTTTTTTCAAAGCTCACCATTTGACTTTATTCTGTCTGGAGATTACTCTACTGTTTTACTGAATTTTGTTCTCGGATAATGGTGCGTCCATGAAATATATTAAAGTAATCTGTTTTTTTTTTTTAATTGACCTTGAACTGTTTACGTGAGGGTTGAAGCAATTTTAGTTAGATAAAATCAGAAACCGCTTTCCAAAAACAAATTAAAACTTCCAAAGGGTAACGTTTATAATCTCGTTAATAAAGTATCAGTTTCCTTTTTTGTATTAAAGATCGGAAAGTTGATGGAAATAGCCTTCCAACGACAACAATATCACGTAAATAACCGTCATTTTTTATTTAACTGTACTATTGACATAGAATCATTGAATGAATTCAGAAAGAATGCCAAAATCTTTGCATTCCGAAGTAAATTCTGTACTAAATAGTGACATACAAAATACATATACAGTCACATTAAAAAAAAAAAACTTGACATACTTCCGTCGACAAATAAGGTGGTTATCGGGATTCTACTTGCACCAGTTTGTACTGTGACGTACAATTAGGTTTACATTCTGGTTCAATCGTATGATTAACAACCACGTTCTGGCTTGTTCCGTTTCATTTCATACAGCCATTTGTATATGACTAGTTATATTTTTTAAGCAGTTTATTTTGCTTTGGAATTGCTCCAGTTTGGTGTGGCAATGGTTCACAGATCCCAAAGGAATGTGATTTTAAGACTTTAATATTTAAGGGCAGGTTCTCATGTAGAGACCTAAAAAGTAGCTCAACTTTGAGACAGTTTATCAAACAAATTGTAAGAGATATCAATATGTTTTCTTTTGCCATATGTTTATCATACTTTAGTGTACAAAAGGACATAGCGCCACAAAAAAACTATACAAGAAGTGGATACTGTTGTGGGAAGTATCAGGTCCTTGCGGCGTGCTTGTCTCAACGACGTGCACGATACTTCCCATAAACATAAACAGAAATTAAAATTTCAAAAGCCCTGTGAAACTAGATGAAATTAATTGGAAGCTAAATCAACATTTAGTTAAAAAAAAATTGAAAATTCACAAAATGGGTTTGAATTTTAAGATCAATTTTTTCAGTTTTTCTTCTGTTTCAAATCGTTATAAATAATGTAATTATTTAAGACTTTCACTTATTATGACGTTCAACCTCCAATAAAAAGTATTTTCTTTAAGGAAATAAAAGAATAACTCGATCCGTTAAACGATTCAAAAGTAACCACGCAAGCCAGTTTGACAGATCGTGTTTCTAGAAAACCGCGTCGGTTGTCCTTTTCTATAGGAACTCATTGAAATATAATAATTTAATCAACATAAGCACCTAGATCTATACATTCTTTTTACTGTATCCAAAGTTCACATTCTTAATTTAAAGCATTACCAAAAATTATCATTTGAATAGGCATATCTCTTTGCGTCGCATTAATGCAGGAAATTTTGAATATGAATATGAATGTGGCGAATACCATAGGCTATGAAATCGCAAAACTTGCGAGAATCACAAAACTGTTTCAGGAGCTTATTTTATACAGTTCAAAGTTTCAAAATATAAAAGGGAATACAAATGATTTTTCCAACCGATTACATGAGAACCTCCCCTTAACGAACTAAAAATATTACAAAATATGATTATATACCTGCAACTCAGCTCCCGTCTTCTGAGTTTGACATTTTACAGGCTTACCCTGTACTTCAAGGTACATTGAAAGAAATTATTTTTGTGTTACTTGGTGCTAGTTTGCAGCCAAAAGTAGGTAACTCTAACAAGAAAAATATTTTTAGTATTCAAGCAAGTTTGTACCATATGACATGTTTTCCATACAAAATATACAACATGTTAACAATATGTTAACATGTTCTTATTAGTGCATTCTGTTCTGTTTGTAATTTATAAACAGACAATAAAGCTACACTGTGCTTTAGAAATCCATACTGAGCATGTACAGGAATACCAGGAAAATAATTTAATATATAAATTATATTAGTAAACGAACTTACCTTAGTGAAGTTCTATCATAATTATATGACCGTCCTTCTGATATAACCCATCCTTCTTTGTTTAGACTTTCCCCAACCATGAATAATTTAGGGACTCTGTGCTTTCAAGAGAATGTCAGATATATACCAAAGCCGGTTTACCCATGCCTGTCATACTGGACATTTTATTTGTTACCATGGCTTTGAATATTAGTATATTATTTGACGAGCACATAATTAAGGATAAAAATCCTTAAAAAATTATATCCGTTATGTGCGAATTAAATACGACGTTTTATCTACGACTCATAAATTCCGTTTTATATCAAAAATTTTAAATGTATATGTCAATGATGGCGAGGCGAACTGTCACATAAATGTCATCCACGTTAGTTTTGACAGACTTTGACACTAGCGTTATTTAATGATGACAGAGATACGTATGCAATGAACTTATTATATGTGAGTCGTAGATAAACGTGGCTTAGTAGTCAAAAATGGAGATACACTGATCATGTACCGGAAGGACTGTCATATAATTATGATAGAACTTCACTAAGTTCGTTAACTACTATAATTTATATTTCCCGTTCTTCCTGTACATGCTCAGTATAGATTTCTAAACCACAGTGGAATTTAGAGACAAAGTTCGTTCAGTTAATTCGTTCAAATAATGACCTTACTATTTGAACGAACTGTCATCATTATACAACGCTAGTGTGAAAGTCTGTCAAAACCTACGTGGATGACAGTTATTTGACAGTTCGCCTCGCCATCATTGACAAATACATTTAAAATATTTTGCATAGATGGAATTTATGAGTCGTAGCTAAAACGTCGTATTTGACTCGCACATAACGGATATAAATTGCTCGCATGATTACACGCTCGCCTACGGTACGCGTGTAAACTTCATGCTCGCGATTTATATCCTTAATTATGTGCTCGACAAATAACATACTATTAATCAAATAATTTTAAATATATTATATAAACATATTCAGATGTTACTAATGTCAAATACAAAATAACATTAGTGTTCAATTTGGAGCACATTTTAGCAGGGCAAACTTTCACAGCATTTCATTGGTAAAAAAGATTTCTTGTCGTTCCCGTCACAACATTCTTAATGTGAGTAAACTACTCGTACATTCTTCAATACAGTCTCCTTAAATCATTTCATTCTACGCCCGTTTGATAACAGACCAGCGCTAAAGAAAAACGTTAAATTAAATTACTTTTAATTCATCGTTTGCGCAAGTATGTACATTAATGAACGATTAACGCGTTCACATAGTACAAAACAATTTCTAGAGCATGCAAAACAAAAAACTATGAATTGCGAATCTCCGCGTACAAAACATAAGGTTGCCACATAGCTTTTATGGTTTTAGAGACGAAACAATATCGCACACTACACGCTTGCGTTCGCAACGGGAGATTACATAAGCTTTTACTTATATTTCCCAACATCGCGTCCTGGATATTCGAAATGCAGGAAGACCGGTACAATCTTTTCCTTTTCTTTCTTCTACTTGGGTTTCTGTGTGCTGAACGATCACATTTAAGTAGTTCGCCGTTTCCAGCAGCGGCGCTACGCTTTATTTGCGTCAAAAAGACTCACGATTCGTGAAACAATTACTGCGGTCTGGGCGCCGATGCAAAGTTTCATGCTTCGCTACACTTCCATTCTGTTCAAACGGTTTGCAGACACGCTGAATATTTGTCATTCGAGTTTCGAGGCAGGATATTTAGAAATAGAATTTGCGGGAACATTTTTGCCCGAATATTGACAAAAATATTAACCGAGGGCCGGGCGTGAAAGGTATCAATAAAACGTTTTTTCAACCAGTTTCAATAAACGATAAATTTTTGGAAAACGCACAACGACCTTAGTCTATACTAATGGTGTAATTACCACGTAAAAACTAAAAAATAAAGTCGTTATTTTCACAAAGTCGCGGTTTTTCAAACCCAGTATCTCAAAACAACCAAGAGTGACTGACATCCTGAAAGTTTAACAATCTCTAAAACTCGATCTTGAAGATCTGGCATAATATTTGGGCTACAGGGCAACCCACATTTTCACTATTTTTCTGTGTCACAGATTGTTAATATTTGTATTGTCGAGTCGTTTTTTCCGTCAACCTGGAAGAGTGCTATTGAGTACCCCCTCAGGGGTCCTCTGACCTGCGTCCCATTAGTATGTTACCAGCTATGTCAAAGATTGTAGAAGAGATTATTATTAATCAACAGCTTAATTGCAACATGAAAAAATATTTTTTTTACCGGAGTCAGGTTTTAGACGTAATCAAAGCTATGCGTCGGGTATACTTCACATAACGGATAATATGATTAGCGCGACTGACCGCGGTCCGCGACATCGCTGGTACTTCTGGACTACTCAAAAGCGTTTCATAAGGTTCATCATGGAATAATGCTAGCTATTCTCAAGCTAATAGGTTTAGATGTTACTGCTGTTTTTTGACACAGTTACTGCGATGTTTTTTAAATCGTTCTTGGTGGACAGTAGCCAGTGTGTCAGGTTGACTTCCGGTACGTCAGCTTTTCTTCATGTTGTTTACGGTGTACCGCAGGGATCGGTAATGGGCCCAACTTTATTTTCAATATATACATCCCAGTTTCAGCATTTGTTCAGAAATTCTAGTGCGCACTTCTATGCCGATGACTCTCAAGTATATGTCTTTTGCGGCGAGAGACCGGTGCGTTTCTATGTCGATGTTAAATGAGGAACAGTGTTTGTTAGCGTCTATGACGGTAGACCACTGTATGCAATTGAATCCATTGAAATCAAGGGTTATGTTCTTAGGTAGAAGGAAAAATGTGTAGCTCCATAAAGCCACAATCACTGTTAACATAAACGGTACACCCCTAGAAGTTATAGATGAAGCTGGAAATATTGGAATTATGCTTGAACCGGACATAAAATTCAGAAAACATGTTGTAATTGAAGTAGTATTACTGCAGGTCACATTATTTTTCGAGCTGCTAAAATAAGCTAATGTGATGCCCTGGTTTTAAGCCATCTTTTGTTTGCGATTTATTTATGGCATAATGAGTTTCAACGCATGTCACATAAGCTGAGGGATAGTGGTTTTATGAACAATATGCGATTGCTTCATGCCTATGTAGTTTATAAGAAGCGTATGATCAACCAGCGCCTTCTTATTTGTACAGAAAAATTAATTCCGAACAAATTTGCACAACCTGAACGTAAGGTTTCGGGGCATGCTCACACTGTCAGTCCGTCAAACTGCGTTTTGTAGAAGGGCCTTCCGGTATTGAATTGCCTTCCATTATAATTATATTGGTCCGGATATCAAATCTTTGGGTCTCTGTTCATATAGAAGTAAACTTTTTGATGTCATTTATCTGCCAGTTTTTGTGTCAGCCTGATGTAGAGGTTGATTAAAGATTTGGTCATTTTCTTGATTTGTTGTTTGATGCAGTTAATTGCTTGTCGCAGAATTGGTGTATTGATGGTAAAATTGTAAATCTTCATTTCATATTTTTTTCAATATTTATTGTATTATACGAATTTACCGTAATGATGAAATTAATCAAAGTATACAGTTGATATACAGGCGGGATGTAAATTTTAATAAATTAAAAATTACAACCACAACCTGGATTTGAAACAGGGACCTATCTGTCGCTAGCACAATGCTCTATCCAACTGAGCTATTGAGGCCTATGACATCTGTTAGGGAAAATTGTCATATCTACGAAAGGAAGTAGCTAACATCTACGTCACCTACGTCACGTCTATGAACCCTACGTCACGTAGATGACATTTGATAGGTGTCACGATAGGTTAGGCGTTGGTAGAATTGGCTACTTTATTTTGGCTACTTTATAGATAGATAGATACACAGTTTATGCATGTACTACATACAAATATATGTACACACATATACATACATAAACATACACACGAAACGTCAATATACAAAATAGAAAAATACAAAAATATATAATTCCAACGTTCAAATATTTGAGCCTTTCACCGAAGTTAAAAATTCTTCCACACTATAAAATGATCCGTTCAACAGTATTTTTTATCATGAATCTAAAATGTTTAAAAGTGTTAGCCACCTTATACACTTCTGGAAGGGCGTTAAAGAGTTTACAGCCCATATAACATAGGCTCTTTTGGTAGGTGGAGTGGCTATGGATCGCCGGCAGCAAACGTTGCGAGTGTCTCGTGTTACAAAATATGACTCGTAGAATGGTCAAAGTCGCCGATGTGTCGATAAACAAAAGACAGTCTTTCCAGAATATACACTCAAAAAAAGGTAAGTAACGTGTTGTCCTTAAAAATTGCTCTACATGATTGAGTATAGGGGACATTACCTAAATATTATGCGAATGGCACGTTTTTGCAAAAAGAATATTTTGTCACTTGCCGGATTCATAGCCCATCAGTAGATTATCCCAAATTTCATTACTGAATAGAAATGTGCAAAATAAGAAGTTTTAACAACGTCAATACTGCTCCTCAACTGGTATTGTGTATAGCAGCTCCTGGTGAGTTTTGTAGCCAGCCCCATCACACGATGAGACCAACACCTCAAGACCCAGCAAACGAAACGAAACATCAACCTGAACGCTGCTGGTACCAAGCTGCACCTCCGCAAAGTTGGCATTTCTAGCAAAAACCATACATTTGGTCTTGTTTGATTTAACAACTAATTTGTTAAGTGTTATAACCAACGTGCCACTCGTCCGTATACCAAGGATGCTTTAAATAGTAAGTCATTAAAATTTTTAGCGGCGAGGAATATGTTTATGTTGTCCGCATACAACGAGATACACAAAGTGGGACCAAGGATGGATCCTTGTGGCACACCAATGTCCAAGCTTATCGGTGTCGACATCATGCCACCAACGGAAACTGGCTGCTGTCGCCCCGACAGGTAAGATCTAAAGAAATCCAGACCGACACCCACAATCCCGTATCTCTCCATCTTACGAAGCAAGATGGAGTGATTGACACAATCAAAAGCCTTTGGTAAAGTTATAGACAGCCGTGTCAATCGATCTGCCTCGACATAATCCGTTCTGATCTCGTAATATTTTAGCATACTTGTCTAGAAAGGATTGTAGTTTATTTTTTTTTCTATAACCTTGGAAAAGATAGCATACTAATTGGTCTATAATTGCAGAGATCGTTGCCGTCACCCTTTTTGTATAATGGTTTTATGATAGGTGACTAGCTTACTTGGAAAAATTCCAGCCAAAAGGAAAAATTTACAATATGAACCAGATATGACAATTTTCCCTAACAGATGTCATAGGCCTCAATAACTCAGTTGGATAGAGCATTGTGCTAGCGACACAAAGGTCCCTGGTTCAAATCCAAGATTCGGCTGTAATTTTTAATTTATTAAAATGTACATCCCGCCTGTATAGTTTCATTGTGCAGTAATGTTTGCGCAGTATGTATTGATTTTACGTACATTAATTTGCGGTATATAAAGTACGGTTAGGTGTAAGTGCAGTTCTCTGGAACACTGAATCTCGCCATTTCAGGCGAACTCTCATGTAGAATGTAGCCTACGTTTTTATAAAATTTTCTTATTATATATGAATAATGACAATTATTGTTATTATTACTGATTCCTTCTACAAAAATTTAGATATTGGGATAAATAAAAAAAATCATGGGAATAAATGAATGTTTGTAACAGTGTACTTGAATCCTTGATCAAAGTGCTTATTTACTAGTTAGGATATCTCAACACTAACGTTGGTACTAAAATAAACGATTATTTTTTTCAAAATTAATTCAAATTTACGGAAAAATGAATGCATGAAGAATACAATTGTTAAGTTGTTAAATCTTAGGCAAATGTCCTCTACTACGTACTATCTTAATGTAAACCTGTCTTAAAACTAGTTAGTTTTTTGCATTTCCGTATAGATGCTTTCTTTTCTAATGCGTTAAATTTATTAAAATTAGGTCGACTATAATTCTGCAATCTGGCGCTATAATTTTGAAACATTAGATTGTAATCTACACTCAATATATAATACAATACTCCACAAGTATAAATCATTTCGTGACAAGCAACCGGAATTATGGCGAATTGAAGAGAAAACGCAGCCACAATGGTAAATTGATTTAATTGGTCTCGCCTAGTTTTATATTTGAGTGCCGCGAGACGTATGCTGTTTCGTAACGCGTTTAACCAGATTATAGCAAGCTTGCTTCCTCGTGCAATTTGCAAAACTCGGTCGTCTCCGCTTACCGCAACGCCACTCATGAATCATGATGGAAGGAAGACAATATGTACGGTGAAAGGCACCGTAGACGTTTACATGTCTCTTGTTGTGTTTACCTAATGGGTATTCTTCTACTGGCTATTGAGAACCTGAGGTATTACGAATTTTTTTATATTGCGTAGGTATAGGTCAATGGCCCGACAAAAAATAACCTCTTTGAACCATCAAAAACTGAACGCCAGTTATTACTAAATGTCAAGAGATCTATAAGAGTACAAATGAACACCAATCATTAGTATGAAGATTCATTCTTGGATAGGGAGGATGATGGTTTCTTTTTGATATAAAGGCAGATTCTAAGACCGCGGAGAAGTTAGCCATAAAAGATAACCATGTTATGAAACATATATCAAATGATTCAAGTACTATACCCCAGTTTTGCCCTAAAGAGTCATCACACGCGTCTTGTCAAGAGCACGTGTTACGCCAATTAAAAATTGCATATAACTTTTTGTACGAACACCATAGAAAAACAAGTGTTACAAATTCCGAAAGCGCACAAAAGTCTGCATCCAATAATGGTATTGGAAAGGTGCTACCCTGAATATCCACCTACCCCTCTACGACTATAAACAAGAAATTGACGTGCCATTCGACTACGAAGTGCTATTAATGAACATAACTCACGCTAAAATTATTGCATAACTTACCTAAGTACGTCAAATTATAGGCAATTAAATGCACCATTTACCCTTGAACGCTCCACGGCGAACAACCATAAAATGACGATAATGTCCGTACGGAATCAGTACGACAGGCAATCCCATGTCAAGTGGCTCCTGCAGAAAAATGTTTATAACTTTTGCCAATATTGTTGCAAAACTTTCTATTATATATGAAATCTTGGTTATTAAGGAATAATATGGTTTTATTGTCTGGTTCGTAGCTTGACTCGTACTTAAATTATACAGTGCGTTTATTAAGCAAAAATTAAAATATTATAATACTTAAGGGAGAAAAGTCAAAACAAAACCAAACCAGAATTTAAACGCTTTTTCGCACAACCGTCAATTTATACAAAATGTTTCCCAAATGAATATTTACCAAGTTTAATAATTTTGTTATTAGTTATGTTTATTCAGAATATTTTCATGAGTAAAATAACCAAGTACCCTGTTCTAAATGACATAGAAAACATATAGTGATGCTTATCATCACTTTGTTTCGGAGTTTATACTGGTATAGCGTATCAATGAAATACGTTAGGTTTTGGTTCGTTTCGGTCAGTTTTCTATCAAGTGTCAGCCTAAGGTTGCCAGATTTTACTTATCATAATATAAGAGACTTCCACTCAAAATATATGTGATCAACTTGATCAACACAGTTTCATTATTGCACAGAAACGCATATTATTATCTTTGATAAAGATAACTGCACCTTTCAGTTTGGTGTGCCATAGTTGTTGTGCTTTTATTTTATATGGGCTTGATATTATATATTATTTTTTTTAGAAATGTTAATAAGTTTTTACTCAATTATGAACTCTTTTACGTATTGATTTTTGTATATTTATTTGTACTTTGTTATTTCTTAAGAAATATACAGTAAGCGCGCAAAGTGTGAATTATGACGTCTTCGACCTCTTTATTTTAAATGGCATTCCCATATTATTCCTGTTGATTATGATAGATCTGTTAATTTTTGTGATCATTGATATAATTTTTGTTTGTGCACTACGTACGTTTTGTTTGTAAACTACGGAAGGCGAATAGGCGTTTTACATAGATTGTTTATATGCACTGAAAGTTTGATCACGTCACGTTTTTGTTTTTTTTATGAAAACCCCTCCCATACATAAAGAATTACTGTCAATGATTCAAATATATTTGTGAACAAGTTTTCTAGATTTCAGGTAAAAGTACAAGTCTAAGTTTCACTACGAGACCCTTTTGAGGTTTCTAGAATACTGGATTTAGGTTTTTGATATTGTCAAAACACAATTGATATTGTCAAAACACAATTGATATTGTCCAAACACAATTTCAAAAATTTCACGTGTAAGGCTACAAAAACTTTCCGCACCATTAGGACAATTAAAAGTTCTTGGTTGCCATTTAAAGAAAATGTCCAGTATGTCATAACTCAGAAACATTTGGCTTGGTAGTATGTTGAATTGTTTTTATGCGAATTTTTAAAGTTATGGCACTACAAATTGCAGCGGAAATTTAGATTAATGACCTATAGGTCATTCCACTATTACCTCATATCGCTACATAAACGCAAAAAAATATGCATACTCCAAGTTAACCACAGATGCCTTATCGTGAAGATTTCTTCTGTGTAAATGGCAAACTACCGACAATTCAAGAGCCTGCACCCAGTAGTGTTTATCAACGAAGTCTTGACCTGATGATGATCGTAATTAAAAAGGATCGAAATCGAGAGTGTAACGATTTTATCGTGTTATCGACAATAAAGTACTATCTGAAGACCGCATTACTTTTTATTTTATTGCATGGCAGTGTGTTAAGGATTGTAAGACAAAACGGGATCTCATGTTAAGCTTGTTCAGTTCAGTTAGTTTATGGGTGACATGATCATACCCATGCATGAATAGGTATCCAACCAACGACAATACACTGGAGTACAATAGTTAAACATTAACAAACTGTACTACTGTACGGTCGCATGCCATAGTTTTAAGTTTTGTGCTAAACATGTTCTTATATGGATACAAACATTTAAGGTTCAGAAAACACAATCGAATTACGTTTGATATATAAATACAAAACCTAAATGTGTTGTCCATTATCAATCCCAGATGTTTAGCTGCCGGAGCCACCGCAATGTTAGACCAATCAATATTGTTACGAAGTAGTGATAAATTAAAATTATTATTGTGTTCGTGTAAAAAGTGCATACAAATATGAAGTTAACAACCCGAATTGTTCAATGATTGCGGTATGGATGCTCTAGTATGGATGCCAAACGCCGAGTTTGCACAAAAGGCAAGTGAACAACGTCGACGTTCGGTACTCTAATTAACGGTAATACCGTATAAAGTTTATTTCACGACAAGTGGCAGTAAGCCGCTGACATAATGCGCAAACGTTCCTATATGCATTGACGTGTGCTAGAATGACATAGCAATCTTCTTTATTTCATTCTGACACACGTCAATGCGTAGGAACGTTTACGCATTATGTCAGCGGCTTACTGCCACTTGTCGTGAAATAAACCTTACATACGTGGGCAATTGGTTTCCGACTTTCTTGTGTGTATGTTTTCTTGTTGTTTAAAATTGTTGTGTACGTACAATAAACTATTTCTTAGCTAGTGTTTTGCTGCCCCGCTTTGTGGCTGTAGATTTTATTCAACCGATGGCATTGCTGTGGGACGAGCAATTATTGGCTAGGAGGGTTGTTACGAAGTAGTAATAAATTAAAGTTATTATTGTGTTCGAGTAAAAGTTGCATGCAAATATAAAGTTAACAACCCGAATTGTTCAATGATTGCGGTGTCTAGTATGGATACCAAACGCCGAGTTTGCACAAAAGGCAAGTGAACAACCTCGACGTTTGGTAACTAATTAACGGTAATGAGTAATGACGTATTTGGGCAATTGATATAAATAGCGACATACCGGAGCATGAGGGGATTGTATTTTAGACATCCGACACCCGTACGAGAAAGCCGTGGCCTGCCTTGTCAGCTGTTTTGTTGAACTGTTGTGAAACCTCTAGTCGGACTCAAAATCAGTGTCAAAATCAAAATCGGAATCAAAATCAGTGAAATTTGCAGCGAGTAACGAATAAATGTATCGATACTATATACCAAAAAATAAGGGCCCCAAGATAGAGCCCTAGGGTACTCCCTTAGTTAAATACATACCATCGCCCGACAAATAAGACATCATTAAAAAAACTGAATCACCTCACATAAATCACGATTGACAGCAAAATACCATGCTTGACGGTATCAATTCTCTATCTTGAAAGAATAATCCATCTTCGGTTTGTGAAGTATAGGTACCAAGCGTTTAAATAAATTTTGAATATTTTGTCTATAATGTGTTGGCCAGCTATCAAAGCTGTCAAATTATTTTAAATAAGGGCTACTTTCGTAATAAATTGCCCTCCTTCTCACACTCGTTATATCAGCGTTTCTCGTCAACTGGAGTTCCACGAGATATCCTCAGTGGTTTCAAGGATACATAGTAACAAATTGCAGTGGTGGTCGCCGATTGATGGATACGTTATTATAGCCAACTAATTATTATTTTTTACATTTTTGTCTTAGAATTTAGAATCTTAGAAGTATTAGGTACCTGTAATTGTCGCCTGGAGCTATAAATGACAATACAGTGTTAAAATATCAATGCCTTAGTAAAATTGCAGCTGTTAAAATCTCAACCAAATCGAATTTTAAACGACTCTAGCTTCGCTAGAAATATTAGCTACTTAACTAAATCAATAGCTCCGCATGAAACGTTTTAAGCGGAATGAATGTGTTACTTTTACCGCTTAAAATAATAGATATTTTGGTGTTATAACACCTACATACAAATGAACCAGAACAACATTAAAATCTGTAAACCTGTATATGTTACTAGAAAAATACAAAAGATCTTCTAGGTTAAAGTATGTTATATACTATAAATTATATTCTTATATTTGTATTACTACGCATGCGTTTGATTCCGGTTTTCACCATTCATGCAAGGGTAACATATGTATTGGATATATGAACTACTTCGAATAAAGCTCTGAATGAAGACAGTGGAGTTTTATTGCTACACCCTTCGAAGTTACGAATAATTACAATAGTTTACATCTACATACGAACATAACATTGGCGACGAGGACAAGCGAACACACGCGTTTACAAGGTACATTTTCTACATTTTTTTACGCCTGCCTGAAAAAAAAAAGCCATGCCTGCAGACACGAAAGACGATACACCACGTGTTACAATTCATACAAATTTCAACATTGACCCGTTCGACGCCACGAAAAGTAACTGGAACAGATGGATAAAACGTTTAGAAGGGGCTTTTACCGTTTTCAATACAAAGGATGACCAGAAATCGCAGTTTTTACTACATTACATGGGTACAGAGGCATACGATATCCTGTGCGACAAAACAGCTCCAGCTGATCCCGAAGACAAAACCTACGACGAAATAACCACGTTGATGAAAAGCCATTGGTCTCCAGAGCCACTGGAAATCGCGGAAAATTTCAGATTTCGCAAACGAGAACAAGCTGAGGGGGAAACCATCAGGGAGTATGTTGCAGCATTACAGCGCCTGTCCATCCATTGCAAATTCGGAGAATACCTAAATACAGCGCTAAGGAACCAGTTCGTATTCGGTCTGAGAAGCGGAAAAGTTCAGTCAAGATTGTTGGAAGTCAGCGATTTGACATTCAAGAAGGCCGTAGACATCGCCAGCAGCATGGAGATGACAGCGAAGGACTCCGCCGAATTGCACAAGCAGCTGGAACCTGCTAGATGTTCTTCGGTAAACGCGGTACGTCCACATTACAATAATACACATAAAAAAAATACGTATAACTTTAGAAGTAATAGCAATTTTACTAATTCTAGTAATATGAAATGTTATCGATGTGGTGCTACTAATCACCTTGCTAATTCATGTAATAAAACAAATTTAACGTGCAAGTTTTGTAAAAAGAAAGGCCACATCGCAAATGTTTGCTTGAAAAAGAAAAAAACCGGTCAGTTTGCAAACCTGATAGAGGAAAATTCCGAAATAGATGAAATTTTGAACGTAAATGAAAATACAGATTACCGTACTCGTTTTTTGCAAAATATTTACATAAATAATACACTGGTTACATTCGAAATTGACAGCGCCGCCGCTGTAACATTGATTACGAGAACGCAATTTAATAATTTGTTTCCGAATTGTATTTTACAAAATACTAATTTAAAATTACAATCGTACTGCCAGAATGATCTCTTGTTATTAGGTTACGTAACGGTTAAGGCAGAGTTGGACGGAAGGAAAAAGGACCTAAATTTGTACGTGGTCGATTCCGATAAAAAGGGGTTCCCACTTCTTGGTCGTGAATGGATTCGTCAACTGGAGGTGCGATTGGAGATGCTACAGGTGAGAGAGGCAAAATCTACAAACGATAAATTAAATTGTTTACTCAATAATTACAATACTATATTCAATGAGAATATTGGTAAAATCAAAGGCATTCAGGCGAGTATTAAGCTTAAAGAAAACGCAATACCAGTATTTTGCAAGGCACGTCAGGTTCCATTTTCTTTATTGGGAAAAGTTGAAAAAGAAATAATGTCTTTAGTAGAACAAGGAGTACTTGTCAAGGTAGATCGTTCGGAATGGGCTACACCGGTTGTACCAATTCCAAAAAGTAACGGACGAGTTCGTTTGTGCGGTGATTTTAAAATTACTTTAAACCCAAATATTCACATAGATAACCACCCATTGCCTACTATAGATGAACTTTTTGCAAACATGGCTGGCGGTGAAAAATTTTCAAAGTTAGACGTAAGTCAAGCATTCTTACACATGGAAGTAAAACCAAGTGACTCTCCTTTATTAACTTTAAATACACATAAAGGGTTGTATCAATGTACACGGCTACTTTACGGATTAGCTTCCGCGCCCGCCATTTGGCAGCGGGAAATGGAAAGTATTTTGGGTGAAGTGCCAGGAGTTTCAGTATTTTTGGACGATATTAAAATTACAGGAAAAAATGATAATGAACATTTAGAAAGACTACAATTAGTGTTAAATAAATTACAGCAGTATAATATTCATATAAACAAAGATAAATGTCAATTTTTACAGGATAAATTAGAGTATTGTGGTTACGAAATAGATAAATCAGGGATACATAAAGTTAGTAAAAAAATTGATGCAATTAATAATGCAAAACAGCCTACAAACATAACTGAATTGCGTGCATTTTTAGGTTTGATACAGTATTACGGCCGTTTTTTCAAAAATTTAAGTACTTTATTACACCCTTTACATGAATTATTACGCAACGACACTCCATTTACATGGACAAGGGAATGTGAAGATGTTTTTAAGAAAGTGAAAGTAGAAATGCAAAGTGATAAAGTTCTTGCTCATTACGACCCGAATTTACCAATTATTTTAGCAACTGACGCATCATCGTACGGTGTGGGTGCTGTAATGTCACACGTAGATTCAAACGGTGAAGAAACGCCAATTCAGTTTGCTTCACAAACTTTAACAAAAACGCAGCAAAATTATTCACAAATAGACAAAGAGGCATACGCAATAATTTTCGGTGTTCGTAAATTTTATCAATATTTGTACGGAAGAAAGTTTTTTTTATATACTGATCATAAACCGCTACTACAAATATTTAATCCTAGAAGAAGTTTACCTACAATGACTGCAACGCGTATGCAACACTACGCTTTATTTTTACAAGCTTTTGATTACGAGATATGTTACAAAAATACAAAATGTCATGCTAATGCCGATGCTATGTCGAGGTTACCTATTAACACTACATCTAATACTAAATGTGATGAACCAGACATATTTGAAACACTACAATTAGAGACATTACCAATTACGGCATCTGATCTTTCTATGGAAACAGCAAAAGAATTTTCAGACTTATTACAAATACTTACAAATAAAGGAAAAATCAAAAGGTTTTTTGGAATTGATATTCATGAATTTTCTTTACAACAAGGTTGCATAATGCGAGGACATAGGGTACTAATACCTACAATATTCCGTAAGAAAATTTTAACCGAATTACACACAGGACATTTAGGGATCAACAAAATGAAATCTTTGGCTAGAGGTTACTGCTGGTGGTACAACATTGACAGGGACATTGAAGAGCTTTGTAAAAATTGTTTCGAGTGTTGTGAAAACAGTAATAATCCTCGTAAAATACATCATCCATGGGAAGAAGCTAGCGAACCATTTCAGAGGGTGCATATTGACTTTGCTGGTCCTTTCATGGGTAATTACTTTTTAATTCTTGTTGACGCTTTTACCAGATGGCCTGAAGTACATATATTAAAGAACATTACAACCGATACGACAATTTCTATATTACGTAACATATTTTCTTGTTTTGGAATACCTTCAGTATTAGTCAGTGATAACGGTCCACAATTAACATCTTACAAATTTAGGCAATTTTTACGATTGAATGGAATAACCCATAAATTAACTGCACCATATTGTCCAGCTACAAATGGTTTAGCAGAACGCTTTGTGCAGACAGTTAAACAAGGGCTTCGTTCTATGAAGTGTACGTCATCTAATGTGGAATTAGAATTATCGAAATTTTTGTTGCATTACCGCAAAACGCCTCATAGCACTACAAAACAAAGTCCATCTAAGTTAATGTTTGGTCGCGAAATAAAATCTAGACTTGATTTAATAACACCGCAAAAAGCTAAAGACCCACAAACAATTAAAAGAAATTTCAAGATAAAAAAGGAATTTACATTGAAAGATAGAGTAGGAATACGGAACTATAACCATAAAGGTAAATGGAAGTTTGGAACAATAATTAAGCGCTTAGGGGATTTACATTATTTGGTTGAGCTTGATACTGGTATTGTTTGGCGTAGACATGTCAATCAATTAATAAAAATAGGTACTGAAACACCTAGAATGCTAGATTTTACTTCAACAATGCCTCTCGATCGTGTAGATTCTCCAGTTCGAGCCACTGTTGGCGAGACCGCTAATAATAATAATAACGGAAACTCAAATGTTAAAATCGAGCCGACAGAAAATGTAACCGATAGTGACATTATTATTATAAATGATTCGCCGTTGTTGCGTCGATCGCAAAGGATCAGAAAAGTTCCTGACCGCTTCAGGATTGATTCATTTCATGAATGAATTTATTTTGTTACTTTGAGTTCAATTTGTATGTTACATTATTATTAGGAATGTTTACCTACATTATTTTTAAGAACGCTACGCTTATGTAACATCCTTCCATACGATTGTGTTTATTTTGATTATTATATTTATAAGTTACGTTTTCTAATTAACAGGGGGAGGAGTGTTATATACTATAAATTATATTCTTATATTTGTATTACTACGCATGCGTTTGATTCCGGTTTTCACCATTCATGCAAGGGTAACATATGTATTGGATATATGAACTACTTCGAATAAAGCTCTGAATGAAGACAGTGGAGTTTTATTGCTACACCCTTCGAAGTTACGAATAATTACAATAGTTTACATCTACATACGAACATAACAAAGTATGTCGGTACATCCGGTTCGGAAGGCACAAGCTGCCATTCGACCCAATAATACCATATGACGAGAAACATCTTTAAGTATTAAAGAACCGAGTGAATTATTATGGAGTCAGCAGCACTATAATATTATCCTACATGATCATGGCTATCAAACCTCTTATTTTATTATCAATCGTGAGATATTCTGCACACAGTGCACCCATAAACATAAACTTCTTATATCGCCTGTTTGTTTTATAGATCACTATCGAAATGTATCGTAGTTCATCCAGAAAACATACTTCTGCAAACGAAAGTATACCACCGTGTATCATAAAAAGGAAAAGGACGCAGAAGTAATCAGGCACCAAGCCCACACGCGCCATGAATACTCAAACTAAAGTAGAAGTTTTTAGAGGTCTCATTTCATGATAGGATGGCGGTCCTCTAATCTTCAGTTAATGTTCTATAGATTTTTGGCTCGCCCTGGGAAATGTAATTTCAAAGTTTGAAATTAGTAGACTATAATTTATACTTGAGTAAATTACGCCCATCCTTTTCACTAGGACAAAATGTTTGCTTTGATAACCCGCATTTGGAATATCATATAGGGTTGCAAACTCTTCATAATCAAAATACCATAGGCACCAGTCCACAGCAGACTATTTTTTTAATGTACCTATCAAAAATGTTCTTGTGACGTTTAAAATACTCAATACCGGACCGTGGTTTACAACGTCGGACTTCCTAGTGGAAAACTGAACAAAAAATTTAAGGAACCTAAACCAATTTTGCTAAACTTTCATGTTCAATAGCTTTTGGAATCTTTGATTTAAATTTTTCTGTGCCCGTGTATAATTTTTTATTGTAAAAATTCAACCTTAATTTACAGCACCTGACTTTATTTCAGAAAACAACAAAACTGCTCTTGAGCAAGGCTTTTGCTGCAGCTCAGAATTTGAATAAAAGAAATTTTGAAACTAATTAAGTACGTAGGCTTTCACGGTCAGAATCGTTTAGAAAATATGCTCCCGGATTATGCAGATTTGCTTGTACAGAGCTAACTGAATACTGAAGACCTACCAAGGAAATCTTCCTTATATACCTAAATTTACACCTCTCTGCACACATCTGGAGCTTCCGCTCCCATGTGCTTTTCTACCTGACCGCGCTGGGATCGATTTCTGGACTTTACTAATGTCAGTGCGATTGATGTTGTCAGTATGTTTGTAAATTTCAATGGCTTCTCTAATAAGCCTTCGATGATAATTATCCACCCTTGCCAACATCTTCACGTCATCGAAATTCATTTCATGTCCCGACTCGTGGCAGTGTTAAGCAACAGCGGACTGTTGAATCTTGCGTAGCCAAGTGTCTCTACTGTGCTCCTTGACTCGACATTCGATGCTTCGTCCTATCTGGCCTACATAGCAAGTTCCACACACATGTAATCTTGTAAACTCTTTCGGTCTTCGGAAGGCAAAAGATCCTTTTACCTTAGCTGGTGCTCTATACCTTACCGTGATACCCCATTGCTTCAGTAATCTACCGATTCTTTCTGATACCCCACTTACGTATGGTAATCAAGGAAACCCGTTTGACTCTTGCTTTGATACTGATGTTAAACTAACATAATTGTCCATTAAGACCACTTTACATTATTTTTAATTAAGTTGTCGATAATTATGTTATCATCTAATTTATCCATATGTATTAACGCTGTAATTCCTCTTGCGGATTGTTTGCTCACCTTCTCGTTCCGTCACGTCGCGTCGCGTACCTTGCCAAACGTTACCAAATCTTCAATCTCCTTTTTAACTCCTCTAGTGAGCTTTAGGAAAATGGTAAAAGACGTGTTGATGCTGTTGAGCATGTTCAGTGACAATTGAATATTAATGTGGAAACTAATAACTTTTACAAATTTCATGTATATGATAAGTATGTAGATACGTTAGCTACTCATTTAACAAATGTAAATCGAGAACAAATAAAACAACTGGATATTTTCTTTTTCAAAAAAGTAATCATTCATTGTAAATAATAAACAATGCTATTCGGTCTGATACATCATTTCGATTGTGTAATTATATAAACAATAATTCCTGTCCCTGAATCGTGGTGGTTATTGAAACGCGTGAAAAACAAATGAATTGAACGCATTTCCTGTAGGCATTACGCTCTAATAAAAGAGGTATACAAATTCAAATAAATTCAGCTATACACATATACACATACACAGTGGGCAAAAATGACAAATTTATAATCGCTCGTATTTCCAATAATATTTAGTCAATTCAAATACTTCTTTAAAAAACAAACTGAAATGAAATGTGCATTAAAATTAATAGATAATGACATTTGTATTGTTTTGGTGAAAAACAACAATAGAGATTTTATAGCATCATATACATAGTGATTTTATCTTAAACAGGGTTAAAATTTTAAACAATGTTTTTACTGAAAGCCCATCGGAATTGGACGTTTGTAACAAAAACATGCAACGGCACGAGAAATCTAATTGCGTATTCTTTAAACATCGTGGAGAAACCATTGGTCTCGTTATGGGCATTTGATTTTATCATTTTAGGTGCTTTTCTCGTCAGTTTCAATTATGATCACACTTGTTGCTTAGTTGTAAATTTTAGATGAGTGTTACTTGTGCTTGTACTTTCGTGTTGTTTTGCAAATATTGAATCGATGCGAGTATCAACGTTTTTTTGCGCATGTCACAGCAGTTCAAACCAAACCTTCTTTTATGTTTTTCATGTTATGTTTATTTAAACACCACTCCAACATTAGCCTCAACCCTGAATACATTGTGTTGCTCGTTTTTTTTTCGATATTTTTCATTTGTAGGGTGTATTTTTTCCGTGAAAAGCGAACACCAAAGACGTGACCGGCAGACAAGTGAAAGCAAACTGCCATAATTTTAGTTCAATCAAAAAACGATGTTGATTTTAGCAAAAATCTAAAACGCAATAAGTGTAGTAGAACATGTAAAACAGGTAAGAAAAAGACCTAAAAGGTTTCATAATCAAACATGGCGCACAGAAAAACTAAAAGTTGTCCATAGTTTCTCTACCATCTTTAAAGATAACTCAAGTACGCAATTGAATTTGTCGGTCCTCTGCAATGTGATCGTTGCAAAGGTCCAACTCCACTGTTCTTTTGAGGAAAAAAAGCAAAAAAACGATGTTTCAAAATGTTACTAAAAAATCGGTTTACGTTTCAATAAAATATCTACTATTCCTTTTCACCAGAGGAAAACAAGCTACTAGTTTTATTATATCTTTCATTTCATATTTTAAATTGATATTATAAGTTGCATAGTCATACCTAAAACAACATAACATTGGATTGAAACATTCAATTATTGGGAATATGGTATGTTTTCAATCTTCACAACATAAGCAATTAGTTTTTCAAAGAAATGCTTAAATTTATCTTTGTAAATGTAAGTAAATGAGTTTTGGACAGTTTTTTTTGCCCACAGTGTATATAAATGAACGAACCTACGCAAGATTCGAGAACAATTAGGTAAGAAGTAGGTTATCCACCATCCTAACAATGTTAAATAATGTTATTTATATATGAATATGCATTACCGTAGTTGCTGTGTATTGAGTTGCATAAATGAGGTATTATAAATCCTTTTGCTATTATCCCGAAACAGTATTTCATATATTTTTTTTTCAAATGTGTAGATTGATGTTTGAAGTTATTTTAATTGAAAAAAAAAATTATAGTTAAAATTAAAATTAATTGTTAGGTTTTCAATTTGCCACTTTCGAAATTTCTATTATCTTAACTAGCAACCTGTAACTGTTTTTTTCTACTGTATAATTGTAAATGTCGGTCTATTTTATCCGAATTACATAGTGCTAGGTTCTTGAATTCAGACAAAACACGCATAAAACTAATCGAATCAATGACGATGTAATATAAGGCTGCAAGACTCCAGTTCATTGCCATTCCCGAAGAAAAAAGAACACCATCATATTACATTACATTACAAAATCATGATACAAAAATACTCCGTATTTTTATTTTTAATTAAATGTTCAATATACAAGTTTTAGCTATATTTTTTTAAATAAGTTGTAATATACCTACTGTCTGATAATTAAGTAACGCATAAAATCGATAACGATATAATTTCAATAAAAAGACACCTGTGGAAACTCATGGAAACTCTTGTAACTCATGGCTGATAACGCCGCTATTTTGAAGTATGTTACTGTACAGAATGAATTATTTGAATTTATGTCAATTAATTAAAAATACGGGAGCATCAAAATATTTTTTTTTAGTTGACAGGTTTTGAGGGGAACAGCGACTTGCATTTAAACCAGAACTTAGTCATAGTGGTACGAAGTTTTAAAACATTATAGGGAAAGTAGGTCGTCTGAGGTATCATTGGGTAGGTATGTTAAAACTTTTTATTTAACGTTACTGTAGACATCCAAATATAACAAAAAGCTAATGATATTTGCACAACAAATACATAATCGCAGATTCTATTTAACTCCCTTCAGTGTCGATAAGTACAACAAGGCTTAAATCTTATTTTTGTTATAAGATCTATTAAACGTACATGACACGTTGTGTGATAATGTTAAAGTTGATATCACAATCAGCCTTTCTTTCGCACTAGCGCTCAGGATGCAAAACCTGTAATTTTAATAACTTACAAGATTAACGGCAATATTGCGTAAATTGTCGCTGATATTACATAAATTACCGGCAGGTCACATTTCCGAAATTACTGGTAATATTACATTTGTAATATTATAATTTATCATCACTACCTACAATACTTCTCACATAAACAAAGCAGAAAATAAACCAAAAACAGTATGGGGTAAAATTAACCAAATCACAGGAAAATTGAGACACCAAGAAAAGCATGAACAACAACCGTCAAGTGAGGATATGAATAACTACTTTGTTACAGCAGCCAAACGACTGTTGGAGGAAGCAACTATAAATCCCAGCTCAAGCCCCACCGCAATACCTATTCATACAACTGGAAAAATATTTTACCTCTTTCCAACATGTCCCACGGAGATAGAAAATATCACACAAAAAATCAAATCTAAAAAAACCAAGGACCACTACGATATGGACACAGAAATACTCAAGTATGTAACACCCGCAATATCTGACATACTATCATACGTATTTAACAAATGCATGGGGGCAGGCATATTTCCTGATAGCCTAAAGATAGCGCGTGTGACTCCAATATATAAGAAGGGATGTAGGATGGACCCGAGCAGTTTCCGTCCAATATCGGTGCTCCCTGCATTCTCAAAGATCCTTGAAGGAATCATTTCTTCTAGGATAATTGATTTTTTCAACAAAAACGGTTATTTATGCAGTGAACAATATGGCTTTAGAGCAGGTAGGGGAACACAAAATGCAATATGGCGTCTCGTAGAGAAAATATCTGAAATTCTCGAATCCGGAAGTGGATGCGATGCCCTGTTCCTCGACATTTCAAAGGCATTTGACTGCATGTCCCACCAACACTTTCTGAAAAAACTTGAGTACTATGGTTTCCGGGGTATTCCGCTGGACTTCCTCAGATCATACCTCACCAATCGAAGGCAATATGTGACCAGCAAAAATCAAGCCAGCAGCGTCAGGAATACGGACATTGGCATTGCCCAGGGAAGCTTAGTTGGCCCGTTGTTTTTTATTATATACACCAATGATCTCCCAAGACATATCAGCGGTGAGGTGACACTCTACGCGGATGATACCACAATCTTGGTCCGCAGTGATGATGTAATTAGAGCACGGGCAGCTGCTGAGGTTGTTAGAGAGGAAGCTGCGAGTTGGTTTGCTGATAACCAGCTGATATTAAACATTGGAAAGACAGAAACCTTGCATATTACGAGCAACAGGAGATACCAGGTAGAATCAAAAAGCGCCAAATTTCTGGGTGTGCAAATTGATACACGTCTCACCTGGCTGCCGCATGTGGAAAATCTAAGCAGGAGTCTTGCGGGTGCAATATTTGCAATACGAATAATTTCTCGTGCAATTGGACCGGAGGCAGCTATCTCAACTTATTACGCTCTCTTTCACGCAAAGATAAATTATGGTCTGATGGCGTGGGGAACTTCAGCACATGCCATCAAAATACTAATATTACAAAAGAAGGCAATACGGGCTATAGGGGGTGAGTCAATTCGAACATCATGCAGACCACTTTTCCAGAAATGGGGGATTCTAACCATATATGGACAATTAGCTATAAACCATCTAGCTCATATCAAGGAACAGCTACCATCTCTACGCCGGAGGGAAGAAACTCACAACCACTGCAGCCGTCAAAGCAACAACTTATGTGTACCTTTTATAAGACTTTGTTCTAGCTCACCAACAACAATGGGGCTACATCTTTTTAACATGTTGCCAGATCAGTGGAGAAAGCTTCCAAAAACGCAGTTTCTTAAGAGGCTGAAACTTCATTTCAAAGACCATCCACCATACACATTGCAAGAATGTGCCACTTCCTTGCAGACAATAGGCGATGTATAATAATACAATATTTATTGTCAAATTTTTTGTGACTTATTGCATAAGCAATTAATAAAATTATTTCTATTATTTCTATTTCTATTTGTGATATGAAGAATGGTAAATGTTTCTTGGCAATGTACAGTAAAAACTTTAATTTGCACTATAGTGAGCGCGTAAAGTACGGAAACATAAACGGATTGTTATTGTAAAAAAATCTCCAACAAGTCGCTTAATAATTACCAAAACACACTTTTCTGTCTAAAATTCAATTTTCGACTTTTTGCTGTCATCGACATTTTTCAATCACTACTCCATACTTTTCTTACTGATTTGAATAGAAATTTTCATTATTTTAATGATAGTGCAAATATTCCATAGCACATGCGTACATTTTCAAGAAAAGGTAACTAATGTTGAAAATTCTAAAATACCTAATGATAACAAACATGGATTATCCGAATGCAATATGAAAATCTTTTTTATTTAGAATTATTTGCCTGAAATACCAATTCGGAGTGAGTAATTTCCTCACGCATAAGATTTATGAAGAATTTTGGCAAGTTCTACTAATTTACGCCTGCTGTACCAAGTTTCTAGGAACCGAGACAAATCTCATACTAAATCTTTAACTTTTGTACTTTTCCCTGAACTTCACAAATGTTTTTGAGAATGTTTTCAGAGAAATGTAATGTGAATGTAAATTCGAACATAAAATGGTATAAGATTCCTGACGCTAAACTGCAAACATTTATATAAAAATTTCAATTAAACATTGCATCCACATCTCAGCTACTTTGTTATTATTTTAAAATGCCTTGACTACTAGTCTGGCAGCAACTCAATCAGCTACGTCGGAAAAATAGATTATGAAATAAGAATATATGCTATGTCTTTCAATACAGTGAAAAATATACATAAAATGCAGACTAATAATAAAATAAAACATTTATTTCATTAGAATATCCAAAAAAAATATATAAATGAAGGAACATTTAATTTGTCAATGAGATATGGTTTGGTGTGGACTCCCAATAGCATTTGTATAGGTTGGCGGCCTTTTCAGCCGAGTCCTTTCCTGAAACGGTGCTGCATTTCTGAACGACCGCATTGAGTTCTTCCGGCTTTAGGTCACCTGCCAGCTTAGTTTTGATGACATCGGTTTGTATTTCTCCTGCTTCGTTCATGAAGCCTGTCTTCTTTAGAAAGCAAAAGGTGAAGTCGTTTACTTTCGGGTCTGCGCTGAACTGACCATCGCGAGACTTTTTCACATCTTCGGGATTGGCGCCGGAAGAAGCAACGCAATCTTTGAAGTACCCTTTGACCTTCTCCTTCTGTTCATCTGTCAATGCCTGTAATCGATGTTCATATGTTAAGAATTATTATAAACTAAATTAAAACTCGCACACTCGCAGTGCAGTGTTATTAAGGTGTTGCATATACACGTCAACAAGAAAAGTATACAACTGAATTAGAAACGCAAAAATAAACTGCAGGAATTATCAGTAAAAATTGTCGAGTCAACTCGGAACCCTCTATCTCTTCAGTGAAAACAGTTTAGCTATATCTTCTGTGTTAATACCAGGTTCTGTTGCGGCTCGCGATGGAGATATATAGCAGTGATGTGTGCCGGGTAAATACCCGGCGGGTGGGAACTTATAAAATGGGTATTTACCCGAGTATTTAACCCTACGTAGGGTAAATACCTAAATGTTGGGTATTTATCATTTTTATCCTTAAAACAATATTTAGCAACATTTCAGAGATATTTATACAGGGTGTAACAATTTTTTCCTGCAAGAATTATTTTTAGATAGTAAATGTCATTCTAAGTATAACTTTTCATATGGACCTAATTGTTCTCTCAACTCCAAGTTACAACCGCTTGACACTATTAACAAAATTAAGAAAAATAAACAAACTACATATCATCCAATGCTAAAACTAAGAAAGAGTACACTCAATACTTAACAAAAAGGAAATAAATTCAAGTAAAAATTTCAAAATGTTTAAAATAAACTGAATAAGGAAATGAACGAAAACAAAATACATACATACAGTTTTTAGACATTTGTTTCTATACAAGTAATTGTCAATTTAAGTATAAAGTTTCTTTCATGCCGACTTATTGGTTTTATCGAGTCCTAAAGAAGTTGTTAAATCATTTAAAATACAGTTTTGCAATTATTTCAAAATTATTTCATTTGTATTTTTTAATGAATAAAGAAAGCCAATACGTCGGTACCTTTTTACTTTATCATACGCAGTATGTAAAGTATTGTAATCGTGCCGAAAAAAATTTTTGAGATTTTAGCGGAAATAGGTCTTTATGGGTCCCCTGAACATTTTTGACCAAGGTACAAAAAAATGTCTGTGTGTGTGTGTGTGTGTATGTGTGTGTGTGTGTGTATGTGTGTGTGTGTGTGTGTGTGTGTGTGTGTGTGTGTGTGTGTGTGTGTGTGTGTGTGTGTGTGTGTGTGTGTGTGTGTGTGTGTGTGTGTGTGTACCCAATTTTTGTTAATTCATTTCCGGAGAAACTACTAAAGGTATCGGCACGGAACTTCATATTTAGAAGTTTCATGACCAAACTTAGAGTTGAAAAGCTTTTGGTTCAAAAGGGTCCAAAGGAACTGGGTGTTTACTCCAAGCCTTTTTCAAGGATTTTAGAAATCACCCGCCATTTCTGTAATTTCGTCAAAATAGTTAAATAATAAATTAAAGCAGAGGAAATTTTGAATAATTTATGCCTATGACATTTTTTGGTAAAATTAATAGTTTAGCGTTTTAGTTTATTCTAAGCCTTTTTCAAGGAATATGGAAATGAGCCGCCATTTCTGTAATTTCGACAAAATAGTTAATTAATAAATTAAAGTAGAGGAAATTTTGAATAATTTATGCCTATAACATTTTTTGGTAAAATTAATAGTTTACCTTCAAGAGCAAATTCTATTTGATCGAGATCGGTCGCATCTGCATTGATATGAAATTACATAGTAGCCAGGATTTTGACAAATATTTTTTTGTGGTGTCACATTCGAAAACAGCTGATCTCATCATAGGCAATCAGAGGTTAGAGAACCACTATGGAACGTGCCGCTGTAGTGCGGCAAATTATAAAATACAAATTTCAAATCAAATAAGATCACCAATTTGATTGTTTGTTGATAAGAAATATCAACCCGTCTTTATATCTAATTCTAAAAATGATACATTGAGAAAATATAAATAAAGTATAGCGATGAGTGTAGTTTTATTTTAGTATGTTGGTAGGGATGTGTCATGAACAAATATAAATCTGTCATAATTTGAATTACCTTTTTAAGGTGCGTTTTCATTAGTGATAATGGCAGTGGTAGCAGACGCCGTTATAGTATTTCCAATACAAAATTGATAGTGACTCATGTTTATGTAAATGCAAACTAATATGTGTCATTATCACGATATGTAAGAAATACTATAATTTCGTATTCTACCACCGCCATTAGCTACCATTACCTACCAATCGGAACGCACCTTTCGTCAAAGTGGTACCAACCTAGCATTTATTATACAGAAATAATTTTTTTTTAAATACGTATTTCTTAAAAAGCAACACAATAAACGTTGATGTCGCTCCTGCCAAAAACTAGATAGCGCGACTCGCTCATATGCGACGGCTACACTCCGCCTTCGGTGACGCGCCGTATCACCGCTCGTTGCGCAATTCCGTACTTTCGGCATTTGTGACATAAATAACT
Source organism: Melinopterus prodromus (assembly GCA_964023965.1). Taxonomy (NCBI): domain Eukaryota; kingdom Metazoa; phylum Arthropoda; class Insecta; order Coleoptera; family Scarabaeidae; genus Melinopterus; species Melinopterus prodromus. The sequence goes on along the minus strand of OZ030391.1, from coordinate 60,317,236 downwards.
ATTATTCTAATGACGTAGTGTAGGTAGTGTCAAATGCTGATGCTTTGACAATACCTACGATTTATCCTTATAGAATAGATTCTCATGCAGCTAAACTATTCATTTTATATATTGTATGATAAAGTCATGTGCCTGGCCACATCAGATTTTTTCTCACTGTGGCATTTACTATCTGAAAAATGTATTGCGGGAAAAGATGGGACACTCTGTAAATGTATACTCTCGACTACAAATAATTAAAATAATTCAGTTATATAAGAACATTCACTACATTTAGTTGGATTCATAGCAAAATAAGAAATTGATTAACAACGACAAAAGCCGCTGAGTTGACATACTTATATTACTAGATATGAATATACGGACATAACGTAACATACGGACTTACCGTAATGATGAAACTAATCAAAGTATAGAAACAATATAAAAAATAAAATTAAAATTTACATTCCGCCTGTATATCACCATCTTCTATACTTTGATATAATTATAAGTTTCTGCTAACACACACGATTGAATAGACAATGATGACACAAAAATTTCGCTGTTTATATATCGTCAGATGAGACTGGTATTTTTATTCTTCGTGTTAAGAATGTTATATTTTTATAAAAATAACCTTTATTTTGTGAGAACACTTTTGATTTTATGATAAACTAAAAACCTTAATTTCTTTTTACTGCCATTTTTAATTACAATATTATGTTTATAAATACCTCTATAAATTCCCGCTTTGGGTAAGAACCCGGGTATTTACCCAAGGTATTTCCCTTGATAATAAATACCCAGGTATTTAACATCCACATGTACCAGTTTTTCCCTAATTCCCTAATTGTAATTCCGTTTGGTGGTTCAACCAATGGGCATCGAAGCTGCCATTATTTATTATTTGCATAACTTAATTATACCATAAATAATGTAATAAAATTACGCACATAAATTATAATAGTATAATAGTTGTAGGGTTTAAAATGGTACAGATTCTGTCTCCTATTTTCGCTGTAAAATTGAATGTTCGTCGGTACGCAATACGCAATATCCAAGTAAGCCGCAATGCTTAGATCACAGAAAGTGAAAAATGCATGTGTTTGTCATGTGTTTGTCGACAACGAGTACCGCCTATCTACTTTGTACTTCGGGCGGTAACATGACAGGCCATATTTAGAACACAATAAGCTGACAAAATTGAAGTTTTTTATATCTGAAAAACGCATGGTGCCATGAAAAGCACAGTGATACAGAATTTATGTGCCCATAGTCAAATTACAGTAAAATTTTGGAATGTATTTATTTGTACTAGCTACACAACATAAAAAAGTAATTTTTTAACATTTTAACAAACTAAATAATGTTTTGAAAAATTGCGCGATTTTAGTGGAGGCATTTTTCACAGCATTCCTCAATACGGTGACCTTACCGAGGGTTCTTCTGTCAATCGAATTGAAAGCGGCGATCACGGTGTTATGTAACTCCCCAGCGTTTCCAAAAATATAAGCACCATACACCTCATTTTTTAAGTCACTCCATAGATAAAAATCACAAGGGGTAAGATCCGGTATTCTTGGTGGTCACAATATTTTTCAATAGGTAGCAATTATTCTCCGTTTTAGTCTTATATCTAAATAATTCCTCACAATTCGGGCATTAAGTGCAGGTGCTTCTTGTTGGAACCACATACCTTAGCGTAAGGCCAACGGTATATCGTCCACTCTTTCTTCCACGTCCTCAGAGAGCAATATTGCCAATATCTCGCCTAAGTTTAATTTTTGTTATAAAAAATTGGTCCGATTAATCGGTTGGCCACTATACCGCACCATACATTAAAACCAAACCGCACCTGATTATGGCGCGGTACAAAAAGCTGCTGATTTTCGCGGGCCCAGTTAGAAAATATGTTTCATCGGACCATAATATTTTTTTTATTCAATTCTGGGTTTTCACCAATTTTGTTCAACAGATGGGTACAGATGGGTAGGTCACTTTGTTCCACAAAATGTCTTCCATGGCACCATGCGATTTTCAGCAATTCTCGAAGTGTACAATATTCAGTCAATTCTATTATTTTATTGTATTAAAAGCATGGCATGTGGCATACCAAATCACTCAGAAAGAAATGATGAATCCAGACATGTATAAACCCAATATGGCGTCCATAAGAAAAACAAAAGTTTTGTTTGTTTCTGACGAATTCATTGGCGAAAAAATTTTAATCTGACATAATATGATTGTAGACAAAAAACTGCCTCTATAATGGCAAAACGCTTTTTTGATTGGATTACAAACAAAGAAGTTGTGACCATAATTAAAAAAATGACATTTTTGGGTTTTTCAAAATAGCTTGAGAACCATTTGGAATTCAACTGTTTTCTGAACCGATTATGAAAGACCACATAAATATGCACTACTTTGTCCATTTAACCGACTTTCTATCTCTAATAATAACAAAACTAGCCATACAATCCAACGTCCCGTGAGACACGCTGTAGATTTTGGAAGAAAAATGTGTAAAGTTTTAAATTACACATCATTTTCCTACGCTTTTCTTTATTTTCAATTTAGTTTTGTATTTGGCATGATATGACAGGTGTTTTACCCTACACAACAAGAATAATGATGCCTGTGCACTGTGGTCCAATATATTTCTAGTTGTAGGCACTTTAATTTACGATTATTTGCCAATAAAAGAATTTGAACAAATTATAAGAATCAGAATATGGCATTAGGGCGAAAATAGACGGCAATGATACAAAGTCATCAGTCAAGAAAACTTAAGTAACTCATAAACTAAGCAAACTTCCAATGCCAAAACTTCATAGAGCTTGTGGTTCCAAGGAGGTGTGAAAAGCTCCAGAGCGGCAGGTAAATTATGCACTTTGTAGATGTCGGTGCGCTGTGGGTATATTGCACTACATTGCTCAGTGGATTTATCAGAGTTTCAACGCATTTACTAAAATAATTATACAAACTTAAGCTTAGTTGAGTACTTACAGGTCAGGTCAGGTCACTATTAGTAAAGGTCTGAGGGCACTATAAGTATTATAGTACTAGGTATTCTCCTAATAGTGATTTGACTATAATTTACAACAAAAGAGAAGAAAAGTGAAAGAAATCCAACTTACTTGTACACAGGCAGCCAAACATACACAAGCAATAACAACAAAGAATTTCATCTTGATATACTTTTTGGTTGTACACACGGTTAAGGTATAAATGTAAATGTTATAGTTTTTAAAATAGCGACCACTTTTATAGTGATAATTTTCAGGACACGTGATCATATCATTATATTGAATGTATGTGTGAGAGACGGCGAGGTTCAAGGATTTACCTGGGTTTGCTTTGAAGACTGAAGGTCGCTAATATAATTAATTATTGCACTTGTAAATTATTGTTGCTATATTTAAACTTTGCACTTCTTATTTGTTGTGGGAAGAATCACAAAAAACATCGTACTTCATAGATACTAAAACACCAGTTCAACAAGGGTACCTTGAATATTATCTGGTAGATCATTTAATGATGTTTTTTTTGCATATAGACAAAGATTGTTTATTTTTTGCTATTTGAAATTAGCCTTTGTTGCATTGTTGTTAATTTGAAGACTTACTGTATATAACTCACGGTCGGGCAATTTTATCCAATGCCGCGGTTTTTCTTGGAAGTTAATTGATTTCTGTACGTTTCCAATTATGATGTGTTGACTTGGATGTTATAAATTTATGTAATAAACAATTAGTCACGCCAACATTTATTTGGAAAAAAATCTCGTTTAGTTGAGTAAGCTTTGTGTAAATATTGACGAGAATTGTTCTATCTATAATAACTTCATGCTGAATCTATCATTAAATTATTAATTAATGATTAATTTATGATAATAAATAATTTGTACTTTATTGTAAGGTTAAAAATGTGCATGGATCCTAATATTGATCTAATTTTTTTAACTGATAAGCATAGATTAGAAAGAAATTACAAAAGAATTACAAAATTGTTTTTTTATAGCAACAAAAGCGTGTCGCATTAAGCTAAGTATAATTACATAAAAAAATAGTAAATGTAGCTTGACGATTTGAATCACCTGTTGTGCAATATGTAATTATTAAAAAACGCATCATCTCCGATTATTTATTTTGTAAACAAGATCGTATCATATTTGTCCGCAATATTTTTAAATTACAGCATTACAGCGTCATAGAATTATTGTGTTGTCTTTTCATATAAATTTGCATATTTACATAATTACTAAATATTTACCATTTCTATTTTCATAGGTCTTCTAGTGCAAATATTGCATTTCTTACAAACTTAAATAAATACATTATATTATAATCCACACATACAAACTGCATTACATAATTAAATAATCTAGCGTATGTAAATTTTCTACAATTGTACATCTGGCGGTAACAATTATGTCTGTGCTGGTGAGATATGTCTTTTTCTGTAACAATGGAAATATGCAATATTATCGTAAAACTGTGAATTTAATTACTATTATTTGCTTAAACAACCACAGCTGTTAATGATAAATTTAATTATTGTTATATCGCCAACGTAATATTGGCCTAATAAGGTGACATCATGACCGAGATAAAAATGCGATGGTTCAATTTAATTCCGTTTAAAAGGGGCTAAGGTTAATTACTATGTCAGTAAGAACAGAAATAAACAAAACAGATATAATGTCCCACAGCGTTGTATATACGTAGGTACTATTACAACTAATAACACGATTCACATTCAATGTTCTCATTCACCTTGGAACATTTATTTTCTGTTTTGTTTTTATTTATAAATCAACATATAATACATAATATGCATTTCATCAGCATATTTATAACCACTTTAATCTTATAAATATAATAAATTATTTTAAACACTGTTTTTTTCATAATTTGCGGTGGATTACGTTACGATGATTGGCAAAGTTGTTGAAGCACTAAAACAGTTTATGGATTCTATTGTTTGATTTTAATGGTTACACTCATTAAATATTATAGTTCACGTTGGCTACACTGCGGTTGATCGCAATTGAATATGGCGGATATACGGATTTGGGTTGCCACCCGTCAAAAACATTATTTGTTGTTGACACAAGAGTTGCCACCTTTCGAAAAATTTTAATATATGTTTTATGCCAACAAATCCGAAACTTAAATTAAATTCTTCTTACTAAAAACCTCCCTATATTTAGGCATACCATACGTCCCGGTTTGACCGGGACAGTCCCGGTTGATACATCGATCGGTAGATGACGACATCTAGGTACAATTATTGATAACTGATGATTGAGGAATTAATTTTGTAAAATTTAGCCTGTTGGTCGGCAAAACATGGCCAGCCTTTTCTATTGTTGAAACCAACAACTGGTAGAATTTTAGAAATGTAAAAAGTCATACTTTCTTTGACGAGAAAAATGGCCTTATGTTATAAGAACATAGTAGACCAACTTTTGATAATTAATTTAGAGCCGCGCACTCTTTAACACACCTTCTTTATTATTTTATATAAAAAATAATGGCATAGAAGTACTATAGTCTTGCAACCACGGTGCGATTTATAACAGCAACATTCTTAATACGTTTCTTTCTGAATAATAGATAATTATTTCAAAAATAATTAATGCAAATTTAAGTTTATTTCTTTAACCATTTTATTGTTGTTAGTACTTTGACTAATGAATAACTAATTAATTGGTTTAATCCGCCAATATAAAGCGAATTCTAGTTTATTTATTTTTTTACAGAAAAACGCCGATTGTAATTCCAAATCACTATTTAGAAAAATCGCCGCATTTGGCCTAAATTACACAGCCAAACAACTATTGTAACCAGAAAAGAAAATCAAAAAATATCATGAAGATATTTAATGTCATCTTTAAGATGCGTGATGCTATGCTTCTTAAAGTTAAAAAAATTTGAAAGTTTATGTTGCTAAAGTACCTACATACAATCATACGGCGTACCTATTTGTTCCAATTAATCGATTTGTGTTTCTTCATATGAGCCATATCCGCAGATATTCAGATTTTCCCTTATAATTACAGCAGTATCACAGTAATTAATATCACATTTCATGAATTTCTCGAGAATGGTACGACAAAGTAGATGTGAGTACCACCTAATTTAGTCCTAATTTAACTATTTTGTGTTTCTTCATATCAGCGTTAACCCCAAGCATTCGCACGAAAGACAGAAATGCTGACTATGAATTTTGAGGGGCACGCATATCTTTTTCTGTCTACCAATGTTGCCTCTACTAAGCGTGGCGGCAACGGTCAAGGCTGGCAATTGACTTGACCGTGACCGAGCCTTGCCTTGTATGGATACTAAATCTGCCGAAACGAAATCTTTTTCACGAATTTTTTTTTATACCTTAGGGCCACTTTTTTTAGTCTAGTCTTGAGCAGAGATCAACAACCACCTTTAACATCTGAGCTGCGGAGTCGAAACAAACTTTTAACTCCGGGTCCGTCTTCTGATAATTGTGATGTCTGTCTCCGACTCCGATGATTTTAGTTGTTTGACTTCAACTCGATGAATTGCCAAAATACATTCGGGTAGGAGCAGTGGCGCGTTGTCCTATGGGCAAAATCGGAATTTTCCCAGGGCCCCCAATATCAGGGGGGCCCACAGAGCAGTATTTTGAAAACTAATTTCCGTAATAGACTACCACACCATGCCAGTCCTCATTAACGTTGCAAGCAGGCTACGCTCAGCAAGGTCCCAACTAATCTTTAACGAATTTATTACTGTCTCAAGAATAGTGAATTTTATATTTGCCCTCCAGCCGGTTGGGGACCAAAATTAATCTTTTATACACTATAAGTTAATTAAGTAATTAATAAATTACCGTAGTAAGAATATCAAATTTAACTTTAGCGTAGTTTTGCCATAAGGTTCCCAAACTGGAGGCAGTTTTAGCTGTTAAACTCATATTTTTTTCTGAAATAAAAGAAACTATATCTGATACTGTACGATACTAATGAAAGTTAGAAGAGAAATACTGTATGAATTCTTCGAAGACTCTCAGTCGACACTTTTCCTGTTGTTCTTGAATTTTATTCTGTAAAGATGAATGCTACAAAAGACTCTGTAAAATAAAAATTTCGATTTTTATACACAGTGTGTATAAAAATATTTCTTTTTAAAAACTTGACAAGAAAAAGATTCCAATAAAAGTTTTAGGAAATTGCTGAAGCTACAAATTTGAAATGCTTGAAAATGAAACACACTTTTCTACACTTAAAACTATTTCGTATTTATAACTTAAGTCATTTTCAAAAGCAATGACGTATTACATGGTAGAAATCCTTTTAACATTGTTTAATAGCTTTTTTAACATTTAATGATGTTGTTACATTTACACCACTGACCTCAGGGACATGCGGGTTTTACAGTTCAACATGTCAAAAGAGAATAAAAAATCGGAAAAAATACAGGTTGCTACATTAAAAAAGAATGGAATTTGGTCCGCTTCTTACAAATACATAGTATATTCATGTCATTCAAGTTTCTAGCTTAAGTCTTTTCCCAAACCTTTTATTTGGTTACTATTTTTCTAAACCTTGAGGACCAATAGACGTTAGGTTTCTTCTTGTTAAAACTGATATAGCAGAAGCCAATTGTAATTGTAGTTTTCACTTTATCATACGCAGTATGATGAAGTATTGTAATCGTGCCGAAAACAAAAATTGAGATTTTAGCGGTCTTTATGGGTCCCCTGAACATTTTTGGCCAAGGTACAAAAAAATGTCTGTGTGTGTGTGTGTGTGTGTGTGTGTGCGTGTGTAAACGATTTTCATGAACAAATATAAATCTGTCAGAATTTGAATTACCTTTTTAAGGTGCGTTTTCGTTAGTGATAATAGCAGTGGTAGCAAACGCCATTATAGTATTTCCAATAGAGAAGTGCTAGTGACTCATGTTTATGTACATGCAAACTAATATGTGTCATTATCACGAAATGTAAGAAATACTATAATTTCGTATTCTACCACCGCCATTAGCTACCATTACCTACCAATCGGAACGCACCTTTAAACTTGACGTTTCGTCAAAGTGGTACCAACCTAGCATTTACTATAAAGAAATTTTTTATTTATTTTTTTTTAAATACGTATTTCTTAAACAGCAGCACAATAAACGTTGATGTCGCTCCTGCCAAAAACTAGATAGCGCGACTCGCTCACATGCGACGGCGACACTCCGCCTTCGGTGACGCGCCGCATCACCGCTCGTCGCGCTATTCCGTACTTTCGGCAATTGTGACATAAATAACTATTATTCTAACGACGTAGTGTAGGTAGTATCAAATGCTGATGCTTTAACAATACCTACGATTTATCTCAATAGAATAGATTCTCATGCAGCTAAACTATTAATTTTATATATTGTATGATAAAGTCATGTGCCTGGCCACATCAGATTTTTTGATAATATGGAATCTTCTTGATAGAAAAAGAAATAGGAAATTATATTTTATTAAAAGTAACATCTCAAAAAACTATGAAAACTGCAACACAATTTTAATAAGTACGTATTCAGAGGACATATGTATTGGAGATGGGCTTATTAGTTCTTTTTGATGAACTAGTTCTTCCGAACTAGTTAACAAAAAGGAACTAGTACTAAGAACTAGTTCTAAGAACTAGTTTTGAAGAACTACTTTGAACCGGAGACGTACTACTTCGATGAACGTGACTTCGTGTCTTCTAGCGCTTGCACATCTCGTTCATGGGATATGGTTCGCCTAAGCAGGTCTTTGGAACTAGATTTCATCTCCCTGTCCGCAGACACGCCGCCCAACATAAGACATTCACTGAACAGGATATGTTTTAGCAAAGCAGGTATTTTTTTGAACTATGTAGTTCTTTTCGAACTAGGTCTTTTTATTTTAAAGAACAAGTTCTGTTTTTCTAAGCGGGGAGCCATTCTCTCGAACTAGTTCGTTCACGAACTACCCACCTCTAATATGTCTACATTGATGATAGCGTATTTAAGAATGAACTATCGCAGTTGTTGAAATATTTAAAATATTAAAAACATATTTATTTGTTAAGAATACCCTTTGTTTATTAAGATAATGTATTTTACTTGCTACGAATTTTGATTTACGTTCAGCTATTAATCGTTGGCCCATTAATTAGCTATTTTGTAATTCTTTAGAACAATCTGTAGTTACTTTAAATAATTATGGTACTTATATTAAATATTGTTGCATTATTTGTGATTTTTATTAATTGTTCTGAAATGTTGTATTAGTATTATTAATATACCGGGTGATCATTTATCTGAACAGAAATTTAAGCTATTATTTTTCATTTTGAAGATATCCTCAAAAAACTGAAATGCTAAGATATCGTTTTTAATTTTTTGTTCAAACCCAAGGGTAGCTAGACATTTAAAACAAAAACACTCTACAGCTACTTTTGAACAAAGAATGCAGTGTTATTTTTTAATTTGAAATAACATCAAAGATGGCGGCATAACCATGGCCAACTTTTGTTTGTCTTATGGGCGCCATATTGAATGTTTTTGTTTCAAATGTCTAGCTACTCTTGGTTTTGAATAAAAAATTAAAAACGTTATCTTAACATTTCAGTTTTCTGCGGATATCTTCACAATGAAAAATGATAGCTTAAATTTTTTTTCAGATAATTGATCAACACAAAAACACGACACTGCCAAAATTAAACATAGGCTCTATCTCCACTAATAAGCGAGATCACCATGGTGAGCCTCGAAATTGAATCACCCGGTATATTATTTTTGTATAAAAGTTATTCTTCTTAATTCACAATGTATATGGGGGCCCCCAAATTCAAATTTGCCCCGGCCCCATGATGGCATATCGCGCCGCTGCAGCGCTCTGTGTAGGAACACTGAGTGTAGTTAGATTCTGATTCTGATACTTGCAATTCCCAGGGTATCGATACAAGAACATGTAAATTGTTATCCAATCATGATGATCCCGTTACCACGTTCCCCGTTCAACTGCGATTCAGACAGATTTTAGTGAATTACGTACTTATAGAATTATAGTACAAGATATCGGTTTGAACTTACCGGCAACGGTTGGTTAAAATCCAAAATTGAAAGGAGTAGAATTTACGTGCACATTACAATCCATTAAAAAACCTGAAGTTTTTAATTCATACTGAATTTTATTGTAGTCTATTAATCGATTTTGCTAAGAGCTCCAGTTGTAAGGCAACATACAAAATAAAACAGAACCAAAAGCAGAGCAAATTGAAGTTGGTAAAAATATAGTTTTTTAAGTGTTATGTTCTCACAACTGTTAATTCAACTTTAACGATTTAAAAGCGGGGAGAAAGTTTTTATTCAATATCATTTTTCAACATATTAAGCAAACAAAAATCTGATGTGCCACCGACATGACTTTAACATACTATCAATAGAATCAAAATATCTGTTAAATCTGGCTAACTAGTTTTAATGCAGACACAACCGATATCGATCAAAAAGAATTTGCTCATGCAACTAAACTATTAATTTGTTCAATAAGTATCATAGACATAAATTATACCAAATTTACTCTACTTTAATGTATTATTTAACTATTTTGACATTACAGAAATGTCATTTTTAAAAATTCGTTGATAGATGCTTAAGATGCTAAGAGTAAACCTTCAGTTCCATTGAGCCCTTTTGAACAAAAGTTCTTTCAGCTCTAAGTTTCGGTATGCAACTTCTAAACATGATGTTTCGTCTCAACACTTTCAAAACAAAAATGTTCAGGGGATCCAAAAGGGCATATTTCCGCTAAAATCTCGAAACTCTTTTTTCGACACGATTACAATACTTTATCATACTATGTATGATAAACTAAAAATTATATGAAGAAAACTGAAACTACAACGTTTCCAATTAATAGTTTTGGTGTGGATGTATGGGAAAGAAGCTACGGATTTACGATACCAATTTTCCACCTAAATGAATTTGTTTTCACTTTACCCATTTTTTAAGACTCTGTTGCCTAGCGGCTAGCCCGTTTTTATAAAGCAAAATATATGTTGGCATGTCGTCCTTCTTAATACTAGTTAATACAATTTACACTATATTTCAGTACTTTTCTGAGCATGGGATCATAAATGTTCACTTTTTATGAAGGAACTACGCAAGAGTCGAACCGCTATGGACGCAGTGACTGTATGACTGGACAGACATGGAAATTTGTCCGTTGACACAGCTTCAGCAATTAACAAATGCAACATCTTAGCGGTGGTTTCATATCTGGTTCGTAGACTATTGGTTAGTAACAAAATATTGACTTTACGATGTGTTTCATTGCCCTACTTGTTTGTTAGTTATTATGTTATGTATTGTAGATAATACATAATATAATAATAATATAATATAATCACTCATCTGATAGTCGACAGAGAAAATAAATAAAATACATATATAATATATACAGGGTCCTGCAACTAAGCTCCCGTCTTCTGTAGCTCACTTACTCATTAAGCTAAGAGTTTGACATTTTGCAAGCTTACCCTGTACTTCAAGGTACAATTCAAGAAATTATTTTTTATTATACAGGATGTTCCAAAAATGTGCAACGCCATGGTAATATATTTTTTTAAATTGCATGCTATACTTTTTTCTACACATTTGGAAGCCTTTTATGGTTGCCTACATATCACCAAAATTTTATTGAAATCGGTTGAGTAACCGCAGCGGAAAAAAATAAAAACAAAAAAAAAATATTTTGCATCGTCGGCTTTAAAAATCAATAAAAACCACAAAATGCACCACGTTAATAAAATTGTGCGACGTGCTTATTAAGTTAGATGTAATAGTCTCGTTAACCAAGTGACATTGATCCAAGTTATACAGGGTGACCAAAATCGAGTGTCAAACTTGTCAAAGTTCAAAGCGTGTTATTGTTCTTATTTTAAATTGGAACCCATAAATATTTTTATGTGAAATGATGCAGAATTAAAAAATAAATATTGTTTCTGAATACAACCGCATCACAATTCCCAATATTTTAAATGTTATTCGCCAAAAACTCATTTTTTAACGTTTCCAACGGCAATTTTAGATAATAAATATCGTACTTGGCTTTGAAACACAATTTATTTCATAAAAAATAATAGACGTATTTTAGATTTGAGTGTACTTAATTAAGTGGTTATTCAAATGCTAAATTTACTGCATAATTTACCTATAGCGGTAAGGACGGAAATGTGGCTATAGGTAAATTTTGCAGTAAATTTAACAATCGAATAACTACTTAATTAAGTACAGTAAAATCTAAAATACGTCTCTGCGTTATATTTTATGTAATAAATTGTTTTTCAACGCCACGTACGATATTTATTACCTAAAATTGCCGTTGGAAACGTTGAAAAATGAGTTTTTGCCGAATAACTTTTAAAATATTGGGAATTGTGATGGGGTTGTATTCAGAAACAATATGTATTCTTTAATTCCGCATCGTTTCACCTAAAAAAAATTATGGGTTCCAATTTAAAATAAGAACAATAGCGCGCTTTGAAGTTTGACATGTTTGACATTCGTTTTTGGTCACCCTGTATAATTTGGATCAATGTCACTTGGTTAACGAGACTATTACATCTAACTTAATAAGCACGTTGCAAAATTTAATTAACGAGGTGCAATTTGTGGTTTTTATTGATTTTTAAAGCCTACGATGCAAAATCAATTTTTTTTTGTTTTTAATTTTTTCCGCAGTGGTCACTCAACCGACTTCAATAAAATTTTGGTGATATGTAGGCAACCATAAAAGGCTTCCAAATGTGTAGAAAAATGTATAGCATGCAATTTAAAAAAATATATTACCGTGGCGTTGCACATTTTTGGAACATCCTGTATAATAAAAAATAATTTCTTGAATGGTACCTTGACGTACAGGGTAAGCCTGCAAAATGTCAAACTCTTAGCTTAATGAGTAAGTGAGCTACAGAAGACGGGAGCTTAGTTGCAGGACCCTGTATACATGGACAATATAATATGCAATGTACAATATATACAATAATTCGGTAACCTATGTTACAGTTGAAGTAGTGTACGTTTAACGAACAGTAAATAAAGGTAATTTTCCTTCTTTTTGTGTTACTAGGTATATTCCAATACAAAGTATATAAACACTTATACAATCAAATTAATTATAAATTCATAAATTATGACAGAAACACATAAGTTTGTCTTTACTAATTAATTTAATTGTAATGAGATACTGTTCAATGACAATTTTAGCTGACCTTCAGACAAAATTAGTAAGTGTAAAGCCTAGGTTAGACCAGGGCAGAAGACGGCGACAGCAACAGGCAACCAGATATATTACTATTGTTGATAAATTAAACAAAAATATCATTGACCAGATAGCGTCTAAAAAACATACTAAACCATGCTGAATATTGCCCAGTGTTACCCAGGTATAGATGAGACGTAAAGTAAGTGCGGAGTTGAAGTTGGTGTCTATTACAACTGGGTTTCAATTGTAAGACATTCTAAACGACTGCTAAAACATTAAATTTTAATTCAAATGGTGCACCTACATATTGAATAAATAAAAGGGGAATATATATCGGCCCGACAAATTAGGTATTCTCAACGACAAATTGTGCACGACCAAATATGTACTTAGCACGACAAATTTGGTATCCCCTACGACAATGGTTAACACGACAGAATATGTATTCAGCACTGTTGTGCTTTTTATTAGGCATTCTTAACGACAGTTTAATTGACTATCACGACAGATTATGTAATTTTGCTTTTTTAAGCTGTTTGCGACAAGTATTGGTTATATTGATTTCATTTTTGAGTTTTAATGATTTAATTTAAGTTTTATAAAACATAATTAACAGCTGTAGTCTGGGGTACGCAAATATTTTATAAAACCACATGAAATTTATAATTTATAATATTGTATTTAAATAAAGAAACAAATAAATAATAATTCATGTGGGCATGTGGCAGATCTTAAACAATGGGAGGAAAAAACAACAAAACCTTTCGCAGTCTCTAATGCCGGATGATTTCAACAATTTTTTACGCAGATACCAGTGAATATAATGCACACTTTGGATGCAGCAAATAACACTATTAACCCAACTGCTTTTATGCCTGGGATGCCAATAGACGCCAAAAGCTTCTCCTTTCAAGAGATAACATTTATTGAAATAGAAACATTATAAATAAATTAAAAACGAGCACCACTTCTGATTACTATGGGTTGACCAGCACAATGATAAAGTACGCAAAGAACATCATAATCATACCGCTAACAAAATTGTTGAATCATGCTCTTCGCAATTCCATTATCCCAAGGGCCCTTAAAATATCTCGAGTAATACTGATATTTAAGAAGTGATACGGAAAACATGTCAAACTATCGCCCGATTTCAATAATACCAATATTCGGGAAAGTGCTTGAAATTGCCTTGAAGCAACAAACTCAAAAATATTTTGAGGAAAATAATCTTTTTTATGAAAGCCAATTTGGGTTTCGGCCAGGCAAATCAACAACAACAGCATTAATAAAACTTTTGTCGAATATAAATAAGTCAATAGACGAGAGCCTCTACACTAGCGCTGTTCTGTTCGATTTGACAAAGGCATTCGATTGCGTTCCGCACGATTTACTGCTTGATAAGTTGAAGATATACAAGTTTAGTCAAAATAAACAGGAAAAAGTCCGGTGTGCTACCGATTGAATCGGGTGTCTTCCAGGGACCGGTAATGGGGCCTTTGTTCTTCCTAATATTTATAAACGATATCAGCAGTCACATCACCGACGGAGAATTAATACTCTTTGCCGACGACAACACAGCAATAAATTCGGGAGACACTCTTGATACAGTTTTGGATAAATCAATAGTCATTAAAAAAGATTTACAAATATGGTTTAGCGCAAACAAGGTTAGCTTAAACCAAGAAAAACTCAGCAAATGATATTTACGACACGAACAACAGTACCACGCGGAGACGCCGATAAGGTTAAATTGTTGGGATCCGACGATGAAATAGCAAATAAATTGTCTTCGTTAATCTTTCTATTTCGAAATTTAATACAAACCGTCTCCCAACAAATTTTAGTTGGGGTGTACTATGGCTTGTTTGAGTCGGTTCTGGCTTACGGCATTCTCATCTGGGGTGCCGCACCCTTGTCAAAAAGAATTTTTCGGAGCCAGCGTAGGATGGTGAGGGTGCTCTGCGGAAAAACCTACAGGCATGACTCGAGACCACTCTTTAAATCATTACGCATTTTGACCTTTTCCGGATTGTACATTTACAAAACTTTAATTTACGTTAAAACTAACATCGAACAGTACGAAAACGTTAGCGCAATTCATCTTCACGATACACGGCAAAATTCCAATATTTATCAACCTTTTTGTAGATTAGAAAGAACCCGAAATAGTGTTAATTACTACGGCATTAAATTTTATAATCATATACCACTCGCGATCAGGAACTATCCCCTTTCAAAATTCAAACAAGCCGTTAAAAGCATGCTTGTGGCAGACGCACCGTTCACTCTGGAAGAGTTTTTTTTTGTTGTAACTTCGAACGCTATATTTAGATAATTTTTTCTATATTGTCCGCTGTATTTTCTTTGACTCGTGTAAGCATATATGTATGTGTACTTAGCACACAATAAATGATTTGATTTGATTTGATTTGATTTGATTTGATTTGATTTGATTTGATTTGATTTGATTTGATTTGATTTGATTTGATTTGATTTGATTTGATTTGATTTGATTTGATTTGATTACAATAAATATATATCCGTACATCTACATCTATAAAAAAATAAACAAATATTTGAATTATTGTGTATTTCAATATTTTTATGTTTTGACTTAGTAGAACATGTGTAATATTTAGTACCCACTTCACGAGCTTCTTTGTTTAATTGTAGCCATTGACATGCTTCGGTCCTGTCCTTTAATGAAGTTTTGTTAGTTGTGGGTAAAATTATTCATAGTTAGGTGATAATGCATCTCTATATCAAAGCATTTCACATATTTGCAAGTGTGTAATTAGTGAAACATATAATTGTCGAAGCACTCGAAGCTAAGGGACTAACCTGGCCAATAATGAACAAAATCGAGCAAGTGAAAACTATGGTTTGTAGAGTTTTCTCCATAGATTGTTCGATTGTGTTTATTGATGGCGCTAAGCTTAGATTATTGTATTTTTAACAAATTAAGTATGTTTTGGTAATATGTGAAGTGCTCTGACTCAATAGTTCATTGTTTATATTTTTCGTATGTAAGTTAATAACTGTGGTATGTAAATTTATTGTAGTAAACAAACCAAAAATATTTCCTCTTTAATATTATTAAATTAAATGTATACTCTATTTTGTGCCCGTTGTGGTATGGATTAATGTATTTATCGGTCTCAAATTTCACAGCAATTAAGTATTGATATAAATGAACAAATGAGTCCTGCATAAAAGAAATAACAGTACAAAAAATAAGCCACCCTAATTGGCATAATAAGAAATGTTACAGGGTAAAGACCCTGTTATTATTATACGGTCGAACTTGAACTCTAAAAAAGTACTAAAAGTTGAACTTTTGCAACTGACAAATATTTTAGTTAAAAGGATTATTATCAAACAAGCAATTGCTTACCACTGTTCGGTTTCGAGTTGCATTTTATTGTCCATATTATCTTTAACTCAAATCATATATAATTTATAATTATAACTTACCTAATTGCTGAACAACAATTATACACAGAATAATTTTCAATTTTCCCAACATCCTTCTGCGAACTTATAAACATATTACACATAACCACACTTTTAACTGTAGCACACTGTATGAGTATGGATGACGTTTTGTACGGCTGGCCTAGCGGCCCTGCTTGTTATACTGCTGTCATTTATGGTCTTGGAGCTTAAATCACATAGTTTGCTAATTTTATTGATGAAATACAAATATTGTCGTTCATTTGCATTTTTTGTTGTTGAAACTTATATTATGTCGTTAGTTTACATTTTCTGTCGTGAAAACACGTATTTTGTCGTTCAATAGCATATTTTGTCGTTAAGGTACCGAAATTTGTCGTGCGAACCCCTAATTTGTCGGGCAGAAAAATTCCACCTTAAAAAAATACATGGACGGTTAAATAACAATTATCCTACTGTAATTTTAGTGTACAATATACATAATGGAAATGTTTGTATTGTGTGTGTATTACTAATGAATACTATTATATTCCTGTTTATAATATTATTTGCCTAAGCACTGATTACAGATTGAGCAAGGTCCTGCTACTTTTATCACAACTGATCCAATACATAAATATGTATGTATATTGATATTAGATTGTTAGGAGTAGGTGTAATCTCTTCATATTTGTAGGCGTCAGAGATGATAATGTATATTAAATACTTTCTGTAAGAGTAAAATATTTCAGAACTCAAAATCTGGTAAACTATGACGGTGCGTTAATTATCCACATCATATGACTACTATTTCTACTTCTTTAAATATATGTTTTAATAGGTTTTGAAAAGTTTTTTTTTTAATTTTCAAGAGGTGTAACGACGACGTGAATAGGAATTTAATAAAAATAAGTTGGATTAAATGGTTTGTTCCGTTAAACAATTGATATAGGTATAGTGATAAAAAAAATTAAAAATATTTGTAGATACAAAAGAATTTCCAAAATTGTTTTGAAATATTTTGTGTTTTTTATTTATTTCACCATAAATTAATATTGGTAATAATTAATACATATCAAAGCTATTTTAACTAAATGTCGAATTGATTGGTAATTGACTAATTTGTTCCTAAAACGATAAAACCAAGTTCAGTTTTGATATGTTGTATATTCTTTTAGTTCTGTACTTCCAGAGAGAAGACCAATATACGAAAATTCCAATAATCGAAACCTAAAACGTATGTTCGGGTCAATTTGTGGCAGCAAATGTTTGGTGGCACAAAGATATTCCGCATCTTTCAAAACAAGGGTGTGGCAGGCTTCCTTAGCCCCGTCCTTTGTCCAGGACCGACTAAACGTACACAGCCTACGGTGACAAAAGCCTGACATTCCATAACAAGTATTCGACTAGTAACCAAAAAAGTCATTCAAATTGCGGCCCCTTTTATTACAGTAAGTAACTTCGTTCTGAAAGACCTTGTCTATTTTGTCTTTTCAATTTGTAAGTTCTTAAAACGTCGGCTAGCTATCGTGTAACTTCTACTTATAATAATAATTTATGTGGATTAAATTGATGTGTTGTAGATTTGATATACAGGCATAAAATTACCAATTAAGGGGTAATGCCACTCCAGCGCGAGAAAACATAGCCGCTTTTGTAGGTTTATTTTTTACAATATAGTAAATGAATCACAAAATTAGTTGTTCATATTTTGAGGAATATTCACAATTAAAAAAATAAATAAAAAGTTGAAGCGTTAGAGGACATCAAAGGAAACCCATTCTGGCGAACAGGGTTGCACGACAGGAAGGATTTCGCACGCAGTTTTTCACTTAGCCATAAAAGCAAAAAAAAATGATTCTATATTCGATTATCTCGGGAAGTACGTACTGAAATTATAAAATTCCGTTTTAAAACAAAATGGCGCACGTTTGAAGACAAATTATCACTTTTAGGTAAAAAATTAGTTTAAAAACTATTTATAACAAAAAAAGTTTCGAACTTATCCTAAAATCCGTACGTACTTCTCTAGATAATGTTGTTCTGAAGCTGCATTTAAAATTTCAAGTGAATTGACGGAGATCAGTTTAAGTTATCTTTCCGGCCAGTTTGAAAAATGCGGTTTTAAGAAAAAACGGTTTAAAGTATTGTGTAACTTTGATGTATAGAATTGTTGTATTTTATTATAGTCGGTGATGCCTGGACCATATAATTATCTTTTCAAATTAATATTTTCCTCCTCTTGTTTCTTTCTGTTTGATTTTGACGACAGACGGGCCTGTTTTGTAACATCAGACAGCGATGGCTCTGAAAACATGATGCCTTCGCACAGAAATTATTGCAGGTTGGCCCAATGCTAATACATAATACCTCCATAATCTTCATAAGGCTGGATAATGCATCGTTGACAACACATATGGCTATACTTGCTGCAATATTCACAATTACATTGCAACTTGACAGTGAAAATGAAAATAAAATCACCAGGTGGGCAATTCTCATGCTGCGGTATTTCATCGGTCAGAATGTATGAGCAGTGTCGCCCAGATCTATTTTCTTCGCACACTACAACTTGTGAAATAGCAGGAAACACAGCAACTAAGTTCAAAAGATGATAATTTAAACGTCATCCAGTTCAACGTTGTAACAATCTTTAACCGACATTACTTTTTTGCAGGTGTGGACTGTGTCTAAATTACCACGCTGAGTGACAAGCAGGTGCTTGTCATTAGTTCTATTTGAAAATCTGCTGCTTCCTTTCGGCTCCTTTCGATCTCGATATACTCCGGGAATGTCACTAATTATTTGTGCTATTTTTACCAACTAATCAAGAACAACACACGTAATATCAGACAGCTATAACATTGTGCGGTTAGAGTCAGTTCAACGAACGTACCGAGGATATTTCCACAAAATATTTCTGTTTTATATTATTTTATGTTATATTTCACACCATGGATGTAATTCCTCCAAATAAGATAACACCGTATAGGTCTCTAGGCTGTAAACTCTCGCCCTAACCTTTTTTCATGTACGCTGAGACCTCTGTGAACTTAGCCCCCCCATATTGATTTTTTACAGTTTTTTTTGCTTAAATCGTTTGATAGTCGTTTGATAGGGTTTGATAGGCTATTCCAGAGGTTTGATAGTTTTTCGTTTTTCCGGAAAACAGAAAATAAAATTTGGTGTGTAGTTAGCCCCCCCATGTTCGAATTCTCGGTTTTTTTAAGTTGCAATCGATTGCTTATGGTTTGGTTAGGTTTGATAGTCCATTCCCGACGTTTGATAGTTTTTCGTTTACCTGAAATCCGCAAAATTAGAATTTGTAGGTTATGTTATTGTCCGAATTTATTCCTTCCCAAAGGCTATTTTAAGCGGGAGGTGTTTGATTGTTGTTTCATTTTGTTCGCTTGTTAGTTCTGAACGTATAATTGTTCTTAGTAACGGCATGACTGATAATATTGTAAAAATTAATGATCCTTATAAATAATATATATTAATAATGTTCGAATTTTCGGGTTTTTGAAGTTGCAATTGATTGCTTGTGGTTTGGTTGAGTTTGATTGTCTATTACCGACGTTAAATAGTTTTTGTTTTCCTGAAATCCGCGAAATTAGAGTTTAGTTTATTAGGTTAGTAATTAGTTATCTTATTGTCCGAATTGATTTAATTTGGGCTATTTTAAGCGGGCGTTGTTTGATTTCGGTTAGAAAATGTATCATAATCCATAGTTCTAATTATAAGTTGGCATTAAATGAAAAAGAATTGCATGAGTTTTATTTATTGTCCCCAATATCTAATTTGAATCAGCGCCATCTACAGAGGAACGGTCAAAGTTAACTCTTCTACTACTTTATCGGCATAGGTTGGGGAATCCAAGGAAGCATATACGTTAATCTACTCGCAATAAGTTTAATTACTAACTATACAGATGTACAGCGTGTGCCTACCATTAAAATATGCTTTTTTATTCGTTTTTAAATAGGGGTGAAATTGGAAATCAGTGAGCCGCATTGACTATCTCTACGATCACTGTGGTACATTAAGAAACTAGTAAATACTGCGGGTGCCTTTTTGTGTACACTGGAGATTGTTTATATATATACATATACTCTTCAATTTGTGCTTTATCAGTTGCAAGACTGTGGGATTGCTTATACGCTTTGGGACGTTCAACTTTAGAGACACGTAGGCAGAAACCTTAAGGTAGGTATTATAAAAATATATAATCTATACCGTTGAGGTTAGGTTCCGAAACTTCGCCAGGCGGTTGCTAGACACCTAACCTAAACGAAACGTAGTACCGTAGGCACGCCGAACGTACGAGCATAGTCACGTAGCGCGTGTAAGAGCATAGTCGTACTTTCGGGTTTTTTGCTACCGGCGCGGCGATCTACCTAGGCGACTAGTAGGCCTATTAGGCCTGCACGTTTTACTAGCATAATAATACTAACTTGTACCTGTTGTACTTGTACCCACTTAATATCCTAATCTTTTTTACTATGAAACTTTAGATGCCTCGAAAACCTAAAATACCAACCGAAGAAGTACTTGACATTTTATTCAAATATGGAGACCACTTTAAATATAGTGTGCCCAGCTATTCATCTACCATTTGGAAAACGTTGAGTATGGAAACAGAAGGGAAATGGTCTTCAGCTGTATTTTACAACAATGTTAAGCAAGATCGCAGAAATATCCTTACTAATTTACGCCAAAGACTGGGCTTACCTACTGAAGTCAATGAGAGTTTGAGTATTACTAATAATAATTCAACAATTGATTCTTCACAGGAGCAGTCGTCTTCAGTAATAGATATAGACCCAAGTTTTAGAAAAGATCCTGATTTCGTGTTGTATATAAGTAACCAATGTTGGAAGTCTATTATGCCAATAGACGTAGAATATGAAAGACCATATCAGATTTTAAAACCCAATTTCTGGACAGATGTAATTTTTGAGGAATTTTGGAAGCAATTCCGGCTTCCGTGTGCTTACAACTTTAAACGAGCCAAGGTGTGCACCTCATCAGAAAGTGAGTTTTACTTAAAAATACACGGTACATGCAAAAGTAAGATATGTGCCAATAACTTCCTGGGAGTCATTCATAAAAAACCTCTTGAAAATATGAATGTAGAGATCGATATTTACACCAGAGATACGTCAAGAGCAATCCACGAGGTTGTCAAAAGACCATTGCGAATGCATCGAAGGCAAATTGTTGCTGAAGAAATTATAAAAGAAGGTGTCACAAACTGGCGAAAACGCATTGCCAAAGAACACATGGACTTCGGAGATGTGGAGGCACCTACTGTTTATAGTTCAGTTGTCTTGCGACATGCAAAAAAGGAAAAACTAGACCATGAGCTAGGAATAAAAAAAGATGATGGAAAAGATGTTATTAAAACGATAGAATCTATGATAGATGATCCTTTATTTTGTAATGCAATTAGAGATCTAGGGTCCCGAAGATTTTTTGTATTTTACAGAACGAATCAACAAAATCATATTTATAAAGAATATTTGAGATTATATCAAAACGCTGCATTTATAAGCTTAGATGCTACGGGTAGTATAGTAAAAAGAATACCTCGTGGCTCAAACAGTAGTTCTGGGCACATCTTTCTTTATTCCATTGTGATTAACGTTGACGGAGTAACAGCTGGTGTAAACCAAATGCTTACCGAACGACATGATACAGAATTTATATATATGTGGTTGAGACAGTGGCTAAGAGCAGTACCAACACCTCCAGAAGCAATATGCGATGGGGCTCGAGCATTGTTGAACGCTTTATCCCTCGCTTGCAATAATCAGACCATTAAAGCATATGGAAATATATGTTTTGCAGCTCTGAGAAACAACACCACGGCTTTAAATGTGAAAAGACCTGCCACAACATTTATACGAATAGATGTTGCACATATAGTACGTTCGGTAACACGCTGGAAATGTTTTCGCACTGTTAGCCATCCCGCAATTAAAGAGTTTTTTGTCCGTTGCATTGCTCTTATGGTAGAAACAGAAAAATTATCAGATTTCGAATTAATTTTTTATTTATCATGTAGACTTTGTTGCCTAAAATATAACGGCACTATGGACGACAAACTATCTGCTATTTCGGCACGAAAGCAGTTAGAGACTTATATTAGCTGCTTTGAGATCACCGATTTGGAGAAAATGTCTTCGGCCCAAAGTGAAGCAGAAAAGGAATCAGAAACACAAATGGAGGAGGATGAGCTTGCCGAGGATGGCAGTGATGACATTTCGATCTGGATAGAAGATCTCCAAAGTCGAGCCAAAATGGATGGAACTGGAAATGATGGAGACATCAATCCTTTCTATTTGCCTGCCTTAACACGAGAGCTGAACCGCTTAGGCAAAGATTTTCCACTTTGGACCGGTGTTATGATTCCTTTATTCAAAAGTCCTAGAAAACGCGCATCCTCCAGCTATTGTGAGAGTCATTTTGCAGATCGAAAGGCCAGGATGATGGCCAAGTATGGCAAATGTTTGCGTGTTGACAAATTTTTAAAGTTAGAGATATTAGATCAGATGGGTGCGGCGAAACTATTCTCTAGCAAATTGATCAACACGCAAATGTTGCAAACAAAGACTGAAGTAGAGAGTGGACTAAGTGGACACCCAACAAGCTTAGATGATTCTGACTTGCAATCTTATGAAGATTGGAAGCACCGAGCCGCAAAACCACATCATTCTGAATCTGAATTTGAACAATCACCAGGTAATAAATAAATCTCATCATTATGAATTTATAAGTATTAAATATCTAGTTTTAGAGATCATTGAAAACGCAACATCTCAATATTTGGAAAATTATGAAGCAGTTCAAGAGCCGTCAGGTATTGTATTGTCATGTTTATATAATATACACTATTTTCAAATAAAAACAATTGTGGTGATTTCTAAATGTATGTTTTAGGATCTGTGAAGGCAGTTTCGACAAGCTGCCGTACTAAAAAATTCAGGACTAAGCATTTCAAACCATATCCAGAAGTTGTTACAAAGAATTTACTAAAAAAGATAAAGCCAGCGTATGTTTTAAAAAATGGGAATTGTACTGACTTGGTATATTCAGATACTTTTATATCATTACCGCATAAAAAGAAATGTACAGTCAAGGTTCAATGTGCAAATACCTGCCCCTTTGATTCGCTGGCACATGGCTTGTTGACAGCAGTGCTTGACTACCCCCACTATGATCTAATAGTGAAGAAAAGTACAAATATATTTTTTAAATTTATAAATATATTTAGTAGTAGTGGGGCGAACAACGTAGTTTTCAAGCAGAGAGCCAAGATATTAGAATTACTTTATCCTGTTAGCAACCAAGGCATTTGTCAAGGTACCATTAAATATATAGACGCGTGGGATAATCCATGTAGCGTGTGGGCAAAATTGATGATATCAGAACCTAGCGCGTATAGGAGTGAGGACTGTTCGGGTACATGTGGCACTGTCAAAACAACACCAATTACAATTTTAAATGTAAATCATGATATGATAATACTGAATGGATTCAGCAGTTTAGAAAACGCGATATGTTTTAAATCAGGGGTGAAAAATGTCATATGTCCGACGGAAAAATGCAAAGGCCGACGAACGATTGGTCAATCGGTTTGCAAACATATCTTGGTAGAACTTGATATTAGAAAAACAACAGCAGATACCACAGGAATGACATGTACATTACGTGATATTCCTGCAGCTATAAAGATTTCGAATGCAGACTTTCGGTGAGTAAAAAATATTTCACCAAAATGTAATCATATAAGTAACTATTAGATATTGTTTCAGATTGATAGCTATAGTCAATTATGGAAATAGCCATTTCACCACCTACTGTCGAAGGATGGACAACACCTGGCAAATCTTCGACGATTTGCAAACATTCATTGCTACTGTGCCTGAAAGCACAATAATACAGCCAAATGCAGTATATTATATTAAAGTTTAAAATAAATAAACAAATAAAATAAAAAATAAACTTTAATATAATATACTGTCATATTATATGACAGTATATTATATTAAAGTTTATTTTTATATATATATATATATGACTCACATACTATATCTGTATATATACTATAATATACTTCCTATATCCAATAAATAGTTTTTAATTAAGTCATAGCCGTATTGATCGAGTAGCCGCTAGTTTTTATTACTTGTCAAGTTTCTACCGATGCCGATAAAGTCTACTACTTAATCTCCAGTATACGCAAAAGACACCCGCAGTATTTAATAGTTTCTTAATGTACCACAGTGATCGTCGAGATAGTCAATGCAGCTCACTAATTTCCAATTTCACCCCTATTTAAAAACGAATAAAAAAGCATATTTTAATGGTAGGCACACGCTGTACACCTGTATAGTTTGTAATTAAACTTATTGCGAGTAGATTAACGTATATGCCTCCTTGGATTCCCCAACCTATGCCGATAAAGTAGTAGAAGAGTTAACTTTGGCCGTTCCTTTGTAGATGGCGCTGATTCAAATTAGATATTGGGGACAATAAATAAAACTCATGCAATTCTTTTTCATTTAATGCCAACTTATAATTAGAACTATGGATTACGATACATTTTCTAACCGAAATCAAACAACTCCCGCTTAAAATAGCCCAAATTAAATCAATTCGGACAATAAGATAACTAATTACTAACCTAATAAACTAAACTCTAATTTCGCGGATTTCAGGAAAACAAAAACTATTTAACGTCGGTAATAGACAATCAAACTCAACCAAACCACAAGCAATCAATTGCAACTTCAAAAACCCGAAAATTCGAACATTATTAATATATATTATTTATAAGGATCATTAATTTTTACAATATTATCAGTCATGCCGTTACTAAGAACAATTATACGTTCAGAACTAACAAGCGAACAAAATGAATCAACAATCAAACAACTCCCGCTTAAAATCGCCTTTGGAAAGGAATAAATTCGGACAATAACATAACCTACAAATTCTAATTTTGCGGATTTCAGGTAAACGAAAAACTATCAAACGTCGGGAATGGACAATCAAACCAAACCAAACCATAAGCAATCGATTGCAGCTTAAAATACCTGAGAATTCGAACATTATTAATATATTATTTATAAGGATCATTAATTTTTACAATATTATCAATCATGCCGTTACTAAGAACACTTATACCATCAGAAGTAACAAGCGAACAAAATGAAACAACAATCAAACAACTCCCGCTTAAAATAGCCTTTGGAAAGGAATAAATTAGGACAATAACATAACCTACAAATTCTAATTTTGCGGATTTCAGGTAAACGAAAAACTATCAAACGGCGGGAATGGACTATCAAACCTAACCAAACCATAAGCAATCGATTGCAACTTAAAAAAACCGACAATTCGAACATGGGGGGGCTAACTTCACACCAAATTTTATTTTCTGTTTTCCGGAAAAACGAAAAACTATCAAACCTCCGGAATAGCCTATCAAACCCTATCAAACGACTATCAAACGATTTAAGCAAAAAAAAATGTAAAAAATCAATATGGGGGGGCTAAGTTCACAGAGGTCTACAGAGCTAGAGACTTGGCCGCATGTTCATCAAATAAGCTTTAATTTTTTTTTTCAAATATGAATCGTATTGTAGATCATTTGAAAGATCTCAAGACATTATTTAAGCAAAAAAAAGTCTAGAGTGGCATTACCCCTTAATATTACCCCAATAATCCTAAAGGTCTATACAAAAGCTATTAGTAACTTACCAATGCCACCTAAATGATCAGTAGAGTATCTCCTGGTGATAGAGGAACTGATGAATAGTCTTACCTGAAACAATATAAAAATAATTAATATCAACATTGAAAGCTTTAAAATCGCTCTTATTTATTGGTAAAATAAAGCGTACTATAGTCCGGGAACCGACCGCAAGAACTCCAGCCGATCAGCTTACACCATGGAATGTGTCAAAAATTGTAGAGTAGAGTTAGACAATTACGAAGAAGATTCGGTTTGGGCACTCCCGGTAGAAACACTTAGAAAAGCATTTTACTACCATAATAACTATTATTATATATTTATTACATATTTAAATGACGCTTTATTTAGACAGAATTCAATTTAATTATTTTCTGTGGTCAAGCATTGTATTTAGAGCTCCAGGGAGTTCACTCTCGTTATCTTTTTGATGCGAATGCGAGACTTCGCGAAGGGTTTGGTGGACGGAGTGGGGATATCGGCGGTTGACATGTGTTTGAAAAGTATGGGCGTGGCGCAAGCGAGGTCCATCGAGAAGTCTTGCATTCGCTTAAAAAAGGTGACGAGAGTAGACTCCCTGGCGGATTTTCAAATATTTTATTTACTTTGTGTTCGTTATAAACTCATAACGAAACCGCTTTCGGTGTCGTTATGAAAATACTAGATAACAAACTTTTAGTAACTTTTATCTTCAACAGTTCGTAGTTGTGGTAAAATTGACAAATACAAATGAGTCGAGCCACTAGCGATTGAGATGTCAGCTTTATTTGACACCACGTCAATAGCATCAATCTTGGAAAACTAATAGTTACTATTTGATTGAAGGTTTGCTAAGAAAGTATTCACACATAGTCCTTAGACGATTATCTAAATCATACCTCATCTGGAGGAATAATCTCCGCGGATTTCCGAGCACAATGGTTCGTAAAACGTCAGCATTTATGATTTTGACGGCATAAGCAATTTATTTTCTTAATGTTTCTGACCATGAAAGCCTACGTACCTACATAATATATATTTTCATTATATCTCTATGATTCTAATAGTGTAAAAATGAGATAAATAACAGTGAGCACATATTTGGCGCGCACCTAACCATAGTTAAAAGGTAGGTTGCTGAACAATTAACGTGTCTCACATATATTGATTTATCTACGATTGACGTATGATAAGTTCATTGCATACGAATCTATGACTATATGTATAATCCCCATCATGATTCACGCCAATGATTATAACGACACTAGCGTTGTATAATAATGACAGTTCGTTCAAATAATGACTTCATTATTTGCACGAACTATCATCATTCTACAACGCTAGTGTCAAAAGTCTGTCAAAACCTACGTAGGTGACAGTTCGCCCAGCCACCATTGACAAATACATTTAAAATATTTAATATAAAATCTAATTTATGAGTCGTTGATAAAACGTCGTATTTGACTCACCCATAATGGATATAAATCGCTCGCATGATTACACGCTCGCCTGCGGCTGCGTATAAGCTTCAAGCTCGCGATTTATATCCTTAATTATGTGCTCGTCAAATAATATACTATAGTTAACTAGTGTGGATACGCTAATAAATTGATGATAAAAAGGAGAAATACAAATAAAATAAAAGATGTAAAAAATTAACAAGTCTTTATTTGCATATATTAGAAATTAATGTAATTGAAGTCCTTTGTCAGATTTTGATCAGTCATTTAGGTACATATTTAGAGGCTGCCCTTGAAACCAGCAGGAAGGTGTTCCTTGTAGCACTTGAAGACAACGTATGCGGTTTCGGATCCGGTGCTGCCGTGTTTGTCCCAGCACACGTGCATGGCGTCCAAAGCTACTTGACTCTTTGAAACATTGTTTTTGATTTGATCCTTGTCCATGCTGCCGTCAGTGTGTTGCCATTTCATCTT
This sequence comes from Melinopterus prodromus, assembly GCA_964023965.1. NCBI lineage: Eukaryota > Metazoa > Arthropoda > Insecta > Coleoptera > Scarabaeidae > Melinopterus > Melinopterus prodromus. The sequence goes on along the minus strand of OZ030391.1, from coordinate 60,288,886 downwards.
CTTGAACATGCAGAAGAGGTAATCCTTGAGGTGGGCATCCTCTTCGAAGTGGTTCTCTCTCATCTTCTTGATCAAGTCCTTACTGACATGGGTGCTGGCAACGCACTGATCACTCCAGTTATGGAGCTGGGTCTTCTCTTCATCTGTGAGGAGAATCTAAAAACAAAATTTGGTTAGGTATTTAAATGGTAAAGTATTCGCGATTCAAGTACGAAGGCTTATTATTTTAATATTAAGTATTATTACCACAACATATTATTAACAGATTTTATTACCATTGTGGTTATCACCAAAACTGTGTTATACATCGTGTAATATTGCAAACATGACAAAGTTTTGTAATGACGTTCGTTGAAGCTATTGCATATTTTGTTTGTATAAATATAATGATATAATATAGGCTCCATGGCAGATATGGCTGGTGTCATTTTGAAAAGTATCAAATTATTGCCGTTGTTTGAAGTACTGCAAATTGACTCCTCTCTGTTAACATGTATAGAAGTAGGCGATTATGTCAAAATGGTTAAAATGGTCAAAATTTTATATTTAAATTTCATGGTGTGACGAATGTCAGTGAAAACCTCCATAAATAAAAAGAAATAGTTTTTTATGTACCAAGGGCATTACACGGATGTTTATGCCCAGAGGGTGACCGGGCCTATAAAGCTTTTTAAGTCGCCCGAGGGTATAAAGTTAAACATCAAGTAATGCCCGAGGTGCATAAAAATATTTATGTCCTACAATGGTTTCGTTCCTTCGTTTGAATAATATTAATAAATATCTTGACGTTATCAAATGACATGCGTATCTACGGAGTTGAATAACAATACAAACCATTCGTAATTTAGTGACAATATAGACAATTACGTGTCAAACTTTTAACCTTAATCGTCAATAATTGACATTAACGAGTGACAATACAGTTAATTTATTGTCTAACTTATAACCTTAATCGCCAATAATTAACAAGGACGATTTAAAATTTACATTTTGAATGACAAATATTTTATATATTTGACTATAACAATGGCAACCCTTAATGCCCGCGCGGGCGTTAAGAATCCTAACGCCCTCGCGGGCGTTAAGAAGCAGTTTTTGCCCCGGTATCTAAGATGTAAAATGTCATTTTATGATCATGTAAGACATAAAATATATTAATCATAGCGTATAGTAGATTTCACGAGTGCTGCAAATTACTCATCGATTGCTGCTGTTATTTTCCACATACGTTACAGATCATTGCTATAAATTGACGTGTGTGAGAACGCAATAGCATTATTTTTATACCTCTGCTGTACAAATTAAATGCGCCCAACAAAAAAGTACGCCTCTTCTTAGTATGACATTTCTAACCTCAAATACTAAACGTAAATATTGACTAATTTGCGAAATATTTTATGCTTTAAAAAAATTTCGGTTTTTAGATAGGATTTTTTGTACACTTTTTAAGATGAATCTTTTGCAGCCCTCGTAAACTCTACTACATATACTATAATTGGCTAGTTATTTGTTATTCTTTAAAAATTAAAACGTTCCGATTTACTTTTTGTAGCAGGAAAAAATCAAATTACTATTAATTTACAAATCAAAAGTTTATAAAATATACGGTGTTATGACTTATTTCAAATGAAGCTATATTGTTAGAATCAAATTTGAACCACAACTAAATAACTAAAATTGACACTGGTGTCCAGTTTGAAAGGCAGTCTCGCAGATAAATAAACAATAAAATTTTGTTATATTAAAAAAAATATGTGTATATGAATTTATACTTACATCAGCGGTGGCAACAGCCACGAAGAGGGCGAAGGCAATAACGTATTTCATCTTGTATACTTGTTGTTGGTACTTCGGTAAGACCTACACTGATTTTTCAACAAAATGTGCAGGGTTTATATACAAAAGTTTGTTGCAACACTCTTAAACAAAGCCGATAACGGCCGGTGCAAGTGTCAGCAATGGAGATTTTGTTCCACGGCACTTTCTTTCTGGAATGATCTGATAACTGCGAGCGGAATATGTTGGACTAAACTGCCTAATAGTGTTTATCCTGGTAATATTCCCATGTAGCGAAGAGCGATTAAACGTAAACAGGACGTGCAATCACAATTCAAATTATGGTCGTATGACATCTCTACATTACCAGGCAATTGTTATTGTTGTACTGGCCATATCCCGGAAGATGCGGTAGGATTTGTTTGATAAATAGTATTCGACAAAAATGTTCTTCTGATGTAAATGTTAGCGCCAAATCTAGTAACTTTACAACCCCCTACAGCCTCCGGCCTTTTGAGGGTGATTACCCCCATTCATTATCTACAATTCGACGAAATACAATTCTGGGACCATTTTTGTAAAATAACTATACATAGCACTAACTAGGCGATCTGTGGGTAGAAAAATGCTAATGTCTGGGGCTATATTCGTTACCCTATGCTGTGACAAAACTTGTATTGCTAAATAACGTATGTGTTGGCCTTGCGGAGTTATGAATAGATGTCCAAACGGCGGATCATTTTATTGAAAATACCGTAATGGATAATGGTTTAATGTAATAGATCTGTTTCCAAATTCTTTATTATTTATGGCATTACAGACTGTAAATAATATTAAGTACATGTATATTTTGCTAAATCGAAATCAAACATATAATAAAATATGTGCAGACGTTTTTATAAAACAACTGAAGTGTCTGAAGGGCGTAGCTGCAAGATTGTAGAAACTGAGTAAAGCTAGTTTGATGACTAATTTGTTACAGCTATTAAAATATATTGTAAAATAGTAATTTTCAATAAAAATGTTGTAATGTTATGTTTTTCAAACTATTATAATACTAAATTCTTAATTGCATTCAATTTTGAGAACCATAAAATCAAAATCAAAATGTATAGAAATGGAGACATGAATCCAACAGCCAGAATGTTTTCGATTTCCAACAATGCCATAAATATGTAACATACTAAATCAGAGTTGTTATAATTAGTTCAGGGTTTAAAAACTTTATTGACCAAACTACAACGTGAAAGCAGCGTGAAATTTTAGATTATGATAATTCAATTATGACGTAGCAAATGTATATCTGGCGGGACTTACGATTTGAATCAAAACAAAAAGAATCCTAAGTACCGTACAGCTAAATATCTCGGCGAAAGAGCTTTTTGAGACTCATACCATGTCCGGTAGAAAGTTGGATACATATGGAAAATAATTGTGTCCGACAATTTTGTTATTCATTAAATAATCTGGATTGCCTTAAACCTAAAAGGAAAATATTAGAATCTAAGTATCTGATTGCATGGTGTTATCAAAAATTAATGAAGTCATTAAAACAAAATTATAATCACCTTTTCCGTGGTATGCACCTGGTGCTAAACAGATAAAAATTATATTATAAAGAATCTTTACCCATTTTCAAAGCTGTTGGAAAAATGTTGTTTGAAAAAGATATATTGGAAGGCATTAAATATGATATTATAGTAACCTTCGGCGTTGCAATAAATTACCTTTATCTACGACTCACATATAATAAGTTCATTGCATACGTTTCTATGACTATATAATCCCCATCATTAGACGCGCCAATGATTATAATGACACTAGCGTTGTATAAGAATGACAGTTCGTTCAAATAATGACCTCATTATTTGAACGAACTGTCATCATTGTACAACGCTAGTGTCAAAGTCTGTCAAAACCTACGTGGATGACAGTTATTGGATAATTAGCCTCGCCATCATTGACAAATACATTTAAAAGATTTTGCATAACATGGAATTTATGAGTCGTAGATAAAACGTCGTATTTGACTCGCACATAACGCCTACGCCCGCGTGTAAACTTTATGCTCGCGATTTATATCCTTAATTATATGCTCTTCAAATAATATACTATTATTTTGAAAAATACGTTTATTTGAAAACAATACACTGAAATATTAGAAAGACACCATAAATGCCATTTTGATGAAGTCAACCCACAATACATTATTCAAAAGATGCGTCTGAATACACAAGAAAAAAACCTGATGTGGCCAGGCATGACTTTATCATACAAAATATAAAATTAATAAATTAGATGCATGAGAATCTATTTTATTAAGATAAATCGTAGGTATTGTCAAAGCATCAGCATTTGACACTACCTACACTACGTACTGAGATAAATCCTGTCTGCATTAAAATTAAACTAGTTAGCCAGGATTTAGATATTTTGATAGTCAATAGTATCAATAGTAGGTACATATTGTCAAAGTATCAGCATTTGACACTACCTACTATCATCAGAATAATAGTTATTTATCTCACAAGTGCCGAAAGTACCTACGGAATAGCGCGACGAGCGGTGATGCGGCGCGTCACCGATGGCGGAGCATCGCCGTCGCATGTGAGCGAGTCGCGCTATGTAGTTTTCGGCAGGAATGACATCAACGTTTTTTGTGTTGCTTTTTGAGAAATACGTATTTAAAAATATTCAAGAATAGTTATATTTCTGTATAGGAAGTGTTAGGATACCACTTCTACGAAACGTCAAGTTTGAAAAGCTAATTCAAATTCTGAAAGATTTATATTCGTTCATGACACTGTAGATGTCACATCCGTACCAACATACTAAAATATAACTACACTCATCGCTATACTTTATTTACAATTTTCTCAATTTATCGTTTTTAAATTTAGATATAACAACGGGTTGATATTTCTTATCAACAAACAATCAAATTGGTAATCTTATTTTATTTGAATTTTGTATTTTGTACTTTGCCGCACTAGAGCGGCAACGTTCCATAGCGGTTCTGAAATCAGCTGTTTTCGAGTGTGACAGCCATAGACATTTCTGTGGTGACAGCACAAAAAAATATTTGTAAAATCCAGGCTACTATGTAGTTTCATATCAATTTCCTCTACTTTAATTTATTATTTACCCTTTTTGTCGAAATTACAGAAATGGCGGCCCATTTGCAAAATCCTTGAAAAAGGCTTAGAATAAACTACCAGTTCGTTTGGACCCTTTTGAACCAAAAGCTTTTCAGCTCTAAGTTTGGTCATAAAACTTCTAAATATGAACTTTCATCCCGATACCTTTAGTAGTTTCTCCGGAATCGTCGCCACGAAAATCGTTTACACACACACATACACACATACACACATACACACATACACACATACACACATACACACATACACACATACACACATACACACACACAGACATTTTTTGTACCTTGGTCAAAAATGTTCATGGGACCCAAAAAGACCTATTTCCGCTAAAATCTCAAATTTTTTTTTCGGCACGATTACAATGCTTTACCAAACTGCGTATGATAAAGTAAAAATTAAATTGTTTAAATACGTGACGACAGTTTCACCAAAATAATTGTAGATAGTTGGAGCAAGAAACACCAAAGCTTAGAATTCAAAGTCGAGATCAGTATTCTTCTAAAATCAATGTTTGTTGGGGAATGTTGAAGGATCTAGGAGAGTAGAACGAAATGTGCATGTGTCCTGCAACACTGAACAGCATTTTTCAGAAAATTCTTAAGCTGACTTACTTCTGATATATTAAATACAGTGGTAAACGATGTTGGTTTTAAATGCAAGCAGACTGTGTCTAGATGCTTAATGCAATCGCTCATCAATAGAGACTTTCAACCTGACAAACTGTACTAATCATTATTAAAACTTTGTAGTATGTTCATTGCAATAAATAAATTACTACTTCTATTTAGCGTCGTCCATAATTTTAATATGGAGAGTAAAAGGCGAACAATATTACGCATAGAAAATGGCCACTTTGAATGAAATGTTAAATTGTATTGCCTTGTAATATTTTGTTTTACCTATTTCTTCGTAACTCTTCCAATCAAAAATCAAATTTTTGGTTTTAATTCCTTCCAACATTTCAGAACCTCTACATCAGATAAACATAATGCACATTTGGAAAACGTTAATGAAGAATAACATTTCTAAAAAATTGATAATAAGAAATTTTCCCATCCTTTATTGTGTACTTACTGCCCGACACGGTAGAAAGGACACAATATGTTCCTATATCTATTATTTTCCTTTTTAGAATACGCACTTTACACTAGAATATTGACTAAAATGTTGAATCATTAGACCACTTAAATTACATATCTGCTACGGAATTATTTATAAAAAATATGCCTGTGTATCGAAGATTTACAAAAAATTTATCACACCATGCGAATTCAGCTGACGTCTATCAGACTCGACATGGGTCGTTGTATAATAACGCGATTATAACTTGCATAATATTCTTATTTTTATTCGTTTTGTTTAGAAGTTTATCGCCGAGAATAAAAAAGATTGCCAATAAATAAATTTAAAAAAGTGATCAAGATCATGTAAACTTGTTTTGATAATACAAGTTAAAACATCTGCTAATTCTAATTTTATCCGTATTTATAGAAATGTGCAAGCTTTGCGCTATCGCTTCGGTTATATAACATTAAACAGCTGTTATTAACTGAATTTACTGAGATAACAAGTTTATAAATAAATATTTTGAATTTGTAGGATATACACGTGTAACCGGTTGACGAGAACAGTTAAAATTGTTTAAATCTGCTGTTAAATCTGGTACAATATTTGAGAAATTACAGCATATGCTTAATGAACTTTTCGTTTTCCTGCCCTGGGTAACAAACCAGGAAACTTGACCTGGTATAGTCACGGATCGAAAACAGTTGATGGATCACGTCTATCCCCCAGATACAACAGACAACCGCCTATCAGAAAGAAATACTTGCGATATACCAGTGGGCACTGGCAGATGAGGTATAAAAGGTAAAACATCCTTATGTCTCCGCCAGTTTAGCTGCCCTAAAAAGAGATCGATTACACATGCATTGTGAACGACATTTCCACGTTACGATTTTCATCTAAATATCAAGTATTTGCTGTCATTGTAATCGGAAACATGTTATCCATCGAATAATCCGGGTGCACCCTTTAGGTATACCGGAAAAAATGACTCAGTCACCAAAAGCCGATTAAATAACGCTAGAGTGGTGCAGTAATACAATATCGGCCAAAATTGATTTAGGCAGTGTTTATTTGATAATTTTCGACTATTTTCACAAATTCATAGCCACCTAGATTAATAAACAAAAAAGTCATCTTATTATCTGACTGTAGGTTTATTTGTTCACTGTTTTGTTTCGTATCTGCTTTTATATGCCGAAATCAATAGTCATGTAAGAGTTTTTAAATAATAAAAACTTCATCCATATTATGACTCGATTATTTTGCTTATACTGCTAATATGGATAAGGTGGAAAGATTCATCAATTCATATAAAATTTAGTTGTAATGTCTGTCAAGAATTTTGACCCTGGTATGGTCGAACCACTATTAGATGTAGGCTGAAAGAGGTAGACTAACTACATCGTGTATTTTTCAGTATCTGATATATACTATGTTCTAAGTACTCTACCAATAAAAATTAAATAAATAAAAAGATCTCTTTGGTGTAGAAACCAAAAAGGTTTTTTTTTATATATTTAATTTATCTCTCTACACAATGGTTACATATATTACTAATAAAAAGAGTCGACCATAGATATATTGTTTAAGTCAAATAAATCGTTGTTTAAATACAGACAAAATATATTTATTTGCTAAAATAAATGTTTATTTGAATAAACGTTACTTTGCCAAAAAAACTCAAATAAACATTCTTTGTAGCAAATAAATATATTTTTGCCTCTAATCAAACAAGGATTTATTTGAGTCGATCTGTCCAAGCATATGCACCTACATCGACACATAGTGAAGAAGTAATGGAGGCATTTTACGAGCAATTCTCGCAGACGCTGAGCTCGGGATAGAGTGGAATGGGGGAGAACAGAGGAGGCCTTAGTTCAGAAATGGACGAAGTACTAATTTCAGTTATTTAATGAAACGATTAATTTTTTAAGTTTTATACACAATTTGGAGTTAGATTATTATTTTATAATTAAATGAAGGGCTATTATTATTGTGCAAGACACGAGCCATCAAACTATAATAATGTTGTTATGAACCATAGTAGTATCTGTTAACATCCTACTCTGCTATATTAAGAAAATATCTACAAAACAGTTAGATATTTTCTCTTCATTTCTAACAACATATTATTATCTCTACAAAAAGTAAAATACTTTTTAAGGTACATTGTCTTAATATTGTAGGACAGAGTAAATTGTTACAAAATTGCAAAACGGTTGTGTTTGCTAATTGAAATTGATAAATAATTCAATTTGTTACAATTATTAAAATATAAAAAAATTCTCACAAATTTGGCTCACCCATTGTAGCAGCCTACAGCAGACACGAAACGTTGACTGCATTAATTAAAAACCGTAGATCACAACTTGTAGGTATATTCACAAAACGCAAAATTATATTTTATTTGCAACGGATAACTCAATCCACACGTTAACTAATTGGAAAAATACATAGGTACACCAATAATACATATAGCAATTTATAATAATAATAAATTGGTGTATAATTTTGCATTATCCATGCGTGTCGACAAGTTCGCGTATTATTAAAATTAATATTATTATTATTACAATTATCGACTGGTTGCGTTTTGGGCTTGATTTTCCGTCATATTGTATTCTCACATCTGCAGTGCAAGGGCATCACTGATTATCGACTAGCGCTTACAGCCCATATAACAAAAAATCTTTGTGAACCGACCGCTTCAAAAGTAACAACCGGTACAACAGGTATAAAATCTGATTTTTTTATTACAGCTACTCTGGATTATGGATATCTTGGAGGGTGGTCCAATACGATTCCGATGCGGGTTAGTCTGTAGCGCCCTATATAGATTCCGGTTAGCAGTCTGAGGTTGCTCTGGTAAGATGAAGGTAATAATAAAATTATAAACCCCTAACCACAACAAGTATTTTAGAAACCTAAATACGTATTTCAGCAACTCACTTCCACTTCCATCACTTCCACTAGTGATTTGCTTGGACAATATCCAGTAAAGATACTATGAAGTGCTAATCTCTCTTTTCCTCTTTTTAGGTTCTACTGAAGATGGCAACATAGTTGCTGAAATACGTATTTAGGTTTCTAAAATACTTGTTGTGGTTAGGGGTTTATAATTTTATTATTAAGTTCGCCACAGTCTCCAAAATATTGTCAAGATGAAGGTAGTGCATTGTGGTCTTTTGGCAAAGGGGCTTGTAGGGTTTACTTTTCAAAAACACACTTAGTGGTTTCGTCCCATCTCTCCTGAAGAGAGTTTGGGATGTTTCTGTTTGTGCGTTGTGTAATGTTTTGAGGATCGCTGGTTCAGGTCCCATAAAAGGCGGCCTCGCAGCATCTTTTGCCAGGCGAATTGCTTCCCTGTTGTCTTTGCTTTTACCGTGCCCCTTTATCCAGTGGATGGCTATCTTATTATTTGCATGTGTTGCTTTTGTCAGGGAGTCGGTACATTTTTGTACACGTCTGGTGGTTGTGAGAGGTGTGGACCGCGCTTGTATTGTTGCTTTATTGTCCGTTTGGATCCGCAATTTTTTGTCACTAATATATTTTTCAGTAATAGTTTTGATGAGATGACGAGTATAACGTTGTCAGGAATACATTATTAATTAAATATTGACACGATAAGGTAGATTTGTTCTTATTAACAAATAAAAAAAAATAAATATTTGCAGATGATTTATGAGAAATTAACCCGACATCGACATTGCTCCGGCAGCAGAGGTGATAGATAGAAAATGATTTCTTCTAGTGTTATAGATTGTTATAATTGAAAAGATATACTTTTACGTTATCATGTAATTTTAACAAAATAGGTTCATAATAAATTAATATAGAGGAAATTTTGTATTAGTTTTATCTATGAAATTTTTTGGTAAAATTAATAGTTTAGTTGCATGAGCAAATTCTATTTGATCGAGAGAGCTAGTGCCTACACTAAAATTAGGCCCGGTTCACGTTTACAATAGAGCATTGGAAAAGATAGCGCTATAATTACGGCTTGTAATTGGCTGAAAGTTGAACCCAATTCACACCAACCAACGCGCACCAAGAAATAAATTGAATTATGTCGGTAAAGAAGTTTTAGAATTTTGAGATGTCATGTCAACTTCGTTCTGTTCGGCGTAGTTTCTATTCCTTCAAATTGTACAACAAAATCTGTTCGTTTTGGAGCTCCACAATTTTTAACTTTACTTGGGTTTTTATAAAAGTTTTACTATTTACGCTAGGTCCACCGCGCGCCGGCGCGCATTTAACCTCAAAACAATGGCAACTGCAGTGACAAAACACTGCGGTATAGTATGATAAAGTTGTACAACATCTAATAAAAAAAATTACTGCATTCCCGATTTAAAATATTTATTATTAATACAAGAAATAAATAGTTTATTAGCTTTATTTGATATCGTTTAAAATCACAATATTTGTTTCAGTTTTATTTTATGATTATTAATGTTATTAAATAAGATAATAATTTACTTAGGTGATCTGCCCATTCGATTCCTATTATTACTTTTATCGTACCAACATTGTAAAAATTGACCTAACCTATTTACATTCAAATATTATATCTACACCACATCTACAATTTAATTTTGTTACATATCACTACTTCAACATTCTACAATTATGGTTTCTATGCTTGGCATTAAATTATCACAACTCCAGATTTGGTTTTTATCCTACGTTGATGGAAATCTGATAGGTCCTGTATAATACTCGGTTTATGTTGACTGTTAGTATAGTGCAATCACTTAAACGTTATAATATTTTATCCAAGACCACAAAATTTTCCTGCATCTCTATATAGGCGCTAACGACGAGAATCGAGTTAATTATAGTTTGTTTGGGCATTTTCGAATATTTTATCAAATTCATAAACAAACAAGATAACAAAACAAAAGAGTGATTTGGATTGTTGACTGACAATAAAGATAGCCTATCGATGCTACTATTATTTTCAGGTTTTAATTCGGTGTATTAAAAACTCTCGAAAGAAAAATATAGGGTATAAGTATAAAATTGTAAAGATGACATCATTTCCTGAAAACACGGATCTGTAAGCTTAAGAATATCCCAAAGCATGATAATTTTGTCAATTAACAATGCCCTGTGTTACTCATGTATTACTTATAACTCTGTATTACTCAATTATAGAATTAAATTTTAATAAACAATTATCAAACGTGTTTACATATTATCATGATTGATATTAATTCTATTTTGGTAACACCAATTTCATATCGTACAATAACAAAAGGTCCACTGTAACAACAGTTACTTCACAATGAATACATCAGGATGAAGCGCGCAATTATCTTCACCTTTTTACTAATCGCTACCGCGAGTTCCAAAGATGTAAGTATAAGTTGCATTGTACCTATTCTAATACTCCTAAAACTTTTTTTTCAGTTGTATAGTTTTCAAGAACGAGAAGAACTGGGAAATGCCAGTCTCTATTGCGTACGTAGCAGTAAAGTTGAGCGTCATGTATTGGTGAATTTGCGCCAACACCTTATAACAGAAGATGAGAAATTGAAAGAATATCTCTTTTGTTTTTTGAAGAGCATTAATTGGCAAAACGAGGATGGTAGTTTAAATAAAGACAAAATTCAAGTGGATCTTTCGAAGAACCTAACACTCACTAGGGCAATGAACCATTGCATAGACCTGATCGGCGGAACTGGAGCCGAAACAGCATATATATTCTTCAGCTGCTATCAGGAACATATTCCAGACAATTTCAAGCGAAGTCTGCAGGACGATTTGCTTTAATGTCCTATTTTGTATGTTTAACATATTATATGTATAAATTTAAATCTCTATAAAATATTATACATAATAAATTATATGTCTAAATCTAGTTTCTATAAATGCAATAAAATGAAGATGTGGTTTTTGTTTTATAATAAATTGTAAATATAAAAAAGAAATATTATAGGTAAATAATATGGTGACATACAGGCGGGATGTAAATATTAAATAAATCACAAATTACAGCCAGAACCTGGATTTGAACCAGGGACCTTTGCGTTTCTAGCACAATGCTCTTAGCCTGTATTGCACCATATTATTCACCTATAATATGACTTTAACAATATGTCGTTAAACATTTTCAGTTATAAAAAAGAAAATTGTAAATATGAGACTTCATTGTCAAAAATTATCATCAGAAGTAAAACCTGGACACGCAAAACCAACATGTATGAATGACATGTAGGTATAAAATTGACATTTAGAAATATTTATTTATTTAGATAGTAGTGCTTAGATGTCTATTTTCTTTTTCTACTTTGCGTTCGTTATAAACACATAACAACCACATAACCGCTTTCGGTGTCGTTATGAATGCACTAGATCACTAACTTTTAGTAACTTACTTAATGATACGCTTTATAAAAAAAAACTCATAAAAAACATTTAGAATTAATCTTAGATTAGGAAAAAATTATAGGGTGTTAAAAGAAATACCCTATTTAAAAAAAGGAATTGTTGCCAAATTTTCATAAAAAATAAGCACCCTGTATATTAAAAGTATATTTAAATTATTACTTGTTTAAAGTCAAAAAACCTTTCAATTTTTTTTAAGTTTCTTACGTTTGGAAATTTATTTAGGTGTTCCGGTAATTTTGGCTAATCATGTATACATACAAATGATTAAAATGAGAAAACAAAATTAAAAATATTTAATTCATTATTTGTTTTTTTATTATTTGATCAATTATAACTACTTATTGGTAGTCTTGCATTTCTGGCAAGAGATTAAATTAAGATTAAATCAGTTCTTGATGTTTACTTAATTCTGGTGGCCAGTACCTATATTTTGCGAATAGTTTAGTTAATTAATTTTAGCAAAGAATGAACCATCTACAGTTCACAACGATGATGCAGACACAAAATAAACGTAACAATATTCATAAAAGTATTTTATTTTTTGTAAATAATATATCACAAATATCACAATTTAGAAGTGTTTGAAACCAGCTGGAAGATGTTCCTTGTAGCATTTGTACACAACGTAAGCGGTTTCGGGACCACTGCTACCATGTTTGTCGTAACAATGGCTCATTGCATCAGTTAGGGTGGAGCTTCTGGCAATAGCATTCTTGATGTGGTCCTTATCCAAGGTGCCATCGTCATGTTGCCATTGCATCTTTTTCATTATGCAGAACAGGTAGTCCTTCAATTCAGGTTCATCGTGGAAAGTTCCAGCCCTCATCTCAGTAAGTTTTTCATGTGCCACGTGGGTGCTGGCTTCGCATTCCTTGCTCCATCCCTTGAGTTTAGCGACTTCGTCTTCGCTAAACAACTAAACATTAACACGTTATGTAATTTATTTATTATACGAAATTAGTTATATGACTTACTGGTGGAGATGTTGCTGACACGGCAACACAGAGCACAACTGCGATTATCAAGTATTTCATTTTGGATGGTGCCTTCAACAGTTCAGGATAAACTGATGGTTGGCATCCAAAGTGTTAGTGTTTATATAGTTAGATTTTGCAGCAATATTGTAAATATTTATGCATTAGATGCGGTCATGCGGATAGTTCATTTAATGCTGTTTTGGCGTTGGAAACAAATCAGAAATAGTGTTACGTATTTACTATTGATAAGTTATAGATACAGATTTGCATAGTAGCTAGGAAAATTTGGAGATTGCACCAGTATTTCAGGAGTACCTTTATGTTCTGTTCACATTGTCAACAAACATTCCTCATTACAGAAATATTATTCCTTGAGATATACAAATATTATAAGTTATAATACCATGGTAAATAGTACATGTTCGTAAATACCATCAAAATGACATACTTTATAGGTACACTCTCTTGCGTTTCTCGATCAGTGATTATTGTGATGTAAGTCGAACAATTCACCGCTGGATTTTGAACAAGGCTTGTACATATCTAAACTCGGTTTATGGTTTAAACTGGCATTCAGGAACCTGGCTTTAGTTTCTTCTGCATGTTTGGTAAAGTTCTAGTATACAATAGTATACATGCAACACGTAAGCTTGCACATTTGCCAGTGGAATCGTGACAGAGTTGCAAGACCGACAATCGGTTTAAAAAAATACACATATCCTTCCTACCAGTGGCGCGTTGTCCTATGGGCAAAATGGACATTTGCCCAGGTCCCCCAATAACAGGGATGCCCCGAAAGCAGTATTTTGGAAACTCATTTAATAAATTACCGTCGTAAGAATGTCTAATTGTTAGAGTAGTCTTGCCTATGAGACCCCAAAGAGAGTGGAGGGACGTTTAGCAGTTAAAGTCATGTTTTTGCAATAAAAGAAACTATATCTTATACTGTATGAGACTAATGAGAAACCCTTGACTAAGTTAGAAGCGAAAAACCGTATGAATTCTTTTCAGTCGACATTTTTCCTTTTGTTATGGAACTCTATCCTGTAAAAATGAATGCTCCAAAAGAATCTATAAATTAAAAATTCCGGTCTGTAAAATGCTGTAAATCTTTCACAGTCCTTATTATTACACAGTGTGTATAAAAAGACTTTCTAAAAACTTGACAAGAAAAACATTCCAATAAAAGTAACACAACTACAAATTTGAAATGCTTAAAAATGAAACACAGTTTATATTTAAAAGTATTTGGTATTATAACTTAAGTCATTTTCAAAAATGACGAGTTATAGAAACGGTAGAAATCCTTTTAACATTGTTTAATTGCTTTCTTTTAACATTTAATCGCCTTTTACATTTACACCACTGACCTTAGGGCCATGCGGTTTTTACTATTCAATTTGTAATTCAAATGAGTATAAAGACAGGAAAAAAATACATATTACCATATTAAAAAATGGAATTTGATCTGTTTCTGACAAAGACATAACCCTGTACATTCAAAAGTCATTCAAGTTTCTTGCTGAAGTCTTTTCCTTTTATTCTAAGCCTTTTTGAAGGATTTTGGAAATGAGCCGCCATTTCTGTAATTTCGACAAATTAGTTAATTAATAAATTAAAGTAGAGGAAATTTTGAATAATTTATGCCTATGAAATTTTTTGGTAAAATTAATAGTTTATCTTCAAGAGCAAATTCTATTTGATCGAGATCGGTCGCATCTGTATTGATATGAAATTACACAGTAGCCAGGATTTTGACAAATATTTTTTTGTGTTGTCACATTCGAAAACAGCTGATCTCATCAGAGGTTGGAAAACCACTATGGAACGTTGCCGCTGTAGTGCGGCAAATTATAAAATACAAATTTCAAATAAAGTAAGATCACCAATTTGATTGTTTGTTGATAAGAAATATCAACCCGTCTTTATATCTAATTCTAAAAACGATACATTGAGAAAATTATAAATAAAGTATAGCGATGAGTGGAGTTTTATTTTAGTATGTTGGTGAAACAAATATAAATCTGTCAGAATTTGAACTACCTTTTTAAGGTGCGTTTTCATTAGTGACAATGGCAGTGGTAGCAGATGCCGTTATAGTATTTCCAATAGAAAATTGATAGTGACTCATGTTTATATACATGCAAACTAATATGTGTCATTATCACGATATGTAAGAAATACTATAATTTCGTATTCTACCACCGCCATTAGCTACCATTACCTACCAATCGGAACGCACCTTTAAACTTGACGTTTCGTCAAAGTGGTACCAACCTAGCATTTACTATACAGACATCATTTATTTTTTTTTTAAATACGTATTTCTTAAAAAGCAACACAATAAACGTTGATGTCGCTCCTGCCAAAAACTAGATAGCCGACTCGCTCATATGCGACAGCGACACTCTGCCTTCGGTGACGCGCCGCATCACCGCTCGTCGCGCTATTCCGTACTTTCGGCATTTGTGACATAAATAACTATTATTCTAATGACGTAGTGTAGGTAGTGTCAAATGCTGATGCTTTGACAATACCTACGATTTATCTCAATAGAATAGATTCTCATGCAGCTAAACTATTAATTTTATATATTGTATGATAAAGTCATGTGCCTGGCCACATCAGATTTTTTACTTTATCATACGCAGTATGTAAAGTATTGTAATCGTGCCGAAATTTTTTTTTGAGATTTTAGCGGAAATAGGTCTTTTTGGGTCCCCTGAACATTTTTGACCAAGGTACAAAAATCTGATGTGGCCAGGCACATGACTTTATCATACAATATATAAAATTAATAGTTTAGCTGTATGAGAATCTATTTGACTGAGATAAATTGTGTCTGCATTTTGATAGTCAATAGTATCAATCGAAGGTATTGTCAAAGCACGCTACCTACTGCCATCAGAATAATAGTTGCTTAACTCACAAGTGCCGAAAGTACGGAATAGCACAACGAGAGGTGATATGGAGGTGATGCGGCGCGTCACCGATGACGAAGCGTAGTCGTCGCATGTGAGCGAGTCGCGCTAGGTAGTTTTCGACAGCAGTGACATCAACGTTATTTGTGTTGCTTTTTGAGAAATAGGTATTTTTAAAAAAATTTAAAAATGGTTATATTTCGGTATAGAAAATGTTAGGTTGATACCACTTCTACGAAATGTCAAGTTTAAAAAGCTAATTCAAATTCTGACAGATTTATATTCGTTCATGACACTGTAGATGACGTTCCATAGCGGGTCTCCGAGTGTGACAGCGTGGTGACAGCCATAGACATTTCTGTGGTGACAGCACAAAAAAATATTTGTCAAAATCCTGGCTACTATGTAGTTTAATATCCATGCAGATGCGACCGATCTCGATCAAATAGAATTTGCTCTTGCAGCTAAACTATTAATTTTACCAAAAAATGTCATAGGCATAAATTATTCAAAATTTCCTCTGCTTTAATTTATTATTTAACTATTTTGACGAAATTACAGAAATGGCGGCTCATCTGCAAAATCCTTGAAAAAGGCTTAGAATAAACTACCAGTTCCTTTGGACCCTTTTGAACCAAAAGCTTTTCAGCTCTAAGTTTGGTCATAAAACTTCTAAATATAAACTTTCGTCCCGATACCTTTAGTAGTTTTTCCGGAATCGTCGTCACAAAAATCGTTTACACACGCACACACACACACACACACACACACACACACACACACACACACAGACATTTTTTTGTACCTTGGTCAAAAATGTTCAGGGGACCCAAAAAGACCTATTTCCGCTAAAATCTCAATTTTTTTTTTCGGCATGATTACAATACTTTATCTTACTGCGTATGATAAAGTAAAAAAATGTCTCTGTGTGTGTGTGTGTGTGTGTGTGTGTGTGTGTGTGTGTGTGTGTGTGTGTGTGTGTGTGTGTGTGTGTGTGTGTGTGTGTGTGTGTGTGTGTGTGTGTGTGTGTGTGTGTGTGTGTGTGTGTGTGTGTGTGTGTGTGTGTGTGTGTGTGTGTGTGTCTGTGTGTGTGTAAACGATTTTTGTGGCGACGATTCCGGAGAAACTACTAAAGGTATCGCGAGGAAACTTCATATTTAGAAGTTTTATGACCTAACTTAGAGCTGAAAAGCTTTTGGTTCAAAAGGGTCCAAAGGAACTGCTAGTTTATTCTAAGCCTTTTTCAAGGATTTTGCAAATGAGCCGCCATTTGTGTAATTTCGTCAAAATAGTTAAATAATAAATTAAAGAAGAGGAAATTTTGAATAATTTATGCCTATGAATTTTTTTGGTAAAATTAATAGTTTAGCTGCAAGAGAAAATTCTATTTGATCGAGATCGGTCGCATCTGCATTGATACGACACTACCCAGTAGGCAGAATTTTGACAAAAAATTTTTTGTGCTGTCACACTCGAAAACAGCTGATTTCATCAGAGGTTGGAGAACCGTTATGGAACGTTGCCGCTTTAGTGCGGCAAAGTACAAAATACATATTTAAAATAAAATAAGATCACCAATTTGATTGTTTGTTGATAAGAAATATCAACCCGTCTTTATATCTAATTCTAAAAACGATAAATTGAGAAAATTGTAAATAAAGTACAGCGATGAGTGTAGTTTTATTTTAGTATGTTGGTACGGATGTGACATCTACAGTGTCATGAACAAATATGTCAGAATTTGAATTAGCTTTTTAAACTTGACGTTTCGTCAAAGTGGTACCAACCTAACATTTCCTATATAGAAATATAGCAATTTTTTAATTACTTTTTTTATAAATACATATTTCTAAAAAAGCAACACAATAAACATTGATGTCACTCCTGCCGAAAACTAGATAGCGCGACTCGCTCACATGTGACGGCGACGCTCCGCCTTAGGTGACGCGCCGCATCACCGCTCGTCGCGCTATTCCGTACTTACGGCACTGGTGACATAAATAACTCTTATTCTAATGACGTAGTGTAGGTAGTAAATGCTGATGCATTGACAATACCTACGATGTATCTCAATAAAATAGATTCTCATGCAGCTAAACTATTAATTTTATATATTGTATGATAAAGTCATGTGCCTGGCTACATCAGATTTTTTAAATACGTATTTCTCAAAAAGCAACACAAAAAACGTTGATGTCACTCCTGCCGAAAACTACATAGCGCGACTCGCTCACATGCGACGGCGACGCTCCGTCATCGGTGACGCGCCGCATCACCGCTCGTCGCGCTATTCCGTACTTTCGGCACTTGTGAGATAAATAACTATTACTCTGGTGACAGTAGGTAGTGTCAAATGTTGATGCTTTGACAATACCTACTATTGATAGTATTGACTATCAAAATATCTGTCAAATCCTGGCTAACTAATTTAATTTTAATGTAGACACGATTTATCTGAATCAAATAGATTCTCATGCAGCTAAACTATTAATTTTATATTTTGTATGATAAAGTCAGGTGCCTGGCCACATCAGATTTTTTTGTATAAAAAAAGTAATTCTTCTTAATTTAACATTGTATATGTGGGCCCCCAAATTCAAAATTGCCCAGGGCTGATGGCATAACGAGAGATCTGCCAATACACATCTTCGCGAAGAACACTGTCAGGTGGAAAACGAGTAGCTTTTTTCGATTTTTGTTTCGACCAATTGTGAAACACCAAAAGTGCCCACAAAAACTGTCATTTAGGAAACAAAATTCCCCAATAAAAACTTTGGGGGACCTTTCCAAGCTTCCCACTCAAATCCATGTTCCAAAGCTTTCCTCCAGATAATTCATAGCAAAAGAATACATCCAAAGCGACTAAAAATTTTTGACGTTTAGGGCTAATTACCGAATCTGCCAACACTGAATTGTGGTTTGCCCTCAATCAAACTATACAGTGTGCTCATTTCAAAAGTATCCACCCTTAATAACTCTTGACCTGATGCAATTACTGCTTTGAGTGGAAACACGTCGATTTAGATATCGACGTGGAAGTTCAAAAATAGGACCTAGAGAGTTTTAGGTTTAATTCCTTCACCCCCCAGCCACCCCAGTTTGAAATTTCAAATGGCACCCCCTACTTGGTGATACATTTACTCTACCATGATAAAAAATGACATCGATCTGTTGGTTCTAAGATAGACTAGAATAATGGCCACCATTATTCGCGTTCGCGAAGAGTTCGAAAACAGAATGTGTTTTTGTCTAGCAAATAATGGTGGCCATTTCGAACTTGCCATAAAATAATTTCTTATTTCTTATTTTATTATTTGTTTTAATTTTTTGTTTCTTATGACTGTAATTTAATTCAGCAGTGTATCCAATCCGCAATGTTTCGCTAATAATAATTGATTTCATACCTTCCATCTGTGTAGTCTATCTTAAGAACCAATCGATCGATTTCATTTTTTATCATGGTTGAGTAGAGAATTTTATGCCCTTTCAAATGATATATCACAAGGTAGCGGGTGCCATTCGAAATTTCGAAGTGGGGTGGCTGGGGGTGAAGGGATGAAACCTAAAATTCTCTAGGTACCATTTTGAACTTCCCCCTCGATATCTAAATCGACGTGTTTACACTCAAAGCAATAATCGCATCAGGTCAAGACTTATTAAGGGTTGAGTTTTTTCATACCTTCCATCTTCTGTGTAGTCTATCTTAAGAACCAATCGATCTAATTCGACTTTCTAATCATGGTTGAGTAGAGAATTTTGTGGCCTTTCAAATGATGTATCACAAGGGAGGGGGTGCCATTTGAAATTTCAAAGTGGGTGTCTGGGGGTGAAGAGATGAAACCTAAAATTGTCTAGGTACCAATTTTGAACTTCCCCCTCAATATCTAAATCGACTAATCGACTAAATCGATATCTAAATCAAAGTAATAATCGCATCAGGTCAAGAGTTATTAAGGATACTTTTGAAGTGAACACACTGTATATGATTAGTGACCTTGGTCGCATCTGATCTAAACCTAGTTAACCACGGTATCTAGCTGCCGCATTTCGTGTAGCGGCCACCAATTTGCAAAGAATACATTTTACAATTTAATTTATTACTCCCTTCTTCCCTGCAATGTGGTAAGAAAATATAATAGTATGGTCTGTAACGTTTATGGGATTAGCGGGGATAAGCAACACATCTGTAGAAATTACATCGTTCCAGTAGTTTTTACTTTTTTGATACATGTAAAAGTAGTTTGATTTCAGGATTTTCCTCCCTGCTTTTGCTGTATGTATGTTTTTGCTGTAGTAACATGATAACATTTTGAAAGGATTATTTGAGTAAAATTATTAGTAATTCAACTTCAGAATTGTTAGAGTTATTGATGATTAGCATTGACATTAATAATTCCATGTGACACCTAATCGCACACTTCAATTCGAGCACGGTCTCGATAGCGGGATGCTATCTTTATTCTTATCAAATCCGAACAACTATGGCATTCTTCACATAATCGCTTGAGGCTAAAATCAACTTTCCGGTACCACTATGTAAGTCGAATTCGTAATGCAAGCGTCATTGTTTAGCGATAAAATATTCTAAGAAATAACACAGAAATAAGCAAAGTTCTTATCGCAAACTCATACCTTGCTATTCAACCAACCTCCTGTGCAGGTTATTCATTATTGGATCATCATCAGTAGTGAATAATAGTTCAAGAATTATTCGATAAGTCCCTACTTCTTGTATTCAGACAGGTATATAAGTTGTTGGTCAGTCTTTCTAAGCCAGTTTAGTAGAACAACGTACATACAACAAAATGAACTACTTAGTAATTACTGCAATATTTGCTTTAATTGCACTAGCTAATTCAAGTGCTATTTTTGTAAGTATTTGAAGATGTTTGTATTTTTTTATCACTTTGTGTTTAGGTTGTGATGAAGTCAAATTTTGTATTGTTCGCCTGATTCTCGTTTATCCTCCAAATTGCAATTTTTTGGATCCATCTTGGCGGTTGGTTTTCGATGTACAATCGTCGATGAATCATTGTCATTTCCACGGTATTATGCATGCCCAGTTCAACTTTCTTCAAGTATCTCCACACTTGCCAATAGGTTGACTACTTTCGTATCTTCATAATCTGCCTGGCAGTCTTTCAAAGTTGTGTCAAATCAATGACTCTAGACTTCCACTTTTATTCTATGGAGAAAACAGTATTGGGATTCTCTTCATTGTTTGCCAAATTTCTTTAACGTATAAGTAAATATTTTAAGTAAACTTCTTCTGCAAATCCTCATAAGTTGTCTCTATTAGGTCATACATACCGAAAACCCAACGTTTTCTTGTACGGATAATTTATTTAGTTCCAAATCTTTAATATTATGTTAAACATAAACTCGCTCTGTTTAGTCAATATTTAATTAACTATTGATTATGTTCTAGCCTCTCCATGATGTAGCCCAAGAAAAAATGATAAAAGTTGCAATGGAATGTGTGCAGAGTTCAGCTGTGCCTCAATCTGTCGTAGACGAAATGAGAAATGGCAAGTTCCCGGACGACGATAAACTCAAAGAGTACTTCTTCTGTTCTTTCAAGAAGATGAACTGGCAAGATGAGTCCGGCAAGTTTAAACTGGAAGAAGCCAAGAAAGACTTTAAACCTGACAAGGTGTTCCAGGATTTGATCACCAAGTGTCTTGATGATGTGAAAGCAGATAAGGGACCTCAAATTGCCTTTGACTTCTTCAAATGTTTCTGCTCCCACTTGCCGCAGGGTTACAAAGCTACTCTACCACAATAATAATAATATACATTTTGATTCTTATATATTATGAATTGGCAATATGATGATAAATGGAAGGTTAATTAATTGTGGTGTTTTACTATTTGTGTTTTGCAAAAGGTTTGTCACTGGACTTAAATATAATTCTGTGAATTGATTACATCCAGAATTCATGACATATACACTGGTTTTGTTTGATTCACCTGTAAGTTTTGTGATAGTTGTGGATGTTACTGGGTTACTTCGAAAGTTATTTCCTTTGTATTGGTAATAATGGTGTTTTATTTGTAAAGCTAATTATAACGCCAGTTTATTGAAATGCTGTATTTCTATGGGCTGCGTGCACAGTGGGAAGTGGAAACGATTTGGATGCCCATGACGGATAATCGTTTCATGATAACTTTTCTTTGTCACCGCTGCACGACATGGCGCTGTGATGTCAGCTGATGGCATGTTTTGTTAACAAAAATGTTACTTTTATTAAATTCCTTCAGAACAACGAACAAAAACGCGGCTTAATTTAACTATAACCACACTTTTTGCTTGCTTGTACCAACCAATTCACGTACAGCAACAGCTTTACAGGCACCTACACGCTGCGTTGTAACATACTGCAGGTCCCTATAACGTGGGTGGTTACTAAGTAGGCAATTGCATAGTGAACAGCGCCATCTCGTGGCGATCATAGACAAGTGCCACGTAAAATAGATACTCTGTCGATGGCATAAGAGACGAACGTCTTAGGCACGGACACAACTAGCGACGCTGATAGCAGTGCTTCGAGCAGTGCTGAGAGCGGCGCTTTGAGCTGTGTTGCTGCCGTAAGCACCTGTGTATCCAAACGCTCCGCTATCAGCACCGCTCGAACCACTGCTATCAGCGTCGCTAATTGTGTGTCCCTGCCCTTAGAATAAAAAAAATCATTGTAGAATTCTGCTAACATTTTTCTAATCAAATATATTTTTTTCCTTGACAGTTTTAAAACAATATACATATTATAGGCTCCACACGTATACAGACGTTGGCTTTCAAAGTCTTTCGTAAAATTCATTTTGGAAATTTTTTACATGTTGGACAAACATTCTAAAGGGAATTATGGTAGGATGATTAGAGTGATGCAAGCACTTTGTTTTCATTTGTATATTAATAGATAATAGTTATATAGCTTACCGTTTTCTTTTAATAATTTGTTCTTAGACCATCGTGACTTCCAGCTTTGGTGAGGCAATCTAGGAAAAGGAGCTATATGGCGGGAGTGTTTTTACTTTAAAGTTTACTCTTCAAATTATGTTAGTATTTGAGAAGCAGACTTTCTATATGCATCTCGTCCAAAATTTGTAATTTTTTACCATAGGTGGCGCAATAATCTATAAATGGTGGGCTACCATCTTGTGTATTAAAATTTGTTTTAAATGCATTTTGTCATATGTAAAATTAATCATAACATACTGTTTGACATTCCGTGTGTACTACGTCCAATGATGAAAGACAAACGAACAGCGTTTTGTCCAATGAATCTGTCGTGGCTGGCCAAAGACAGTTTTATGTTGCTATTATCACATGTTTTGGATTTAAGTAAGATAGAAAATAATCAATGTAACTGATGGTGAGCATGTGGGTGGCGATGTTGACCGTGGTAATAGATGAAAAAGAAATAGCAGTAGTAAAGTGGTCAAAGGTGAAAATTTTGTGCAAAAATGTTTTTTAATCTAATGATACCTGAACGGTGTTTTCTTCCTGTTGGAACAAACCCAATATGTTTAACCAGATATCACACTTCTACTTTTTAACATTGCGTTGTCTATCGTAATAACACACGATACCAGAATGGTGTTTTCTTCGTTGTTTGTTCCAAACCTACAGAAACACCAGAATTTTCTATACTTGGATCTAGGTAGGGTCTATTCACTTTGTCACAACACCCTTAAGGAAGCGTGGCAAAAATAGACTTGTATATATATTTTTGATCATCATTGAAAACTAAATCGATTTAGCTATGTCTGGCTGTCCGTCTGTCTGTGTACGCGATAACTGCCGTAATTTTAAAGTAATTCTGAAATGTGGTTTACAAGCTTATCTCTTAAAAAGTAAGTAAATTTTTGCGCTTATTTCGGAAAATATCAAAAGTAGATTTTTGGCAGCTGGAAAGAATAATTATATGATTTTCGTTACATTTTTTGGCAATATTACATTCTCGATAAAACCAACCTGTGATGGTGATGCTCTATTTCTGAAAATTTAATGTTTTGGGCAAAATGCATACAGAAAATTTGCTCCTCATTTGTGTACCCACAATATTATCAAATGGCATGGTAAGCACACATGTTATTTTAAGGATAAATCTATGAATAACAAAAAAGATCTGTCCTTAAACAAAAGTATTATTATTTTCTATCTGGCATACACCAGATGAGAGATATTTTGACAAAGGTTAATATCGGGAGTTCGTCCACCTGAAACTAATTACGTAGTTCCTATATTTGAGGAATAACTGATAGTATTGCTAATTGCAAAAACGCTAGATTGCTCATCCAACAAATGAGCTTGCAATCAATAATGTGCGCTACGTTTGAAAATTTTAACTGAAAATTCAGGGGGTTGAACATGTCCATCGCGATATTTATGCTGAGATATGTTTGAAACATTATTGTTTTTATTGTTGTTTGTAAGTCGATCCGGGAACATACTGTATATACATAAATTTTATATTATGATGATAACTAAAAAGGTAAGTACTTCTCTGTTCATTAATCATTCGTATTTTGTAATGACTAGTTTCGCCCATTACTGGGCATAATCATATTTGACGCCACAATAGAACAATACATTGACATCAAGTATAGGCGAGCTAAAAAACCGTATAAACAAGATAAGAAACAACAGAAGGACTTTCTGTCTAAAATTGTTTCTGTGGGAGCGTTTTTTTATGGCGATGTCCGTTCAATGGTTTGGCGGTATTTGTGCCCGTTCTTTCGGAGGTTCAATTCGTCATTATCGAAGATCATTGCTGTCAAATTTGTTTTCTGCAAAACTTTTACTTCGTAAAAACTTTTACTACGTTTACTTTATCATACTGCGCATGATAAAGTAAAATTTGAAAATTAGTAAATAGTGTCGCATTATCGCCACGTACTTGTGCAGTAATAACTATTTATTGTAAATATTATTGCAACCGCTTTCGATTGAAAATCCATTATCAAGCGAAAACTACAATACATAGAAAATATACAGAATTAGCAAATGATGTCATATCAATTTCTAATTCTCACTTTATTGTAGATCACCTTATGATGGCTGTTTAACCGAAACCGATTGTGTAAAAAGTTATTATTTTACAAGGAAGAACATTTAGGACAACTTTTATGTTACTTACGCACACATGCGTGTTTGCAACGGATTGAGGGATCCAAAAAAGTGGGACTCAATTGTATTGTGTCCCACGTTCTTTTCTCCAAAAACATTTTGTTCGATAGTTTCAGATTAGTAGTGTGATACTAAAGTTAAAAGTTTCACATGGACCGAGTTTTTTCAATGCAATTAAAAAGTTACAACCGTTTGAAATATTAACAATTTCCTATTTTAAACGCCTATAACTTCTTAAGGAATTGAGAAAACCAATAAGTCCATAGAAAATCTTTGACTTGGAAAAACATCCACTTTCTAGAAAGAAAAAATCATTAAGAAGTTTTATATGAATTATCTGTTCATTTGTTAATTTAAATTAACAATTAATTTTGTTAATTTAAATATTTTTACTGAAAATTATTTACTTTTTATTGTTGTAATGGGTTTTGATTGTGTTACGTTTTCGGTTTTGCATTACTTGATATCTATTATATTTCAGCCTCGTCTCATAAATAATATATTTGTAGTACCCTCATTTCTTGTACTGTATCACACGTTTAGAGTAAAAAACTGAAAAAACTACCTGCTGCGCCGGCTGCGGGCATATGCCTGATTCACTATTTCATTTCTTTCGATTGAATTTTGTTAAATTGAGGCTTTAATGCTGTAATAAACATCTCTGATAATCTTTCGAAAGGCGTCATTAGTTGGTACAAAATATCCCCAAAACAAGTCGAAAAAATCCACAAAACTTTACATTTTTCAGATGCGTTATAAAATCGGATGGGGTATTGGGAGACTAAGAAAAATAGAACAGAGTTTTCTATAAATTTATTTAGAATTACTGGCTCTATTTTTTAAGTAGAGATTTTTAAGTAGCTGTTCCAAATACTTATCAAACTGTAATATTATATGTAGTGTTGATAATACACCCTTATCTTATATCATCTGTAGGGACAGTAATTTTTACCATCTAGTTAGGTTGGCCAGGGAGACGTGGATATGGTGCAAAACAAAAATATTTACTTACAGGCATCAGTACTACAGGCATCTTTAGACAAACATGAGACGCAGTTCAGTCGAGAATGGGATATAACGGTACAAAAGGGGACTTAAGCTGCTACTTTTGGGATATGTTAGTTAAGTTTGAAGAGCCAAAAATTGATATTTGGCATTTCGGACGAACACAACTTGTAAAATTTTATTTTGTGCTTGAAATATGCGGAAGGTTTTGTTGGTTTGATGCTCTTGTCAATTTGGTGAGAAGCTGGAATAGTAGTCCTTCTTTGGCCCTCACAGCTGTCGTACAACTCATTGTAGAAAGCTGGACACCTGGAGCGTCTTAGATATCGATGTTTCAATGTTAGAATCCAACGGTAGTATTTGTTTTGAATTTTCAATAATTAATGTTCGACTAGCAGCCATATTGCAAATTTTGGTGATTAACAGAAGGTTTTAGAGCTTTATTAAAGGCGCATTTGGGTTACGACATTTGAGTTTGTCAAAATATAACGTTACCTGGGAATCAGAGATAGTCCTAGGGTATGTACAATGTACATGACATATTCGAGCTGTTGTCCACTAAACTTGCAGTGTTGATGGCACTAGCTACATGACGTAATTATTTGCATAATAAAAGCAATGAACATGCATTGTCTTAAAAAATGGCAAGCGGATAATAACATCCGGGCCAATCAGACGGCCTACTCTGAAACTGCCATATTTCCATCAAAATCGCAATATATGTGCAGTAACTGCTGGTGTACAGTACTGTAATAGAACTAAATATTACAAAAATTCCTAGATGATAATAATAAAAGTGGATTGAGATGTAAACATTTCCGTCTCACATTACAAACCAGGCGCCTCCACATTACCCGCTGCTGAACTTACTGCTTAATTACAGTAAGATTAACAAGGAGACGGATAGATAATTCTAATACTTTTGTAAATTTTAGATAAGTCACCAAAAGTTATAGTCGGCAGTTTTTTGTTTTTTTTTCGGAAACAATTAAAAATAAATTAGTTAATAATGTTAACATACGTAGAAGATAGTTTAATATTAGCTTTATTAAGATCATAGGAAGGTAATTTGGAGTTAATAATTTGGGTTATCATTTGTTGAAACAAACCTTCTTATGTGGGAGAAATAAAATTTTGCTGTTTATTTCTCTAAACATCTACAAATATATTATTTATGAGACGAGGCTGAAATATAATTACAAGATCAAACGAACTTACCTAAGTGAAGTTCGATCTTGATTATATCAAGCCTCGTCGAAATAAATAATCACCCACCACTCCCTAATAGCCCCTTAAGGAACAGCAAACATTTTTTTCCCAGACTCTGAAGAAATGAAATAGTGAATCAGGCATATGCCCGCAGCCGGCGCAGCAGGTAGTTTTTTCAGTTTTTTACTCTAAACGTGTGATTCAGTACAAGAAATGAGGGTACTACAAATATATTATTTATTTCGACGAGGCTTCATATAATAAAGATCGAACTTCACTTAGGTAAGTTCGTTTGATCTTGTAATTTTCTATCTATATCAAATATCTATCTATGTTTTATTTTTCGTTGTTTTGTTAATATTTTAAGCGGCGGGCGGTTTAAGGGGTCTAGAAAACAAATAAGACCAGATAGAGCATTTTGCTCAGAATGACGTTTTCTTTTTAAAAAATAATTTTGTAGGAAAAAACTCCACACTTGTGACCTTCTCGAAATGGTATAAACAATGAAAATAAATGTAAAAAAATAAATGTCACTTAAGAATAAAGAATGCTGGGAAATGGTAGCAACTTAATCTAAAACTATAGTTTATTTAATTGGCTAAAATTGGTACAAGAAATACAAATCTTCATTATCATGAAACATGGGTTTAAAAGGCCTGGCATTATATGTTACGTCACACGACCAACATAGGGAAGTTTCCACCTTCTATATGTTGTTCCATATGCTTCTATAGTTCGTAACATCTTCCCGCATTCTTTAACTATTTGTAATTTACAATACAGCATTTCGGTGAATACTTTTTATGTTTAAAAGTTGATCTACATATCTGTATGCGCTTTAAGTCTATCCCCCATTGTGAACCAACCTGTATAACTACTGGTCATTGTAATGGAAAATCGCGATAAGACAAAGTTAATAGTCATCGTACAGTTCGTTAGAATACTTTATTAGCCGTGCTGCGAGCGTCGATAATGCTCTTAATTTGTTGAAACGTGAGGTTATTTCCGTCTGACAGTGACAATAAACGTGAAGAATTCTCTTTTCCTTGGATGTAGACGACAGCACAGTAATGAAGTTTGCGATAATATTGCTAGCAAGTATGATTGCATCGAGTAAATCGACCATATTCGTAAGTATTGCACAGCCGATTTACCATATTATGCTGTATTCTATACTTAGCTATTTTATAGCCCTTCAACAACAAAACGATACAATTACTCGGTCCCATTGATAAGGACTGTCTTAAGAAGCATAATGTGCCCATGTGGATGAGATTTGAAACAACTTTTGGAAGGTTTCCGACAGAGCCTGTTCTCATGAAGTACATGTTCTGCTTGGTAACAACGCTCGGATGGTTTGACCGTAAGGGAATATTCCAAGAGCGTCGTTTTACAGAAACTATGGTTACTGGTCCACCGCTTAAAGACGCAATAGCAGGTTGTTCAACCAAACGAGGCGTAACGCCAGAATATAATGTTCTAGAAGTATTTAAATGTTTATGTAGGTTCTATACTAAGACCTGTAAAATTACTGAATAGGTATTTTTCGATAGGTCTGCTAGTAACAATAACTAACTTATGAATAACTTCCGTTTAGTGTCTGATAGCTTAACTACCACATAAGTAATAGGGCAACCAATGGACTTTTGTGATGCATAGTTATCCAGCACTTATTAGATTACTATAATTAATACATTCTATAATGTGTCGTTTTATTTTTGCTTTAAATGTACTTAAGCGCAGGTTTCCCGAATCAAGAATATTTATTCACAAATGATGTTTGTAGTGAGTAACGGAATAATTCAATAATTCGGTTAATAGCTGAAATATCGCAAAAACCTAAAAGGAGTATAGCGATTAAAAGTATAGCGAATACGAACAAGCTATTTTCATGGATTTTCATCAATATTTGTAAGAGTTATGACGTCATCGATATTTTTTAAATGGCAACCGATATTTTTTATTTTTTGTTTTGATAATACTTTTTAATCTCTTTTAAACGGTATACAAAATTTATTATGTTAAGTTGTTGTGATAGGTAGTCTTCATATTTGCAACAATAGAATAATAAAATAGAAAATATAAATATTGAAATATGACTTAAATTCTAAGAGAACTGGAATATAATTTTAACAATGTTTATTGGTTCTTCAGTTGAGTTGAACTGATTAATTTTCATCATTAGCTGCAGACAATCTTGATTTTTAAAAATACCAAATAATTTAGTTTTTATTTGGAGTAATATGATTTGTGCGGAGTAATACCAACATGTTTACAGTGTTACACATAATCTTAATTCTCAGTAATGCAAGAATATTATACCACTTTAATCAGATTAATTAGCCACTAATGAATTGTGTTTTGAAATTTGAAGCTATACTCAAGTATACTTAAATGTAATCAAAAGTAGTAATAGTAGCATATTATGTTAATTCTAAATAATACTGTGTTATAAAATCAAAAAACAAACAAAATATAGTTTTTTTACTAGACAGTGTATGTTGTAGAGCTGTTGCAACTGATCATAATGGTATATAACAGATTTTCCCAATACCGCCAAATACCTAAATTTTAAAAAAATATTGTGGCTCGTAACGCCATTTTGTCTTCAATTTTTATAATAAAAGATTCAATTGAATGCTATAGGATTGAACTTGATAAAGATCTATAGCCCGATTTTATACCATAAAAAATCACAAATTTCCAGAAAATATCCAGAAGCTTTCCACTATTTTCAGATATTTTCAACTTAAACGACTCTAGAGCTTTGGGGAAACACTCGGGAAAAGGAATATACCACCCGACTGTAATAAATCCGTACTCCTCACACACATTAGTTACAATTACTTAATTCTACAATGTATATTGGTATAAAGTCTGAATTCGTAATTAATAGGAAATACCAAAACCATAATAAATACAACAATAAAACCAAAAAATGTTTACTCGATCTTCTTCGTGTATACACAGATATACTACATCATCTGTTTCGCGTTTAGGTGACCAGCAGTTTTCCTCATTTAATAATTTATGTCGTTCCCTTGAAAGCGATCTACATGGAAGAAATTCTGTGCATCTTTAATTTCAGAAGTGTAGCATTCATCAGCTTCCTCCAAATTTATTAGATTCATCGGCTACAACAGCAGATTGTCCAACCCAATAATTGAGAGTTTATAGTTTCCTTACAGTCAAAACTATTATAGCACACTTAATGTATTTACACGTTTTAAAATGATGGCATTTAACGTTAGTTCCACACAAATAGCAATCCTCAACCTTATATGGTAACTTTGATGATGCCATATTATCGGAGTAGAAAAAGTCAACACAGTCAATGAATTATCATTTTTACAACTTCAATGTTGACGTTCAAATCGCACACAAGTAATCTTTATTAACCAAATTCAAGTAATCTGGTTCATATCAACTTGCTGTGTATTCACGGTTACAAAATGTGTTGTATAGCTCAATCACTGATTAATGCTTTACTAATTGTAACTTTTTTTATTTTGATCAAACACAGAGTGTTTGTGGCATATCACCTAGTCAATGACTAACAAGTTTTTTTCACTTAACCTAAACTTATAAAATAATGAGTATTTCTATAATTTTGCCCATTGGCCCAAGTTGTTTTAGTCTGACAGTTTTTACTACTCAAGTAGACGGCGGTTGTTTTCACGTATACTATCACTGGGAACACACTACGGCTGCTTTTAATCACTCCCGCACTAGTTCGAATGGTTTAGTTCTTTTCAGCCGACGCACTAGCGCACTGTTGTCTAGCAGCTGGATAGCTTGAATGTTGTCGTGGCGGAGTAGACGATGCTCATGCTTCTTAGCAAATTTTGATATTTCGCTAGTCACCATCTCCATGCGCAGGTCCCGATGAAGATTGGTGTTTTTGATGTACCATGGTGCACCAGCAATGGACCTTAGAACTTTATTTTGGAACCTGTGAATGAGGTTGATATTGGACTGCTTAGTGCATCCCCATAACTGTATTCCATACACCCATACTGGCTTTAATAATTGCTTGTATAGTAGGAGCTTATTTTGCACTGACAGGGCTGACCTCCGTCCCATTAGCCAATACATTTTGCGGAATTTTAGGTCGAGTTCGTTCCGCATTTTCTTGACATGTACTTTCCATCTAAGCTTGGCATCCAGTGTCATGCCAAGGTATTTCGCTGTATCCGCGTATAAAATATCGTTCCCATTAATGGTTACTGGAATATAGTTAACTCTCTTATTGGTGTAGTTTACATGCGTGGATTTTCCTTCGTTTAGTTTGATGCGCCATTTTTTTGTCCAAAGGTTGATTTTGTTTGCAGCTATCTGTAATTTTTCAGTTGGTTCTTCGACACTGCCACTAATGGCCAAAATAGCCGCGTTGTTTAGTTTATAAAACAAAATTTATAATGAGCATTTCAAAAGACGCTTGCAAATTTGACAGCCATGAAAACCAAATTAACGCTCAGTTCTGGGCCGAACACTTTTAGGGACCCGCACCTATACCCTTCATCTGTCCTACTTATGTCAGTGAGTCAAATTTGTTTCTACAGTCCCTATTAAATTCCATTTGGGTTTCACACACCCAAAAGATATCTATGAATTCATCATGTAAAGTATTATTTGAGGAAGGATAAAATATTCCTTTGTGATTTTAATGAAATTATGAAAACACATCATAAGAGACCATATAACCTCCATTTTTAAAAGTTCTTCAGCTAAAATGTAGATAAAATTAGTTGTACACAAAAACTTTGTAGGAAAAGTATTACGGCCAAATTAATAAATAAATATTTGATGACCAATAAACAAAATGTGGGAATATCTTAATTTTTATTTAAAATTAATTCACGTCTCTAGCTATGACAAATCGTCAAATATTGGCATTAATTTAACACCAATTTACGCTATGTTCACCTTAAAGCAACAGAAGAAAATAATTTAAAAAAAATGATAAAATAATAATATATTTCATAATCATATGTGAAATCATAATTTTGCGTAATTAAACTGAATTAATTTGTTGGAATGTTAAACATTAGATAGCACGAGTCCAAAACTCCGTGTTTTGCAAGGGATGCTTTGTCAATATCAATAATTAGTTTAATTGATAGTCATCTCCTTTACTCCTATAAACAAACACTTTAACAACTCCTTCTAACAAGCATTTCGGTAATACATTATGACTACTTATTGGTTGCATCAACCTAATTAAAATAGAAAAATCAGTCACTTGTTGACAGGATGTACCTTAGCAATTTTGCTATATAAAACGAGGCTCAGCGCTTCAGGATTCATCAATTCAGTTCTAAAACTTGTTAACCACAGCGACTGAGATGAAGTTCTTAATTCTTGCCGCTGCCATCGTCATGGCTGTCTACGCAGAACAGGTAAGAATTTTTATTTTTGTAACTCCGTGCCTTGAGATAAATACTCAATTTAGTTGAAGAAATTAACTTAATTTTCCAAAGTATTGTAATTTCAAGCCATTTGGCTTTTCAGCCTGGACTGAGATGTGCGTTCCAACAATCTCTTGCTCTGATAGCAAGTAATGCATCCGTTTCTATCTTCAGATGTCTGTCATTTTTGCGTTCGTCTGCAGACGAATGCCTGTTTTTACCTTTTCTCTATCTATGAATTGGACAATTGTTTCCCAGTTTCTTGTTCAACAATTTTTCTTGAGAAAGGAAGAATAACGTACCGTTTAGTAATTTCTTAATAATATGTATTACAGATGTACACCAGTGAAGAGCTGACCATGATGAAGGGATACAGTAGGGAATGCGAGGAAATCACAACAGTTGACCATGATATGATCCTGAAAATGAGACAAGGAGACATGGTGGAGGATCCGAAACTTATGAACTACTTGTTCTGCTTCTTCAAGAAGATGAAATGGATGAACGATAATGGAACAATGAATAAAGACTACATGAAGACAATGTTGAGCAGGAATCAAATCGCCATGGACGCAATGACACCATGCATGGAAAAGGAAGGATCATCTGGTCCAAAGACTACTTTCATGATGTTCAAATGTTACATGGAAAATTTACCAGCTGAATTCAAGGCTACCTTATAAATTGTGACTAACTGTAACTTTTCTTGATATTTATATATGTACATACATATAATTAAATATAGAGGTGCAATTTAAGAAAAATATTGTGTTGCTCTTATATTATATTTGGTGTTAATAATAAAGTAACGTATTTATTGAACGTACTGATAGTTATACAACTAAAGAAATGTAAAATTAACATATACTGGTAAAATGTAGACGCGCGTGTATGTCAAACGGTCGCGCACGAAGAACTGATCACCCCACATAGCAAACCCTTTAACCGGCACATATTACAACCCGCGCACGCCCAATTCACCACACTCCTCCCTCCTAAATGGGCACATAATCATCTTCCAATCTTCTGGGTGGTTTCCGCTGGCGTATGGGTCTGGGAGTACCCAACGATGGTTCTGCTGCTTCGACAAGAACCGGGACTGCTTCTACTTCTTCAACTTCGCTGTCTCCAGTGTTATATGATCGGGCATAAGCGATATCCTCGATTTCAAAGGAACGTGGTGCTTTGGTTTCGCACTGATCCTCTTGTTTGGTCTTCATCTTTTTTGTAATAGTTTGAACATACACACCATGGAACGTAGTCGAAGACCCCGGCGGTATCGAAACTCCCGATTGTCGCAAAAGAATCGACCGATTCGGCACTTCCAATGAGAGATGAAGAACTGCAGCCTTACTATGATTTAGCATCATCTTATTCATCTCACATCAATGGGTCATCCGTGCCGCCTCAGTCGCCAAGTTTGAGAAGGCAGACATGTGTGTATGCCAAAGGACCAAACTAGTGTCGTCCGCAAACTGATACAAATTCCCAATGCTCATGTATTTCTGCAAATCGTTCATGCAGGTACATAACAAATAGAAGCGGTTCAAAAGTTGATACCTGTGGGACTCACGACCTTAACAAGGAAGATCGTGATCTAATAACACTGTTTGACTTCTGTCCAGCAAATAGGACCGAACGAGATCGAGCGCAACCACCCTAATACCAAGTGATCTTAGCTATGCCAATAAACGTTCATGAACAATAGTATCAAACGCACTTGACAAATCAAAAAATATTGCTGAAACACCGCGACGCTTATCGACATTGGCCAAAATACTAGAGACGGCTCCGAAAAGAGCCGAATCGCATGACAAACCCGGCAAGAAACCGTACTGACTTCGTGATATAAGATCATGCCCTGCAAAAAAAGCCTAAAATCTACTATACGGGACAGGATTGATACTGGTCAATAATTGTCCACACCATTCTCGGCATCTTTTTTCCTGTTCTGGCAATACCAGAGCTGGTTTAAGGCCGCTCAGAAAAACTCCCGTCCGTCACCAGTCAATTTACCAGGTACGCAATAACATAAGTAATCCATTCGGTCAACAGTTTCAAAAGAAATGGTAGAATACCATCAGCGCCACATGAAATCTAGAAAAATGAACGGAAAGACACTATCGCTTTCGAGCATAACCGCCGCGCACAAATCCACACCCGGCAAACTCATCAGCGACCATCCGGGGATCATCAACATCCGACCCACCAGTTGACCCACCAGTCCTGGTCAGCCGAATCGGACCACCACCGGAAGCCGCCAATGTCTCCCTCTTAATAATACTCCTTCTTACACTTTACTGGATAGCATCACCCTTTTATTAATTAGCAGAAGTTTTGCATTTTTATAGCTTCGTTTAATTGAAGAATCTGACATTATATTCTACCCACCAATGGGGCTCGTTCATCAATTTACAAATACTAAGGTTTTCAGACATATCGCGGATATCTCTACTATACCACCCATAATCATTATTTGTGCACTTAGTAATGAACTGTTTTGCCTGTATTTTTTTTTTCATAGGTTCTCCTAAAAAGTGGATGTAGGTAAATAACAAAAACAATTGCATAAGAATATCACTGCATATGAATCATTCCAACCATAAACATAACGCATTCAATTTTCTGATTTTATAGTTTCATTGTATTTCATGACGTTTTAAAACCAACGAATATTACTAAAAATTTAAGTATACATATTTTTAAAGTCGTAAAAACTTTTATTAGTTGGACTGTGCACATAAAGCGGTCAACGTGAACTCCATTTCGATTCATATTTCAATACGCCTGCAAACAGTCGACATAAATAAATTTGTTGGTAAAATAAAATTAGTCCTCTAGTAAAACTAGTCAGGCTTTCCCACACCACAGCTAGACCACAAAATTTACTGCAATGATATTTTATAATTTTCCTCTTTTCTCGAAAATGTCCTTATGCTATAAAATTTAGAAAACCAGCGCTTAGTTCAAGCGGTGTTATCCTACTCCTATTATATGTGTGCGTGAATATGAAGGAACCAGTTGTACGAAATTGAGTGATAAGGGTTTTTAGATTGAATAAGTTATGGCAAAGGTATTCCAACATTTTAAACCTATTACCATTAAAGGAAACTGAAAAAAAAAATTATGTTGCTGATGCAAAAAGTAAACTTTTGCGCTGACTCCAACATTTTAGGAACAATTTCGATATTAGTTTCAAAATTTTTAGTAGAATTTATTATTTTATTATTCCGTTTAGGTTTTAGTGGGTTTTCAATCTATAGCGCCATGGGCCAGGGGGCTACAAAATAGTCTAACCTAGGTAAATAGGCATCTTTATCTCTCAAGTCTTAAAAATACTTAAGCATTCTTGTAAGGGGTTTTTGGGGTTTCTCATTCCAAATCTGATTTCAGATTTTTAGAATTCAAAATAGCGAATTTAATATGGTGAACATGTAGTGTCGGATTTGGATAAATATTAATACATGGCATACATGAAGGTTTTGAATTCCAAATCTGTTGTCATATAATTAAATTCAAAATAGCGTATCCAATATGGCTATCAAACACGTAATTAATTGTTTGATTCGGAAAAAAACTAAAATACAGATGTTACACTGAGAAAGCTGTATAGGGATATAGTGGTCCCTATACAGTTTATAATATTTCAAATTCAAATAATACGTATAATACACGTATTTTACCATATATTAAATGGAATATGTGGTTCTAACATACTCTTTCATAGATATTAAAATACTTTTACTACAGTTTTCTCACTATATGTGTTTAAAATTCTGAATTGAACCGAGTGCAATCTGGCAACCGTAATGAATGAACATGGATTTGCGACTTATCTTCTCCAATTTCCTGTAACATTTGCAGCTCTTTGATTACAACCCGTATGTCAGTTAATTAATCCAAATTTGCGAATCCAATATGAGGACGTATAAAATACAAATAAATCAGGTAGTATCAACCTATTTTAAACTTTTCATGATACCAAATAAACTAAAAAAATACACAAAACATTGAAAGACAATCATAGTACACTCACATAAAAACTACGTTTTACAAACAAAATTGCAATTTCTTTAAATTTAATCTGAAATTTTCCATTTTTTAATTTATTTAGCCTTTTTCATTCATTGTCACTAAAAATACGTCCACATACAAAATTTCAACACGATCAGCGAAATTTTCCAAATTTTAATATTACTTACAAATTTTTGAAAATTTACCTAATTTTTATATTGATTCATACACTGTCACCAGAAATCTGTCCATATGCAATATTTCAACTCGATTTGACACTGGGAAGTAGTAAAATATGGTAATGCGCCAGAGCGTAGCGTGATATCGACAAGTGGTCCCTTTTTCTTTCGCAACAAAAACCCATATTTTCATGCGTTTCCAACCGCAATCGGGTTTCAGACGAACACATCCGATAAAAAACACAATAAAGCGAGTAAAAAGCGAATAAAACAAAAATGTATATTTTGAACCAGTTTAACTGTATTTGCGATTTTCTGCGTAAGTAGAAACGGACAACTGGTCCCTTTTCACATCCATGCACACATATAACGACTTTAGATGCGATAGGTATAAAAGGCGCGGCACCTCCACCTCGTGTCAACTATGAATAAAGATTTTTTCGAGACTGGTTGTATCTTTCAAACCTTTAATCAACAATTAAGAAGGATAAAAACCATCATGAAGATGAATTATTTTTGTTATAAAAGATGACCCGATCGGCAGGGCCGGCGGGTGTGCGGTGCACACAGACGCCGTGATAAAAATGCGCCTAAGGCTGGATTTTAAGTGCCAGTTTAAATCGTCAAATGAGTTCAATTATACAAAATCCTGGCAAACTGGCATTAAAAGCCCCACCCTAAAAGATCTTATAAATAACTGTGAGATATGTGTTTATATTAAAATTAATGATGATGATTAAACAGTGATGATTTTCCCAAATGCAGACTTGCATTAACATTACCTGTTTTAACTTCTAAATTTGCAGTAGTAAAAAGTACGTGCTAAATTAAATAGACTTAAAAATATCTACATTACCAGGAAAATGGAATAGTTTCGCAATTATTTCCGTTTAAAAGCGAAATCGCCGACAGTGAACATCCACTACTTGAAGAATTTGCAAAAAATGAAGGTGGGAGAGTTCGTTTCAAATAAATATACAGTATGTCTCCTCGGATTGAGGTACAAAGAGGGAACACATGTTTATTGTGATGTTTTAAACATTTCCTACCCCCAACCGTATAAAGTTTCCAATTAAATGAAATTAAAAAATAGTTCCAGCTTTTATGACAATTTTTAGCTGACTTCATTATATTTCATGTGTAATAGCTAGAAACGAAATCAGGAGACTGTTTGCCCGTTGATCAAGCAAATAAAAGTGGCTTGGATGTTTTTGGATAAAGAGCAATGAAAACGCCTTGTCTATTTGACCTTATTTATTGTCCAATATTTCGCCAATGGTTTTTGGCTTTATCAAGGATCTACAGACAAAACAATTTTTAATTATAAAATTTGGAGGTTATAAAATGACAAGTTGAAATTTGCTAAAAATTCCTTACAATAATAGTCTTAGGCGGTGATTACATGTTGATTATGCATTTATAATGAACTTATGTTACTAGATGATCTTCGTTGACCGATATAAATGTGGATGAATGTGCAACAGCTGATTTTGACACAAGGAATGATTGAAGAATACAACAGTTGGTAGGTATGCAATCAAAGTTACCAAAACCAGGTTCGCCACATCTGCGAATTGAACTCGCGCGCAAAGTTTAAATATTTGAAATTTGAAATCGTGAAGCGAACGTGAAAAATTAATAAATACTGAACAATGAAAGGTTATGACATGTGGCTTAATCTTAAAATGAATTAAAGTAGAGTAAAATGATTAGAAAACTAGATCACTGAGTTTGTTATAATCCAAACTACTCTCCTCGAAATTAGAACCGTTAATATTGTTAATGTTCAACAGATAGCTATAAATTGTGCTTAACCCGTCCACATCCGATCTCAAATTCAGTGTATTATCAGTCGTTTTTATGGCAATCATCTCAAAAAAGAGGCGTTCCCTCAACATCTCCTTTCTATGCAATATTTTTGCATTTTCAAAGTTGATGTTGTGGGTGGTGTCCTTTGCATGTTTACATAGGGCGCTGGTGTCCTTGCCTTTGTTTATGTCTTGTTTATGTTGATAAATACGCGTCTTGAGCCAGTTTCTCGTTTGTCCAATGTAATTTAAGTCACAGTCTCCGCACGGTATAGCTAGAGTAACAATAAAATTCACTACGTGTGTCATTAATTCATTAATCAATAATCAAAATTAGATTCAAAGGACTTGTACAAAACTGCCATAAATACATTTTCATAATCACATCGCAAGCTGTTAACTTGGCATTTTTAATTTAAACACAAATATGAAAATCTATGAAAAAAATATTCTAAATAATTTTGTTGTTGTTTTTCTTGCACCGCCTTGTATTTTAAACAGTTATACTTCAAATTTAAAATAATGCTATAAAATAAAACATCATCTAATTGTACTAATGATTTTAATGGTTTTTTAAGTTATTTTGATTTCTTAGCCTGCTTTTAATTTCTTTGGTACTTATAATGTTAATTTTTATTTAAAAAAAGACGTTTTGTTATGTCACATATGCATAAAAAAATGGCGACAGTTTTTATGACATTCCCTAGTAGTGTTCGATTCTAATTGCCAATTATAAAGTTTCAGATCTCTATTATTTTTTATTTCAGTGATAACACTCCTTCTTGTGTCACGTCACAGGCACTTCACAAGTTCCTAAGGAATTGACCTCATATGAAACTTCTTAAAAGAATAACGTTAAAGTTTCATATGGATTTTAGTTTGTTCTTCTTACGTTTATTCGATATAATTTTTATTGTTTTTACTTATAAATGTATTTACTTTTTATTAGTTGTAATGGGTACTGATGGTGTTATTTTTCGGATGTGCGTTGTTTCATATGTATTTTATTTTTAGTTGTTTTGTGAATATTGCAAACTACTGTAACTTCTTAAGGAACTTAAAAAAACAAATTAGTGTCTAGAAAATAATTTTGCGGGTAAAAGTGGGGCACCTTGTAAAAGGAAAGTATTGCAACCGTGCCGATGGAACGATAACGGAATTTTTTCCAAAGGGCGCCAAAATTTTTTTTTGCCCACACAAGAAAAGTATCACGCGCCGGCCCTGCCGATCAGATTGAAAGTCATCAGTTTATAGCCATTTGTTGCTCTGTAAATTTCCAACTGGAATAGCCGGCAAAACTATTAACTGTTGGATTCAATGCGTACATTTTCTTCATAAAAACTGCCTGCCGAAATTTAATAAATCGAAATTATTTCACTTAAAACATGTTGAATTCAATGCCTACATTTTCTTCATAAAAACTGCCTGCCCAAATTTAATACATCGAAATTATTCCACTAAAAACAGAGTAAGTAAAAACAACAAATGTTGAATTATGCAAATTAGATCGCCAGTAAGTAAATAACTTTGTTATGTTACAGAAATTAATTGTTTACTGCATTACCAAAGTCGAACCAAGGCTGGTGCAGTATATTTGCACTGCAATTTACTTAATTTTTGATTAACTGCTTTATCAGTTGTTTACGATTCATCTGATTTTAGAAGCATATATAAGAACAGGTGCTGATTACTACGGTCGAGTTTCCAAAGTAACGTCCGAAACAATTAAACCATGAAGTACATCTTGGCTCTCGCCCTAATCATTGCAGTAGCCTCTGCTGAGGTAAGTGTACTGAATACTTATTAAAATGTATCGTCGCAACTAAGCTTCTGAAGAAAATTTTCTGTCTTCTGTAAAATATTAACTAGTGCAAAAACTATTACTACGAAAATTAGAGTGCTTTTGTCAGTAATTTATATTTATTATAAAACAAAATAAAGTGATTCTCAGTATTTTTTCGAGAATAATTCTTTTAGGAAACTGGGTCTTTTGTTTGTTTTCGAACTAGTTGTTTTAATATTTTGATACTGTTGAATATCTTTGCTTTGTGTTAAATTATAGTTGGAGAACAAGTTATTTTCATTTTATTAATGAACTTTTCTATTGCTTAATTAAATCAGCAGATTTGAGGTAGGTATTAATTTAATTTTTCATTTGAAAATCAATTAATTTTAAATTTCTTTTAAATGTAGTCAATAGGGGCCCGATGAACGTTAAATAGCTTCCTTCTGAACTAGCAAAGTACCAACGTATTGCCAAACATCGATATATTGGACGTGTTTATACAGACAATGGGTTTCTTTTCACCATTACGTTCCTATCAATATAACACCATTCGAGCTGAATTTTGTTGCAGATTTTGATAGGAATTATTCTTTTTGTTCCATATTATTGTTTATGCTAGATAAATGTGATAAAAGTTTATCTTGAAAGTGGTATTTGACATGCAAATTGTGAGATTCAAGTCCCGTTTGAATTGTGAACATGATTTATGCTACATGATTTCCCAGTAAGTTAAGGTTGAACGTAAGAAATTAGCGCATTAGTAAAATTTTACAGTCACAATTTCAAAGTTGATATTCTCTCGAAACGATAATCCTATGTTAATGATGTTTTTGTTTTTTGTGAATATACAGAGTGTAGGAAATATGGTTAGTTCCTTTACCAAAATTGCGGCGCTACGTGCCGTGCTCCAACAACATTTGCTGTTATTAACTGGAATCACGCAATATCTCTACCGTTTCTGAAAAATACGTGCCTCAAAAATTTTAATCTTTGTTAGCACGTCTGGGTACTTTTTACCACCGTTCTTGTTGTATCTCCTACCAGATAGAATATCGTGTAATGTTCAGCAAAAATTAACCGTTTGATTGCAGCAATTACCAATGATAATTATTGCTCATGCACCCCAAAGAAAAATGTTGGGAAAAGTAATCGCCATTCAAACGTTCGTGCATATGCTCAAAATTTAACCTTAAATTAAAATATCTTAAAGAAAATTGTTTCTGGTAAATCAAGCTAATAAAAAATCATCAAAGTCGTATTGTCGGTTTCAGAAAAAAACCCATGTGGAATACAATCAAAATTTTAATTATTATGTTTTATAATAGGATAATAACTATGGTAAATGTATTACAGTTGATCAAAAATAAGGTAATAGTTTTATTTTTTAATCATTATAGAAATTTTCTAAAGAAAAATGCACCACCTTAAAACCAACATCATTTGTTTTTGAGAATGTTGCACAATATCCTCCTTTCTGATACTTGCTAATTGCTTTGCTTGCATATGAATTAATCCCAGTAAGCTAATATCACACATTTATTAAAATAAATATAGGTGCGGAATATCCATAGTGATGCAGAGCTAGCTACTATGAAGGAGCGTACCAAAGAGTGCAGAGAGAGTACCCAAGTAGACACAGACAAGATTAAAAAAATGAGGCAGGGACAGTTCGAG
Organism: Melinopterus prodromus; assembly: GCA_964023965.1. Classification (NCBI taxonomy): domain Eukaryota; kingdom Metazoa; phylum Arthropoda; class Insecta; order Coleoptera; family Scarabaeidae; genus Melinopterus; species Melinopterus prodromus. The sequence continues at coordinate 60,246,377 of OZ030391.1, read as the reverse complement.
GAAGATCAACGTCTTATGGACTACTTGTCGTGTTTCTACAAGAAGATGGGCTGGCAACGAGATGACGGTACCATGGACATGGACAATATGAAACGGCATATGGCCAGGAACCAGGATGCTACTGATGCGATGAATCAATGCATTAACGCTCGTGGTCCGACTGCACGTGACACCGCAATGCAATTCCATAAGTGCTTTAAGAATGCACTTCCAGATGACCTCAAAGCTTCCTTCTAAATATTTTAATAACTGTTGTTCCGTTTATCATCGCAAAATAAATGATACATTATGTATTAGCCTTTTTATTATGATATAATAACTAATTTACTTTCCTTTTCATCTAAATTTCATAATAAATTCAGATTTCAGTTTCAACCGCGAGGCACAAATAATAAGTGGACTATAAAAATGCAATATTTTACAGATTTATCATTGTTTTGTACATTGTAAAAGTTTTGATCAATGTTATTGCGTATATTTGCAATGTTCAACAAAAATTGATACTAAATTTTGGGATGAATAAACAAAATGTTAAAAATTGATATGGCTTTCTAAATAAAGGATTGAGCCATAGTACATCAGGAACTTAAAACTTCACTTTAATTTTACCAGTTTAAAAGATTCTTAAACATCGACAATGCTTTTTTTTAACGTCAAATAATATAACAAGTCAAAGAATTATCAACCATAAAAGTTTAGCAAATTCTGTATAGGGTGTTACGTAAAATCAAATATGTTAACCAACAACTTAGACTTTGAGTAGCGTGATCAAATAACAAAAAAAAAACAGATTTAAGTGGTACTTACAAAATGATGTTATGAAACAGTATCGGAATATAACATTTGCTGAATTAGCAATTGTTACAAACATACAAACATAGTAGTTTGTTTACAACGATGAAATAATATCACATTAAAAAAGGAATAAGATGCTGTGCTAGGTTTACTCATTTTCACCGATCAACGCTTTGTCATTTATATAGATTTGAGATACGCTTTATCATTTGTTTACATTTCAATTTATGCCCCGTGTGCACTATACGTTCTGGTCACTACCACTAGGGGTCGCGGTCATGTGAAAGAGAACAGTTGAAAAACTTTTTGTTGGGATAGCAGTTTTGTGGAATAGGTCACAAAAACGTACCGCAAATAAAAAGAATTAAAAAAAACACATTACATTCTTACTGAAGTGATACTTCTTCGATAGGATATAAGAACTAAAACGGAAAAAATATTGGAAAAAATTGGGAATTTGCAATTTTAACCGAATCAGATCGATGTGTATACCAATGTGTAATTGGTTACTTGACTCCGCCACAATATAAAAATGGTAGGACTATCATCTTTAACCGTTCCGGCGAGTTATATATTGGTATCGCATCAAATCAGAAAATAACATTTGCTATAATTAACAATTATTACAAACATAGTAGTTTGTTTACAGCGATGAAATAATATTACATTAAAAAAGACTTCCTCGAGAGAACACTTGAAACACTTTTTGTTGGGGTGGTAGTTTTGTAGAATACATTCATACTGAAGTGATACTTCTTCGATTGGATATAAGATGTAAAACGGAAAAAAAACACTGTCGAAAGTATTGGGAATTTGCAATTTTTACCGAATCAGATAGACATTGGTAGTAATAGACCACTCGTGACTGTTTCTATACCCCCACATTTACTGTGGTAGAGTATATTCACTTTGTCACAACTTTTGTAACACCCTTAAGGATCCGTGGCAGGTATAAACTTGTATAAAAAAATCTGATGTGGCCAGGCACATGACTTTATCATACAATATATAAAATTAATAGTTTAGCTGTATGAGAATCTATTTGACTGAGATAAATTGTGTCTGCATTTTGATAGTCAATAGTATTAATCGAAGGTATTGTCAAAGCACGCTACCTACTGCCATCAGAATAATAGTTGCTTAACTCACAAGTGCCGAAAGTACGGAATAGCACAACGAGAGGTGATATGGAGGTGATGCGGCGCGTCACCGATGACGAAGCGTCGTCGTCGCATGTGAGCGAGTCGCGCTAGGTAGTTTTCGACAGCAGTGACATCAACGTTATTTGTGTTGCTTTTTGAGAAATACGTATTTTTAAAAAAATTAAAAAATGGTTATATTTCGGTATAGAAAATGTTAGGTTGATACCACTTCTACGAAATGTCAAGTTTAAAAAGCTAATTCAAATTCTGACAGATTTATATTCGTTCATGACACTGTAGATGACGTTCCATAGCGGGTCTCCGAGTGTGACAGCGTGGTGACAGCCATAGACATTTCTGTGGTGACAGCACAAAAAAATATTTGTCAAAATCCTGGCTACTATGTAGTTTAATATCCATGCAGATGCGACCGATCTCTATCAAATAGAATTTGCTCTTGCAGCTAAACTATTAATTTTACCAAAAAATGTCATAGGCATAAATTATTCAAAATTTCCTCTGCTTTAATTTATTATTTAACTATTTTGACAAAATTACAGAAATGGCGGCTCATCTGCAAAATCCTTGAAAAAGGCTTAGAATAAACTACCAGTTCCTTTGGACCCTTTTGAACCAAAAGCTTTTCAGCTCTAAGTTTGGTCATAAAACTTCTAAATATAAACTTTCGTCCCGATACCTTTAGTAGTTTTTCCGGAATCGTCGTCACAAAAATCGTTTACACACGCACACACACACACACACACACACACACACACACACAGACATTTTTTTGTACCTTGGTCAAAAATGTTCAGGGGACCCAAAAAGACCTATTTCCGCTAAAATCTCAATTTTTTTTTTCGGCATGATTACAATACTTTATCTTACTGCGTATGATAAAGTAAAAATGTTGATTGAAAACTGATTCGATTTACCTATGTCCGTCTGTCTGTGTACACGATAACTCCGTAATTTTGAAGTAATTGATCTGAAATTTGATATACAAGCTTATCTCTTACAACGTAAGTTCGTGAATGGACAAACCATTATTTTATCAAATTCAACACCAAAAAATATTTGATCGGTGGGGGGTATTTTAATTTCGGCTCGGCTAAAGATAATTTTCTTACTAGTTTTTATTGTTATGTGACGTAATAGAGGTTCAGAGAAAACCAAGCTGGCAAAATATAACCCTACCTGAAAAATTTAATGTCGCCTGTTCTTATTTCTCAGAGTACAGAATGTCATTGAAAAGGCATCTTAAAAAGAAATAACTTCGCTTCGAAACTTCTATCTAAATCGTTTGGTTTAAGAAATAAACATTTGAATTACATAGTATAACCCCCCCCCCCCTTTTCTTGATTACATGATGTCATGAGAATTCAGGAAGAAAACTAGCATAAATGCCTTACCTACCTCAAGAATTTAAGGACACCAGTCTTGAGTTGTTGTACAAAATTTCAAATCAACCTAGGTCGTATGTTCATTGGATAGGTATTTTAAAAAGAGAAAACTTTTACTCAAAAAAAAGTTCTAATGCAGATGGTTCATAAAATAAGACTATATGCACCCGACCATTCCATTTTCGTCTATGAACACCAATAAAGTAGTTTTGTTGCAATCTTTTATTAAGTAGGTACTTACTTCTTTCATCGTAAAACTGATTCTACTATTGTTGGTTCTATAGTTTTTCGCAGCTTCTTTGTTGTTGTTCGTTTTTGTTCATATATCTTAAGTGGTATGATTAGTAGAGGTATACCCCTATAATCGCACTTTCTGTTGTCTCCCTTTGGTATCGATCGTATTGTTTTTTTCTTTTAGTTGTGCTTTGTTCTGTACTTCCAGTAGAACGCTTGTTCCTGATTACTGTGTTTAAAGCCGTTTCCATTCCTGTGTTTTAATTTTATCTTCTGCGTATTCCTGGCGATTTTCATTGTCATTATTGGGGTTCGTATGAATTGGTTTGTTACCGCTCAATTTCTAATTTTCCTTCTCCGGTAATACATGACATTCTTGAATAGTGATAAAACCGTAAATAAATTAACAAGACTGCTGAATTTGTTCCATTATTTTGTTTTGTGTGTTTGAAACTAATAAGCACCGTGTTTGTTTGGGTAGATCCGCACCATGATAGACTCAATGGTGTACAAAAATCATCTAAGTACATAAATATTATAAATATTACATTTTTAGTTATCAATATAATAAATACATAATAATACATAATAATAATACAGATTATTTATATATTAACTTTAAAAATTTGTTGAATCGTAAACAAGTTTGCATTTTACATAAATAATGAAGTTATGAAATCCGGAACATATATTATCTATAATTAACTGACCACTAACATGCATAACAACAACACGATACTGCAGCAGTCTGTATAATAAGTCATAAAAGGCAGTTTTAGATGATTATGATAAAAAATAATCCGTTCATATTTCCTTTATCGCAAAACCTAGCCGTATATATAAGAACAGCTTCTTCTCAACAGATTGCTGCCTTCAGAAATAATATTCACAATGAAGTACGCCTTCTTAGCATTCGCTCTTATCATCACCGTAGTGTCTGCGGAGGTAAGTACTGAACTATCAAATTTAAGAAGATAAGAGAAAGAATTGTATACAAATTCGTAGTTATTTCCTGCAAAATCTTACAATACTTTTTTATTTTTGCAATAAAAGCTGTACACCGCAGAACAACTCACCAAGATGAAGGAGCACACAAAAGCATGCAGGGAGAGCACTCATGCTGATCACGAAAAGATCCGTCAAATGAGAGAGGGACATTTTGAGGAAGACCAACATATCAAGGACTATTTGTTCTGCTTCTTTAAGAAGATAGGCTGGCAACATGAAGATGGTACCGTTGACAAAGAAAGGGTAAAGGAGAACATGTCAAAAAGCGAAGTGGCTGCTGAGGCAATGAGACCTTGCCTTGACAATCATGGTGACAATGGATCAGATACCGCATTCGCAGTCTACAAATGCTATAAACAACGCCTTCCTGCAGACTTCAGATCTGTTGCTTAAAAACCAACTGTTATTCCGTCTAATCAGATAATCTTCGTGGTTGTAAAGTTTGAAGAACAAATGTATTACATCATATTGATCTTACATAAAATAAATAATGTTTTATAAATTACTGTTTTATATTTAAAACATACGTATTTGATGTTCTACTATATATTAGAAAGTTTGGAACGCGAACATACTAGTCTGAACTTTTAAATTAAAATACTCACAAGTTGATTACCACTTCGGGTCTATTGGTCGATATCAACTTTGTTTCAAGTATCAATTTCTTCAGCTTGTATACTATTACACCAGACGAAAGACAAACTCGCGATTCATTACCTGCTGGTTTCACATATCTCCTAATATGCAATACTGCGCATGATAAAATTGATGTAATTGTTAAGAGGTGAGAGAAGACGTTATTTAGAGCTTATTTAAACAAATATACCACCATAAAACTTGTCAGCAAAATTTCTCCAAGGAAAAAATACAAGAGCTGAAAAACATGTACAAGGTTTTAAGGTACGGAGTACGGACCGACATGCGCATTAACCTACGGACACACTTGCTCATAAAAAGCAGGCTTATGAGCATGCTTAAAACGAGCACGCTGTTCACATTTGCTAGCAAAAAGCATGCTAGTTTTAACCTTACTGCAAATTTGTTCACACGAGCTCAGACCACATTCTCTCCACCTCCTCTCAGGCACGAAAATCTAACGACTGTTGATTTTTTAGCATACATCTTCCTTTTGTGCTAATAACGATCATGTGTGTCCGTATCTTAGCACTGAAGCATGTCACTATTGAGCAATTGCTACTTAGTGGCATGTGTGTTTAAACACACATGCAACACATGCCAATTCAAAAGCACAGTTATACCCCGACATTAATATTGTTAGTTATAGAATATTATTATTATTTCAATTCCTGTAGCTATAAGAAACATTGCAATAGGTTTTCTGTAAAGTTTGCGTATATTTTTAATTCCAACCATTTTTCCAACGTCTAGCTGTATCGTAGTGGAATGGGATGTTCTGATATGTTTTTTGAAAAGATTTTATCAAAGATATTTTCTCTTTGGTGTCAAACTTTGACTGCTCCAAATTTAAAGGTATTTTTTAAGGTTCATACTATTAGAATATAATATAATCCGCTTACGCTTACTAACCTACTAAATTACATATAAAAAAATGACTATGGGGTTATGAAAAGCAAGTACCCAAAACCGTAAACAAAAGTAAATTTGGTATATGGGAAATTTGTTCCGAGCCGACACACTTGTGTCTATTTCCACAACCATGTCAGTATATTTAGTTTCTGTTTTCAAATAATTTACTAATTATATATAAGTTTAAATGACTTCCGTTGACTTACCTTTCGAATTATTTTCCCTCTGAATACAAGTGACACCATAATTTCTTGTCAAATCTTAATAGGCCGTTTCTTACCTGAAAAAGAAAAAAGAAATCAGTTAATATTTGGGGGCCAATGTATCTAATAAATTAATTGCTAAAATAAGTACTTGTTAATGTTTTTTATGATAAGAAACTCATTATTCTCCAGAATACAATTTTTGATCTGATCTGGTATGAATACTGCGTCTCATAACTGACAAGCTAGAATTTGTTATAACCGCAAAAAAGTATAATTTGTAAGTCTATATGAATTATTACTTCTACAAAGTCCATGCTCCATAGCTTTATTAATGGAATCGAATATTTTTACTTTTGTATTAACTTAATACATTAACATTCCACGACAATTATCTTTAAAATATAATCGGTAATTTTTGGTTCTAGATAGCATTAAACAGATTTCCAATTATTTAAGAGACAACAACGTATCCTTTGTCAAGAAAAAAATCGCTGTTTTCAATTATATTTATGTTTCAGCTACTTTTAAATATTTTTTGTTGAAATTTTCAGTATATATTCTCTATTAATATTAGTACGACATTAAGATGTGTACCTGTACATATTGCTGCTATTTTCTTACAGTTGTTGTCTATACTATAATCCAAAACTTATCATAGGATTTTTCGATATGCTTTGTTTCTTAATTAAAGTATAAAAATTATTTATTTTTATGTAAAAAACTGATTTTTTAGTTCAAATCACTGCCATTTTGCAAAAACGTTTTGGCTAAATCGAAAATAAAAAAAAATTAGAGACTGATGCCAGAAATTTTGAATTATACCCAGTTCTTGAGAAAAATATATATTTTGACCATTTTGCTTTTATTTGCAATGAATTTCTTAAAAACTCAATCTAAACTAAAAAGTGTAAGGAGTACTTTTAAGCCAGTAATAAAATTGCTATACAACTTATAAATTTATTAATATGTAACTTGAATGGCTATGATAAAAAACCATAAATAAGATTTTCCTAAGCAAGAAAACAAACAACACCCGTCATATACTAAACCTACTAAGGGAAATATTAACAAGTGGGTGAGACATATTTTCCAGGCAATTATTCCATTTTATGTAGGTCACTTACCACAAGAAGAATTGGAATTGGTTTTAAGACTAGCCACAATGTAATGAATGCTTTTCAAGGTAAAAGGGTCATAGATACGATGACGCAGAGTGAGTTTATTTGGTGAAATGTGTTTGTTGCGAATTTCTCTACATTTATGAGACCGGTAGAGCCATAAGAACTAGAATAAACGAACATCGCAAGTGTAAACATCGTTCTGCTTTTGGAAGGCATCTTCTAAATACTGGACACCTTATCGTTGACGATGCTAAGTAGAGATCTTGCATGTGGAGAGGAAAGGACTTAAACTGACTTTGATGGAGGCTTACGCAATTTGGAAGGGGAATAATTCCAATTATCTAATTAACGAACAGGTTGATCTTAACTTCTATCGTTTAATTAAAAATTGTAATTGTTATGTCACTTACTGTATTGTACAATATTGTACAATATTGTACAATATTGTACAATATTGTACAATATTGTACAATTGTATTGCTTTTAATTTATCATTTTGCTTTTAATTTGTTTTTTGTTTTGCTTTTTCATTGTTGTATTGTCTTGATGTCCGTTTGTGCGTCCCTGTTTGTTGAGTTGCATAGGCTGCTAGCACGTAAGTTCAAATTTTGCGTTCGTGTTTGTATGTTTCGTTCTGCAAGTATTTTTATTTTGAGGCATGTTTTCTTCTGGTAGATTGACGTTATAGAGTTGTGATGCTTCTGTGGTGGTATTGTAGTTTTGCTTTTGTACTAAATTTAACAATCTATTATATTATAGGTTGAGTTTTGTGATCTTCACTCGCAGCCGTGTTTTTGGTTAATTGTTATCTTTTATTCATCGTTATGTACTTTTCGTATTGTTCGTTGATGTTTGTTTCGTTCTGCTAAAATTATCATTTTGAGGCTTGCGTTCTTTTGGTAAATTGACAGAGTTTTGATGATACTGTGGTTGTATTATTTTGCTTTCAATTTATTTCTTGTTTTGCTTTTTAATTTTTGTATTGTGTTGATGCCCGTTTGTGCTTCTCTGTTTGTTGGGTTGCATATGCTGCCGGCACGTAAGTTGTAGTTTTGCGTTAGAGTTTGTATGTTTCGTTCTAAATTGACTTTATAAAGTTTTGATGCTTCTGTGGTTGTACTTAGGGTTGCCAACTCTTCAACTCAAAAATACCGGCCGACACCAGCAACCCAACCCAACCCAACTGAATTTTTTACGATGTGGCTGAATTGTTAAATATTTGCCGATGTAATTCTGCTCCTGAGGGAACAAAATTTAGAATTAATGTAACATTTTAAATGGGGCGTATAATATAGCACGACAAATAATCATGGATTCTTAATTTTTACAGGACCTATGTAGTCCCGAATGGTGTTTAGAATATAAATAAGAATGCTGTCATACCGATTAATTATTGAATATACAGTGGCGCGCAAAATCTTGGAAACGGTTTGTCATTTAAAAAAAATCACAGACATGTCGATTTTTAATTACCGAATCAAATGTTTATATCAAACTCAGTTGCTGCCCGTAATTTGTTTTTGACTTGATGTCACAGAAAGTCTTATAATGGCAACCCCATATTTTTCTTACTGATTCTGACACAATTCTTAATTATCTTTATGATAGCATACACATTTTACGAGCATACATCAGAAAATGTTCGAGAGAAATACAGTTGATAACTTTTGATGAATACGAATCTGGGCATGAAAGTCGCATACCCAGTCTGGTTATTACTTATTAGCTTGTCGTTGTTTCCTAAGTATAAGCGCCCGCACAAAACTTACATCGCTGTAAACGTTGAACAAAAAATAACAAAACAAAATATAAAAAAAATATTTTTGATCAAAATTTCAGGTGAAAGAACTAAATTAAAATTTACAATGAGACCCGTTTGAGGGTTCTATGAAAATCTCTCTTTTTGATATTTTGACCTCACATTCTTCGAAAACGCGCTTCCGGAGTTTGTATTTAGGGTAATTAATACTCTTTAAAACGCATTTTCATATTCCATTCAGATAATCCAATGTTCAATTGTCTTTCCTTGAAAATTTTCTTATAAAAGTAGGAATTAAAAGATCTACCAAAATCATAAAGAAAAATGCCATTTCACAAAAATGTCGATAAACTCAAAATAATTGAAGATTGAAAATTGAATTGGATTTTGAAAATAACAATCTGTTTCAGAGATTTTCTCACGTTTTCATACTTTACGCGCTTACTGTTTTATTTTACATCGATACTTTAAGGTAACTAAGTGTTTTATTTAAACAATTAATATACAATTTACATAATTAATGTACTGCATAACTAATAATTACTTAGATACAATTGTCTAACAGTAAAAACTTGAAACATATACTGTTTTATAAATAAAGAAAATAACATTGGGTACCTACCACAATCGCTAGAGTGGTAGTTGATACCATGTTTTACTACTTGAAATACGGACGTAATTTCGGCAGCTAAAACCATGTTAGCGTCCTCCGTATTTCCTTTTACAAAAAAATTGGTCATTACGGAAGACATATTTCGCGAACTAATTGCAGGTTTGTGTTTTACACCCTCGGCGTGACGCTTTACGGCCTTTATTCCGTCATATTTAATAGAAAAGTCGGCCTTGCAGAGTATACACTTTGCCATTTTCAAATTTTCATGTGCATACAACCAGTCCCGATATCTCTCATCTTGTTTCCATTCACAATTGCGGGGACGCTTTCGTTTTTCTGGCCATGAATTTTCATTTTAACTACCGGTCAGGCCGGCGCAAACCAGCCACTTGGCAACCCTAGTTGTACTGTAGTTTTGTTTTTGTGCTAAATTTAATCTGTTATAGGTTGAGTTTTGTGATCTTCCCTCGCAGCCGTGTTTTTGGTTAATTGTTACCTTGTACTCATCGTTATGTACTTTGCGTGTTGTTCGTTGATGTTTGTTTCGTTCTGCAAATATTATCATTTTGAGGCTTGTATTCTTTTGGTAAATTAACTTTATAGAGTTTTGATGATACTGTGGTTTGTGGTTGTATTGTAGTTTTGCTTTTGTACTAAATTTAATCTATTATTATGTGCTATGTGAACAGTGAAGAGAAGTAAAGAGAAACGGTAATCAACAATTATAACACTGAAACAACAAAAGATGTTTCGAATTACCCGAGATAACAACAGGACCGCAAAAATAAAACAATTCGTCAGCATTCGTTGGATTATAATTAATCTTAACCACAACCACGAACGGTTGTTGGATGAGTCATCTAATGGCTTGGGAAACTTGAGTGAGTTATTCTTTTAAATCTTTAAAATTTACCTAAGCGTTAGGAACAAACATTGTATTAATTTTGAAATAAATTTTATGTTTTAAGGTTGTGCAGTGTGCAATTGTTTTGCGGTTGTCTGGGGATTTTTACTCTGCGGCTCGGTTCGGTTGCCGGTTCTGGTTTGCTGTCTGTCATATTACCTATAATCCAACGAATGCTGACGAATTGTTTTATTTTTGCGGTCCTGTTGTTATCTCGGGTAATTCGAAACATCTTTTGTTGTTTCAGTGTTATAATTGTTGATTACCGTTTCTCTTTACAGTTTGCCGGTGCTGCTGTTGTTATTTTTTGGTTTTATGGGATTGGTTGTGAAATGTCAAGTTTTCTTAACCTCACTCCGCATGCCGTTGAATGATGTGATTTATAGTATGTAACTACGACTATTGTTAGAGGTAATTTTAAGAACAGATTACTGATAGTGTTTATTACTGTGTATTACTCCCTCTTTTGTGTCTGTGTTAGTTCCCGAAGAAGCTGATAATAGTGCAGCGAAATATTGAACCTAATAAAAAAGTCAACAAACTACTTTGTGCCTTTCAATCAGAGCACCTAGCCTTATCAACCCAAAAAACACACCGTTTCAGATAATTTCTAATGTTCATCAGTGCGTTATGTACTTCTTCAATTTATTTGTTTAGCACTTCGCTGTTTCTTTAATTTTTACCTTAATAACGTTGTCTAATTTCTCCCCAATATAAGACGTTGACGTAATCCAACAACTTTATTTTGTCTGCATATAGTAATATGTTTTCCATTTATTAATGTTGAACTGACTGAATTAATAAATGCTACCTACCCTTCGTTTATAATTTCTCTGTCACATGACATGCATAATAGAAAGTGAACATTGGTCTGTGATTTGTGCAAAAGTTCATAACTTAGATGACGCCTTTGGGCATTAAGTTACTGTATATAGAATATGCCAAAACTTACTAACAATAAAAATTATTGGGAAAATAAAAGACATATGACCAGTTGCAGAAAGGCTCGTCAACACTTAATCACTGATTATTGCCTTAGAGACTGATTAAACAAATCTGTTCTACATTGTGATTGGTTAATAATGAGCCGTTAAGAGCTATTTAGACATTAAGGCTTAATGGGTCTTTCTGCAACTGGCCAATGGTCTTTTTCTGATACAGTTGCGTTTATTGGCTATTTTAATGGCACTTTGGTTTCGAAGGTCGCGGGATTGGGCTTAAGTATGTTCATAATGCACAGAATTAATTTTTCTAAGTAAGTACGTAGCCTTTTTGCTATTTTGCATGCACGATTGACACATGAGAGGTTTGTAAAATTGGTGGCAAACATCAAACGTTAAATCGCGTACCTAACCACATTTGTTTGTTTAGATTGCACGAAGCCAGCGACTTGTGTTGGTTGTTTTGGTATAGCCGCAATTTGTTTCATTGTATTGTGAGTTATTTTCTCTCTTCTTGTCGCATTAAAACAATAGCCTCTTAATACATTCGATGAACATCGTAAGTTATCGTGCATTATTCACATACTAAATATCAAATCCCCTTTTAGATTATAGTACTAGGCCCACATTACCTGAATAAGGAGTTATACGAAGATCAAACCTACATACGACGATTTCAGTAACTGTCGCGATTATGTATGTGCGCTATAACATTGTTTACTGAATACACGTAGCAAGTATAGACATCGAACAAGTATATACATACATCAAAAGTGTTGAAGATTTCTTAGTTTATGTAACGTGCAAGTGTGTAACGGTTTTAGTTGGGGTTTCGGGTACATTTTGGACAGAATAGGGGTCTTAGTCTTAAAATTTAAAATAATACGATAAAATGTTAAACTTCAACAGTCAAAATCAATTCTAAGAGGCACAAGACAGGGTCAATATATAGGTTGCTCATTTTTTTATACAAATTTGGCAACATTTCCTTTTCTAAATAGAACACCTTACATATTATTACATTTTTTAATTCTAAGATTTTTTATACGAATCATTTTTTTATAAAATGCATTATTTTTTAGAAGGTAAGCGACGACACTACAAACCTAAACAAATGGTACGAGTTGCCGTGATAGACTCTAACACAATAGCCGGCAAAAAAATGAGAGACAATGTAAGGATGGGACGGGACATCAGACTTCAATGCGCAATACAACACATAGCGAAATGGAGGAGGCAGGGGCAAAGACCATGTGAAAAGAATGTGAGACAACCGATTAAAACTCACAGCATTAAGGTCCGTTTACACGCTCATACCATTTGCACAAACTGGTTTGCGCAAGCCAATTTGTGCAGTTGAACTGAATAAAATGATCGCGTTCACACGTTCAGTTTAGTTGGTGCAAATGTGAATCAGTTAACTGTGGAGAATCGTCACAAAACACGGTATTTACTGTGTTTTTACTACAGTATTTCAAAACTGGAGAACCAAGAACTAGTTCTTGCAACTGCTGCCATTTATATAATAACAAAATTTGGAAATCGAAAGTGCGCAAAAGGAAATGGTCAAAACCTTGGTTACTAAAAAGGAATCTGCTTTCTCATGTCAATTTAATTGCTGAATTACGTAGTTAACCCGACGATTACTACTTACGCATGGACCAAAGTACCATAGATTTGGAACATACATATCTTCTTCTCCGGCACACGACTTTTCCGATGGTAACACTTCTTTTTAAATTTCTTTCGGTAGGGGGTGCGCAATGAGTTCATTTTTTTTTTCATTGCACCATTCTTATTTGGCTCTGGTTTGACGAGTTGAATGTTTTCTATTAAACTATTTAACGCGTACGATTTAGCGTTGCGGTAACTATACTCTGTACTGTTACCTTTTCATAAACATGGAAAAGATTGTAACTATATAATTTGAAGATTGAAACTTATAGTGGGAAATCAGTCAAATATTTTTTTGTTTTAAATTTTCATTCCTTAACCAATATTTCGGACAATTTTTGACCTTCTTCAGAGTTCGGAAAAAGTTATATAAATATCAAAAACAGGAAAGGTCTTATAAGACAAGTTTACTCGTTTTATATATGTGTATATACCTATAAATTCACAAAGAAAGTCTTTCGGCTGTTACAAAACGGAGTAGGTACGACTACAAATTAAGATTTTGGTAAATGACAACGTGCTGTCAAACAAACATCTTTCAGATAGGTTACGTGCTGTCAACAGTCGACGAGTTCGATTAACTACTGATATGCATGCTCAAAGTTGGAACTCAGGCTTGTGCCCCGTTTACACGCTCATGCCAAAGCACCAACTACAAGCCGATTTTCTCTCACGACAGATTTTACACCAGCCAAGATTTTTGGCTTGCGCAAACTTCATGCCAGCGTTTACACGCAACGATTTAACTGTGCAAATCGATTTGTACAAGCCAATTTGCGCAAATGGCATGAGCGTGTAAACGGATCTTTAGAGGGAAAACCAGCAGGCACCTGCCCACAGAAAGACCACCTAAAAAAGAGGAAGGGCTGTGGGTAGCTCCAAAGGAAGCACGCATCGGAAAATTCGGGAATAACTAACTGATCTACGGATGTTAATTCTATAAAGTAGAAAATAAAGTTCCCATGAAATATGTAAGAGTAATGTTATGTAGGTATTTAAAAGAGTTGGATTCCAACAGCTAGATATTCTGGTTAATTTTACTTTAACATTAAATTACTACAATTTTGACGAAATACGTTCCATACGTTGTGTTATCGTGAACTGCGCAAAAGTTCTAACGTTAGGCACGATTTATGAAATTAGTTTTACATGGCAGAGTTATTTCCACTGGAAAATTAAACCGCGTAGGTACTCGACACCGTAAACAGCATGTTTACAGCTGAGATCGATTTGCAGAGCAGTACCTACGGACATCCTATATATTTACAATTTTGGTGCAGATGTCGTTCTCGTATCAGCAAACTGCGCATGGAGGATTCCTGTCCACAAGTTGTTGACAGCAAATGACACGCCAATTAACTCTATATAGTTGATGTCGTTAAGCTATTAATTAAAGTTGTAGATTAATTCAGCTTATTTGTTGTTATTTGCTTATTTGAAAGAGACAACAACGCTTGTTATTGTTTTGCTATGTTAGAGTAATTTATAAAACGCTACGCAGAAAGATGTAACATATTTAACTTGTATTTATAGTTGCAACGTTAAATGATTTTTTTAATGTTTTGGACGCGCTGAAGTAAAATTCCTTCCTAAACCAGTTGTCGGTAGGTAGGTACCTAATACATATGTTTTGTCAACATAAACGTACCTATTTCGAAAGATATTTCGAAGATAATCTCTGCAAAATGTTAAAAAACTTTGTGTACCGTCTTACGGCCTTTTCACACGGGACACGGCGTTGTGTAGCTTTTCACACAGCACGGATACAAACGGCGCGGCGCATTGCATGTGAAAGGTTCGATTTAATTTCATACACTTCGAACCGTACACGGACAAAACAGTGCCGGTGCCGTGTCTCGTGTGAAAAGGCCGTAATATTTGACCCCGAGATTTCGAGATTATAGAATTTTTAATCTCTGTTAATTAACGTATTGCATTTTTTATAAATTAAGGAAATACATAATTAGTAATTAGTAATAACAAATTAGTTATTTTTAAGCGAACTGTAGTAAAAATACACTAGTTAAACTATACGCGTGCGTAAAAGAACGTAATGGTTGGTGAAACCGAGTTGTCCTTAATGCCGAAATGTTATGTCACCATGGTTTGTTATATCACTACACAGTGGTAACATTCAAACACTAAAATTGTTGATTCTAAGATATTTTCAACTTGGAAATAAGACTATAACTAAAAGAAATACAAAATACAAACTCTAAGATAAGTAACACAATATTTATACAGACTTACATGTAACTTCACTACGGAATATTTATACAGACTACATGTAACTTCACTATAGGCAAAACTGGGAGAGCTGAAGGTGATTCATCGCTTAAAATCGTATGAACCAAGATATGAACGTACCGCGTGAATTGGTTATTAGCTGTGTATATTAAGTTGCCTACTAGGTAGTTCGTTCAAGATTAATATTTAATTATTAAAAATGCTGTCATTTTATTGTGATAATTGTCCGATCTAATTTATATATCCATCATTAGCATGTTTAACAGAAGCAAAGTGAAAACATACCAACGAAAACATCTTGGTCACATCACACGGTCGCGCTCGAATTGGAGGTTAGGTTGCTACCGCTGTCATTCGTTCTTATGGTTCTAAGAACAGACGTACTTTTTTGTCTTGCTCATTTAAATTATACAGCAGACGTATGAAAAGTATGCTATTTCGTTTTAACACGCGTCAATATTTAGAAATATTCTGTAACGTATGTCTAAAATAACAGCTGAAATCTATGAGTAATCTTCAGCTCTCCCAGTTTTGCCTATACGACTTGATCACTGGTTTACATTTAGCTAAGAAATTGCACTTACTTCATAACAGATCCGCATTGCGCTTGAGACTACCCCGTCCATATGGATATCATACTGATGTTGCATTTTTTTTCTTTAGATATGTAGACTTACGTTGCCTAAGTTTATTTTCGTAGATGTCACCCATATTCGTTTGTAAATTAAATTGTTATAATTCTACTGCACAGTTGGCTCGAGTTCACTTAACTATTTTTAATGTTTAACTAACAAAGTTTAACATACAATTTGCATCAAAAGCATTGGTGTATGGTTGGTATCTGACATCAAATTTTAAGACGGACATATGTATTATAATTTGTACGGAGAAAACAAAGCTCTTTAGGAACTGTTATGTTGGGTAAGCTTCTCTTAAAATCACCTCTTTAAGATCATTTGTAATGTCCATCAGTGAGTAATGTACTCATACCTTTTAGAACTTTATTGATTCTTTGTTTTATTGTAAATGAAAATATATAGATATAAATATATAGATTTCTCCCCAAAATAATGTTATATTGTGAGACACGAGCAAAACGTTGACATAATCCTACTTTATTTTGATTGCATATAGAAATATATTTTACATTTATTAATGTTGAACTGAATGAAGTAATGACAATAATTGGGGTACTGCTAATAAATGACATTCACAGTAGAAAGTGAAAATGAGTCCATGAAAATTGATAACTAAGAAGACACTTTTCGGCATTAACTAACTATGTTATGCCAAATATCTAATCAAGGAAACTTAATCAAATAGCAAATTTTATCAGTCGATATCGCATTGCGTGCACTAAATTAGTTTATGTAATATGCGTAAACAAGACTAGCTATAATCTTGTATCCAAGCGAATTTAGGACCCTATTGCATAAACTTCAATACCAAAACTGTTAATAAAAGTGCTGATTGATCAATAGTTTATCACTTGTTTATACAAAATTTCAGTTAGAATCTTAGTATATAAGATGAGTCTAGGTAGAGCATTAGGTAGTTCAGTTCCAAACACTGCACAGCAAATCCACCATGATGAAATTCGCAGTCCTCGCTTTCGCTTTAGTCCTCGCTACAGTCTCCGCTGAGGTTGGTATAAACTTTTATAGGTCCTTCTCCCAGTTTATTTACTGTTCCAGATTGTCACTTCTGTCCTTCTTCTTGGTTGGCAGATATCGCCAATTACAAAACTCGTCATATATTCAATTGTTGCTGTAGCCTTTTGTATTAATATTCAATGACTTAGTCACATATTAAAATTACTGATAACATCGCCCGTTGCTAAAACCAAACGTATGAAATATTTTGGCTTAACCCTCTATAGGGCTTGTAAGGTGCACTCACAGTGTTCATATCCTGCACCAGCTCACTGAATTCAATCTCCTAATAAATTCAACTGAATCCAACTGACAAGAACTATAATATACTTTCAAATATGTTTTTCTCTCAAAACCTTACTAATGATTATTTCTTCCGTAGCTGTACAATGCTGAACAACTGACCACCATGCAAGGATACAGCAAGGAATGCGAAGCTGAAACCCATGTCGAGCACGCCAAGATTACCGAGATGAGGCACGGACACTTCGAGGAAGATGCCCACCTCAAGGAATACCTCGCGTGCTTCTTCAAGAAGATGGGATGGATGCACGCCGATGGCACCATGGATAAGGATCACATCACTAAAGATTTGGCCAAGAGCAAGACCGCTTCCGATGCCATGGAACACTGCTACGACAAGCACGGAAGCACCGCCTCTGAAACCGCTTACGTCATGTTCAAGTGCTACAAAGAACACCTTCCAACTGACTTCAAGGCCACTCTTTAAGTTATCACTGCTGTTGCAAAATTCAAATAACAAATAAATACATTTTCAATATGTAAAATGGTTGTATTTTTGTCATCGTGCAATAATAATGCCGGCTTAACAAATGAACTCCTCAGTACTGTGTTGGTTAGAAAAATGTCGATTGCCCCATGATACAAAGCCCAGCCAACCCTATGAATATTCTAATCAAATCAAGTTCACATGAAATAGTATATTATACCTAATACAAGTTGTATAAAACAAAAATTAGCGCACGAGTTTTGGCACGACGAGTACTTCTGCATATTTTCATCTGTTGGTGAAACTTTTGGGCTTGCCTAGTACAGATAGGTCCGGATGTGGAAACATAATCAACTTGTCAGAAATTACTTTTGTGCTATCATCTGCAGCTACAAAGCTCCGTAATTCTGCCTTCTTGTTAAGAATGTCAAAAATCGTTTGTCTCTCAATATATACAGGATGTCCCATAAAGATAGGTACATACTGAAAGGTGTTTTAAGGGACACTTGAACTGTTTACGCACAAGGGTAAATCAAAAAGAAATAGACGGGAATCATTTATTACAAAAACTGTTCAATTTAGGGATGTTCGTCGTAATTGAACAGTTCTTGTAATAATAAAAAAAATAAATGATTTGTTATTATTTAGCATTATACCTAAATAGCTCTTTTCATAACAATACTATTCACAAAAATTGCTTATTTAGGTGTCGCTAAAATCCCTATAATTAAGTCGTAATCTTTACGGAATATCCTATAAATTTTAGCCACTTCTAAAACCCATTTCATTCTTTCAAATAGTTTTGAAATTTCGATTTATTGTTCTATACTTACAATACTAGAGCTTACTCTATTTATTAGAACCGGTATGTTGCATTTGAGGCATTCCACTGAGTTGACGATACGATTACTAAACTTCAAAACCTACCATCACCCAGAGCTAGCTAACGACGGATAGGTCGGGCAAGTCAGCGGCGCAAGTTTTGCAAAATGAAAATCCTTATATCCATATTGTTTTGCCCTTTTTTACCAATATATCGATTTTTTTGCTCTCTTAGTTTTCGAGTTACCGAGGCGCCGCTGACGTGCCGGCAAGCCAGCGGCGCATTTTGGGAAAAGAGCGCACTATGTAAAAACAAATTAATTTGAAAAATGTGAGCAGCCTATATTTTTTTTGCTTATTTTTTACCAAGGAAGATTTTTTTTTTTTGCTTTGTTGGTTTTTGAGATATAGGTGTGCGCCGCCAACGTGCCGGCAAGCCAGCGGCGCATTTTGGTAAAACAAATAAATTGGGGAAAATAAGCAGTCAGTATTTATTTGCTAATTTTTTGCTGATTTTTAACCAAAAAAGTGTTTTTTTGCCTTGTTAGTTTTCCAGATATACAAGGTACCCCACGTTAGATGCAAGGTAGGGTAACGGCAAGAGTGGTTGGCACTCGTATGTGATTATCATTGGAGAACGTGGGTGCCAACGACTCCATACTGAGTGGCTGTAAGAAATCATTATATTCGATTCTTCCATATAAAAAGGGTTGTGGATAGCCATTCGCGCTACAGACAGAAAATATTTGAAAAAATTTGCATGCATTCAGGATGTTCAAAATTTACAACTTAAATGTTGCATTCTTCAACAATCAAAACTATTTTTTCAATAAATATCCTGTATATTAATTGATACATCATTCTTATCGTCAGTGGTGCTTGAGATATTCATAATATCCTTTTTTAAATGTATTTGAATGTTGCTGATACTAGATTAGCAGGCCTTGATATTTTGACGGATGTTTAGGTGGGGACAGATTGTATTTTCTTGCATGTAAATTGGTAAATTTTATGAATTCATATTAACAAAAGTTCAGGATACAAGAGTATAAATTAATAAAATAAAACTGCACTATTGACCAGCCAAAATTCCCATGCAAGAAGTGAAGCAAATTTCCAAGAAACTTCTTGTTTTAATTTTGTTATCTATAATTTATTATAGGGGACAGATATAGGTATAAAATAGGTATATGAAACCACAATATTGAATGATAGAGCACAAGATATATTATTAAGTGGTGTATTATTACATAGGTGTTCCATTTGACAAAAATTACCTACTACTTGCTATAAAATTATATCACCGGCAAAAAAACGGATATTTCTATGTACACAGTTTAAAATAAATGTTAATAAGTTTTATTCATAGATCAATTACATAATAAAAAATATTATTTATACGTAGTTGCATATTTATTTCTATGCCCAAGAAAATATTTATGATTAGGAAACAAGCCATGAAAAAGTATAAAGTAATTTTCAATAGTGCACTTGAAATAAGACCTTAAAAAACACATTTTGGAATTGTTAAATTTATAAGGATTTTTCAACGTACGAAAACATATTTTTTACAAGACACCATTGACCGTTTATTACATGTGTTCCTTTTGCGATCTGTACTAGATCTTTTATAAACGCTCCCAACAAATTTTATTGCTTACATAACAAAATACAGAAAGCAAAATAACGCATTTTATATACAAAACTCAACATAATTTAATTATAGTGCGCACACTCGAAAATTAATACAAAACAAAATATTTTTTGGTAAAAAATTAGCAAAAAAATGCTGACTGCTTACTTTTTTCAATTTCATGTTTTTCCAAAATTGCGCCGCTGACTACCCTGCACATCAGCGGCGCACCCCTGTATCTCAAAAACCAACAAAGCAAAGAAAAATCTTTTTTGGTAAAAAATTAGCAAAAAAATATAGGCTGCTCATATTTTTTAAATTAATTTGTTTTTACATAGTGCGCCGCTGGTTTGCCGGCACATCAGCGGCGCACCCCTGTATCTCAAAAACCATCAAAGCAAAAAAAAATCTTTTTTGGTAAAAAATTAGCAATAAATTAGCAAAAAAATATAGGCTGCTCACATTTTTCAAATTCATTTGTTTTTCCAAAATTCGCCGCTGGCTTGCCGGCACGTCAGCGGCGCCTCGGTAACTCGAAAACTAAGAGAGCAAAAAATCGATATTTTGGTAATAAAATAGCAAAAAAGTAGCAAAAAAATATGGATATAAAGATTTTCATTTTGCAAAAGTTGCGCCGCTGACTTGCTCGTGTATACGATTAATACACATAGGAGTTTAAGAAAAAATCTATGTTAAATTTTATTAATTTATTATCGATATCAGTAAAAGCATAAAACTTGTAGTTATCGTAGAGAAATGCATGTTTTAAGATTTTTCTTCTAGCGCATGGCGTCTAATGTCATGCCGAGACGTTAGCCAGTGTTTGCGTACGGTACAATGTCGTTGTTAATAGTAACTGGGATGTGTTTTATTTTGTCTTTGGTGAAGTCAATATGTACTGATTTGAGTTCGTTGACTTTGATCATTTTTTATTATACGTCCTGACCTGAAAATGATTAAGAACTGTTTGGCATTTTCTTGTCGTTCTTCTTTGCCGGAGGATACATAGAGCAAGGATATCTGTGTCGTCTGTAAAGGTTTCCACAGAGTTATTTTCTAGTCCTGGGAGTTCGCCGGTGCAGTGTAGGTAAAAGACCGGCCCGAAAATACTGTCTTATGGTACTCCTGCTTTGATTTCCTTGAGCATAGAGATTCCCTTGTTGACTCTAAAATATCTCTCAGTCAAGTTCGCACAAATATGAAAAGTTCATATTTGTGCAA
This sequence comes from Melinopterus prodromus, assembly GCA_964023965.1. Taxonomy (NCBI): domain Eukaryota; kingdom Metazoa; phylum Arthropoda; class Insecta; order Coleoptera; family Scarabaeidae; genus Melinopterus; species Melinopterus prodromus. The sequence continues at coordinate 60,224,724 of OZ030391.1, read as the reverse complement.
ATTGTTTGTACTTCCTAATTTAGCGTTCTGTAGTTCATGCTAGACTTTACCAAAAGCCTGTGTTACATATTTATCCTTAACGGTTTCGCTTTCGATAATGTTGGTTATACGGTGACCTTATCTTATCAATAGTCGAGTGATTCATCTGGAACAATTCTTTTGCTCTCAATTAGAGGCTTCAATCTATTGAGCAATAATTTTTCAATGATTTTTGTCACAATAGGAAAAAGGAGATAGGTCTATATGACGTAGTTTCATGCGGATGTGTCCCAGGCTTCAGTCTCACCTTCCTTTGCTACCTTCTACAGTTTGCGCACATACATTAGCCTAAATATAGCATTGATAAGATTGGTAATTCTTCCTATAGCCTAATTTGGAAGCACCTCACCAGTTATCAAGTCATAACCTGGGTGTTTCATGGGATGAATGAGTGAATTGATAATAACGGGAACTTCTGGATTGTCTATAAGCATATGACCAAGTAATCATATGATGAACAATATTGTTACGCTCACATATTACAACGCTTTTCATTGACATGCTCATTAATTATTCATATTTCAATTGGTTTTACATTTTCATTAAACCGCGGAATTCTCGGTCTAACAATATTCTATCCATACCATACAGTAATAATTCTCTGGTAATACAGCTCTGTTCTATTAATGTACCATTCATGATGCTATAAACATTTTCATGTACATTGCCTGTCATGTTATTCAACATCTCAATGACACTATCATAATAATGCCTGTAATCTAAACTCTTCAGCAACTGCAAGCGTGATTTTATTATATCAGTCACTTTCCATAACTGGTGCACTGAATCATATGCTAGATAAACAAATTCAGGACCGCGCTCCATTTTTAACACTTTCTTGGTCTGTTGAATCCATTCGCTTGAAATTCGTATTCCTGCTACTTGCACTGGCGTCGTTACGTTACCCGAAAAAATCCCTTTAACGTAGTTGTGTAACACAACAGGTGTTTCCACTCACTTTCAGTTAAACTAATGCATTGGCCTTTTCGCATTATTCGCACAATGGGTTCAAAATATAATTCCGCACACAATCCCATGGAAACACATTTTGTATGACTTTTGTTTAAAAAGTAATTACTTTAGGAATAGATTCTCCCATTACTTCCAATTAATAAATTTTCTTTCCTGGTCTTTGAAACATCATTTGATGTCATTGATATTAGATCACTAGTTCTCAAACTACTTTGAGGAAACGCTACGTTCATGGACTGTGACTGTCCAGTGACCATGTCGTCGCAAGCTGATGTTGGAGATTCAAAAGATGTATTATGGCCAGATCTAGAAGATTCGGAAGGTGTATTCGGAATATTTGATGTCGATTGGCAAACCACCCTTCGAGCATCACCTTCTCTCATACTGTTTTGAGAAAACATTGTTGAATTTCCATTGAAAGGGTTGGCAAGAGTCTGTGACTGGTCTATTTCTTCGCCAGTTCTAGTTCCGAAGATGTATTTGGAATATTTGATGTTGTCGAGGGGCGACCAATTCTTCGAACAGAATTCTTCTCGGAACCATTGACTCTTTTCGAAGACATTTTCGGAATCTTATACGGCTCGTATCTGAATGACACTAAAACATTTAAATTAATTTATTTGACATAAAAATTAATTTTATTAACTACTCACACAAGTACTAGTAACGTTCCACTTTTACTTTATATAGAAATGCAAGATGGTGGGGGGAGGTTCTTACAAAACCTCAAAACATCAAACTATAAAAAAACTCAAAACCTCAAAATTATGATATTTTGCTTTAGATTCATCGATTCTAGAAACCACAAAAAATGGGTGAATGTTTACCAACAACTCTCAAAACTTCAGAACCTCACTCTTTGTTCTAGAATGCATGGACGTTTACCAACAACTTTCGAAACATCCATATGCACAATCCCTCAGAACCTCAGAACCTTAGAACCTCCCAATTTTCCCTCCTCGTTCTAGAATTGGCGAATCTACACTACTACCTTCCATGTTTGTCACACATATCGATCACAATTGGAGATCGATCTTATCGATCAAATAAGAAGATAGAACAATGGATCGGATCGATTTTTTTTGGCCCAGCCCTACTCGTGATTATAACTATATTGACTACGGTCTCAATCTGCATTGGGGTTACGTTCTGGGAAAGTGCGACGGATATCGAAACAACGCACATCGAATCACAGTTTGCCATCAGACGCTATACAAACCTCCGCGATGCGGTCCGCAGAATGATATGAAATAATGTCTTATGCCAAATCTTCCTCGGATCAGCGATGGGAAGTATTTTAAGAAACTATTCAAAAACAAAGATAAGTTTGTATGTATCTTAAAACAATATAATATAACATTACATTCTTATAACAAAAGTGATTATATAAATCTTAACAACTGAAAATCAGTATACAAAGCATATCACGTTTAGTTTTAAAAAAAATCGTGTAAAGTTAGCTGCCTTTATTTTACAGAAACCTCCGCGATGCGGTCCGCAGAATGATATGAAATAATGTCTTATGCCAAATCTTCCTCGGATCAGCGATGGGAAGTATTTTAAGAAACTATTCAAAAACAAAGATAAGTTTGTATGTATCTTAAAACAATATAATATAACATTACATTCTTATAACAAAAGTGATTATATAAATCTTAACAACTGAAAATCAGTATAACAAGCATTTCACGTTTAGTTTTAAAAAAATCGTGTAAAGTTAGCTGCCTTTATTTTACGCAAACATTTTTATAGCACTGAACATCATTCATAACATTTTTGTTTCGAATTTTATCGTTAACATGATCAAAAGTTATTGTTTTCTTTGGTTTCTCTAATATTTTTCCCATCATTTGCGCAAGACGACATATTTATTCAATATAATTCTGACTTTGGAAGCTCAAAAAACAAAGTTACCCTTTTCTTATAGGGAAGTAAATAAGCACGAATATTAATGTATTTATATCTTGATCAACGCGTCTTGACAATTTCCTCATCCTTATTAAATAAAAATACGTAAATTTGAACTGATTAATGTGTACAAACAAAGAAACAAAGGAATGTGTCCCTGTCGTATATGTTGCGTTCTTATTACCTTCTTTGCAAGATGATGTTGTGTTTACAAATAATGTTATCATCTACAAAAAATAATATTCAAAAGAGTCGATGTTTGATCACAACCGATTATATGCAACCAAATACACTAGGGTCTCGATTTGCGTCGACTGGATTTGCGTTGTTTCGGTTTGCATTGATCGTAAATATGTTATAGAAATAAATACCCTGGCATACTCTGCGCTGATTCGTCCGTGTTTATTTATATGGATAATAGTGGTAGTTTGTAATGATAGTCTTTCTCTAAAGGTGCGTTCGCATTAGTGTATTGGTAGTGGTAACAGAAGTCATTATAGTATTTCTGATAAACAAGTGCTAGTGCCACATGTTTATGTACATGCATACTGACATGTGTCTTTATCACGTCTGGTGAGAATTACTATAATGGTGTCAGATACCATTACCAATTCTAATTTAGTCTTCCTATTCTAATTAGATATAAGAGAATGATAATTAACTTACTTGAATGCCCACAAGTACACTTCTGTAATTTGCATACAGAAAATAATGATTATTATTAGCCCCAAATTAATTTTTCCAAAATTTTGGACAGATTACCTAGGCTGTGATTGTAATCCACTATTTTGTATTTTACAATATAACACATAATTTGTCTACGTCTACTAAATTGATATCATCAATAGGTATTTAACAAAATAAATAATTCAAATATATGTATGTAGGTAATAACTAATAGTTTATTTTATATGTAATACGCTTATTAGTAATCTGGGTTGTCATACCATACATTAGATATACAATTGCAGATACTAACTATCAGTTGGGAACCAGCACTTTGTAAATTGTTGCAGGAATCTATAACATTGGGTGGACCGTCCTTATTGATGTCCTTTTTAAATCTATCGGCGTTAAAACTGTCTCCATTAATCCAATTCATTCCAGTGAAAACACAACGGAAATAATTCCTTTCTTTATCGTCATCTGCCAAAATGCCACATATGGTTTACTCTATAGAGTATTTTCCTACGTTACTTATGCCTTTGATCGTTTCTCTATTTATTAATTCTTGTTGCGAACATCATACACTAATATCTGAAAATTAATAATGAATAGCGATACATAGAATTTACCAATACTTACACATTGTTTGGCAGTAGTCGCAAGAACAGCAAATGCTACCAGTACCCTTCATATCAGTGTATTTGTATTCCGGCTGCTTCTCTATAACTCATGTTTATACATAGTTGTTTCAATAAAAGTGCATCCTTATCATCGATAGGTCAGCAATTTCTAAGTAATACTTTATGCCATATTGCAAACAGAAATGAGATAGTGTAACATGCAATTATTTATTACAATTATATGACATACAGCTTAAACCAATAGTGCATAGTCGGGATGATAAAAGTTAAGTAAAATAACACTATGACAACATGTCTATGTTACGATTTAAGTCTTAACTTTGTAGTATTAACTACAAAAACTAACGCCAGATAGCATTGTATATTACAAAACGAGATATTGCTAATCATAATCCTAAAACCTCCACTACACCAATATCTGATAATAAAAGCTTGGAAGCGCAGTTTTTACGTGATATGGATACTTCCTTATGGGACCAAACGTAACATGTAGGTATTTAAACTTAAGAGTCATGTCCTTTTTTGAAAACATTCTATTTGTTTTATTTAAAATAAAGTATCTAAACATAATGAAATAAATAACATTAGAGCATAAATTTACATATACCGTGTGTACATTTCAAAAGTATCCACCCTTAATAACTCTTGACCTGATGCGATTATTGCTTTGAGTGAAAACACGTCGACCACCTTTGAAGCCACCCCACTTTGAAATTTCAAATGGCACCCCCAATCTTGTGATACATCATTTGAAAGGGCACAAAATTCTCTACCCAACCATGATAAAAACAGTGAAATCGATCGATTGGTTGTACTGTCACTCGGCAATGTCAATTATTGGAGATTAAGGTTATAAGTTTGACAATTAATTGTCTGTATTGTCACTCAACTCCGAATTGTTTGTATTGTTATTCAACTCCGTAGATACGCATGTCACTTGATAACGTCAAAATATTTATTGATATTATTCAAACGGAGGAACAAAACCATTGTAGGACATAAAATTTTGTATGCACCGCGGGCATTACTTGATGTTTATACCCTCAGGCGACTTAAAAAGCTCTCGGGCCTATCTGGCCTCGAGCTTTTTCAACGGTCACCCTCGGGGCATAAACATCCGTGTAATGTCCTTGGTACATAAATAACTATTAATGCTTTTGCAAAACAGTTAAAGAAGTTACACATTTTCTCCACTCGCTGGCTGTCCAAATTTTTATTACAGCTACATGCTATTACAGCATAGTAGGCCAACGCAATAGACCATATTGCGCCATTTGGGATCATTCGGTATCCATCCTCTATGTATACCCGCCACTACTTTACGGTAAATCATCTAGTTTAAATAGCTAGGTATGTAGAATTGAATATCAGAAAGAGGCGAATTCGGCCGTCCAACGGTAAAACGTCGTATCTCAATTCAAAAATCGCTACAGTTTTTCTCTTTTAATGCAAAAACCACAAGCGTTTTCCACATTTGCAAGAATTTACCTTAGCTTAGCATGTTACCTAACAATTTGTACGTAAAACAGGCTAACTTGTTTTAACTATTAACGTCATATTTAAGAGAAAACGGGAAATATTTCAAACAACGTCATTTTTGTACATACGACACTTTACCATTGGAGGGCAGAATAGCGGATAGTATTTCTTACTAGACCCTGACCTACAGTCAGAGGAAATAATAAGTAAGAAGAACGAAGGTAATTTGTTTCATTTTAACGCAGGCAAGATTGGTAAGTTCCAAACATTACTAAGCTGGTTATATACATGACTGTCATACTACTTTACTACTTTATCTTGTTGGCGCACTTATTTAATAAACAGTTTATTTCTTTGGATATATATTTGTAAACAGGCTAATATCTCCCTGCCAGCACGGCTTCTTGAAGAGCAAATCTACCTCATCCGCAGTGCATTCGTTTACACATAGAGTCATGGATCTGGTCGATGCGGAAGGGGTCACTACTGGGATATTCTGCGACCTCAGTCGGGCATTCGACTGTGTGGACCATCATATCCTCCAGGCCAAGCTACTCCGGTGTGGGGTGCGAGGTCTTCCATTAGAGTGGGTGATGTCCTACCTCAGAAACCGGTGCAGTGCGTCTCAATCAGTCGTAAGTCAAACGGAGTTTTGGAGCAGCACACTTCAGGCTATAAAACCGTTAACCTGGGTGTTCCACAATGTTCAGTCCTTGGTCCCATGCTGTTCTTACACTATATAAACGATTATAAAATTTTAGCTTTGTGTTGTTTGTATATCTATGAACTGTCAATATTTGTTTTTAAAAATAGAACGTGTTTTCTAAAAGATCTGATAGACACCATTTCAATACCCGACGTTGTGGCGATTTAGATGTACCGTACGCTAGATTAGACCTTAAGGCCAAATCTTCCAACTGTCTGGGACCGAAGATTTTTAATATGTTGCCAACGGGGTTGAACCAGGAAAAGTATCTGCCCAAATTTAAGAGATGTTTAAACTTGCTTCTTGTTAAGAAAGGGTTTTACAGCCTACAAGAGTTTATGTCATGTGTTCTGTAGATTTTGTGTGTGTAGTTTTGCCATTGCTTCGGCTTTTGTTTGTATTTTGTTTATATATTTTGTGTTTATACACTCTGTGACTTGTTTGTATCGTTGCGTATGATATCGTGTACATGTATGAATGTATGTTATATCAGTACCGAACTTGACTTGTCCAATGTAACACTGTTACGTTATGGAAATAAGCGCTTATTATTATTATTATTATTATTATTAATTTTTTCACTTCGCATACTTTAGCAAAATATGCATAAACTACGATATGGTGATGACAATTATTCTTTTCAAAGCTTATTAAACATGAGTCCCAAAGTAATTATTTGAAGATTTAGCCTCTTGAAATGTTAAGTGATACGAACTTTAAACTTAATCGCTTAATGAAAGTAGAGTGGGTGAGGTATAATAGGATAGGTCTTCAAAGTTTCGTCTAAAACGGCTTTGAAGAAAATTATTCAGTAGCGAAGTAATATTTTTTTTCTCTTGGCATCTCTCACATAACTAAAAACTCGATCACTGCGACTCTAATTAATCAACACGTATAAAAATTAAAATAAGATAACAGTATGTATTGGTTTATTTCTTAAGTCTCATTTACACCTGGGTAACAGTGGGCAACCATGTTGCCTGTTGCTGTCGCACTCTGTCGCCCTGGTGTAAACTAGACATTACAAATCGCATAGGTATAACAAAATGCAAATGCATAGGTAAGTACAATATATCACATGATAATATTTGTGTGAAAATAATAAGTTTGTATTATCCCAGATGTGATTCAATAGGTATAAAACATCAACACATGTACAAATGTGTTTGGTACCCGTCTTAAAAGTGTTGAGTCATACAATGCTTATAATGCTTAAGCCATCAGAACCCACTGTCCTGGACAGTACACCCCCTCCAGGGCGCCCAGCACCTTCCCATCAGTAGCGGCCCGAAAATGAAACTTATCTTTCCCGTTCAAAACAGTATGGGATGAGTAAAAGTCAAGCAAACTTTGACCTGGAGCCCCCACCACGACAGAATCTACAAAGTAGTAGGTGAGTACATTCCCATCATTTAAACGATACGGCAGAGCGCATCCCTCCCAAGAGGCACCGCGCATACGCTGGAAGAATCTCCAAAGTTTACGAGAATCCGCCCCAGAAAACGTTCCCATAATAATCACGCTTCTCAGCTGAAATCGCCGAAATGACAGTATTTCGCAGCTAAACATAAAATGTTCTATCGTCGCGACTAGTTCAATTAATCTTTTTTTCTTATCTCGCAGAGCCATTATGGCACGGATAGTCAACCATGGTGAACGAGGACGCGTTATCTTAACCTGTCGCTCAGGAACACGTCTGTCAAACAGCTGCAGTAGGAGAGAGCTAAAGTGTTGAAACTTAGCATCTATCCCTCCAATAGTGATGGGACATCGATGCAAAATATCGATGTTGACCATCGATGTTACCATCGATACCAACTATCGATGGTATAAAAACATCGGCTATAAAACATCGATGTTTGAAAACATCGATGTTTTCAGCGGAGAGCGTTTTCGTCTATAATTTTCTATAATAATACATCATAATATCATCTGTTTATTGAGCTTATTTTATTTAGCTTTGTTTTATTTTCTAATTGTAAACACAAAATGAGAAGGAATAGAAAAAAACTAAAACGCCTAGATTTCTTTTTTTTATAGTTCCATATTAATATTCAACATAAAATGTTAAAGCGGTATCTAATCTAACTAACTAATCGCTATAAAATTTTTACATTTAGTGTTTTGTTCTTTTTTTACTTATATAAAGGGTAAATCAATGTGCTTAGTATATACATAACACTGAATTTTTCAACAAGATAATTGTAGCACCTAAATTTTCACCCTTACACAACGGTACACCTTACACAACTAATGTATTTCTAAATTTGCAGAGTAAAGTAAAAAATCACTAGTCTAAGTAAACACGAACAGCAGCAACTCATGTCGGCGCGACCTAAACGCCCGGATCCTATATCTCATTTTTGCTCGATGTTTTGCTGCACGATGTTTGCAAAACATCGATGTCAGCATCGATGTTTAAAAATAATAACATCGATGGCAAAAACATCGACCATCGATCCATAACATCGATGTTTCAAAAACATCGATAAACATCGCCCACCACTACCCTCCAATAAACAACACATCAAACCAACTTAATTCTACCCAAAACGCAATTTTATATTCAATTCACAAAAGCTATTTTCCCTAATATTATGAATACATATTTTACAATTTTCAATTGCCTTTTTTTTAATTTTCTTTAGGCCATAAAATATTTCCTATACCTTTAGACAATTAAATGATATTCTCAAATTAATAAGAAAGAAATGCGGTTGCCGTTTAATAAACGTGTGGATGACGTTATAACTCAGTAACAATTGATAGTCGGAACAGTGGATTTTTTGAAGTGAAAATGTTTAACGACTGTTGGAGTTTAAAAAAAATCTGATGTGGCCAGGCACATGACTTTATCATACAATATATAAAATTAATAGTTTAGCTGCATGAGAATCTATTCTATTGAGATAAATCGTAGGTATTGTCAAAGCATCAGTATTTGACACTACCTACACTACGTATCTAAAAAAAAATAAATAAAATATTTCTGTAAAGTAAATGCTAGGTTGGTACAACTTTGACGAAACGTCAAGTTTAAAGGTGCGTTCCGATTGGTAGGTAATGGTAGCTAATGGCGGTGGTAGAATACGAAATTATAGTATTTCTTACATATCGTGATAATGACACATATTAGTTTGCATGTACATAAACATGAGTCACTAGCAATTATCTATTGGAAATACTATAATGGCGTCTGCTACCACTGCCATTATCACTAATGAAAACGCACCTTAAAAAGGTAATTCAAATTCTGACAAATTTATATTTGTTCATGACACATCCCTACCAACATACTAAAATAAAACTACACTCATCGCTATAGTTTATTTATAATTTTCTCAATTTATCGTTTTTAGAATTAGATATAAAGACGGGTTGATATTTCTTATCAACAAACAATCAAATTGGTGATCTTATTTTATTTGAAATTTGTATTTTATAATTTGCCGCACTAGAGCGGCAACGCCAACGTTCCATAGTGGTTCTCCAACCTCTGATGAGATCAGCTGTTTTCGAAAGTGACAACACAAAAAAATATTTGTCAAAATCCTGGCTACTATGTAGTTTCATATTAATGCATATGCGACTGATCTCGATCAAATGGAATTTTCTCTTGCAGCTAAACTATGAATTTTACCAAAAAATGTCATAAACATAAATTACTAAAAATTTCCTCTACTTTAATTTATTATTTAGCTATTTTGACGAAATTACAGAAATGGCGGCTCATTTGCAAAATCCTTGTAAAATGCTTAGAATAAACTACCAGTTCCTCTGGACCCTTCTGAACCAAAAGCTTTTCAGCTCTAAGTTAGGTCATGAAACTTCTAAATATGAACTTTCGTTCCGATACCTTCAGTAGTTTCTCCGGAATCGTCTCCACAAAAATCGTTTACACACACACACACAGACCTTTTTTTGTACCTTGGTCAAAAATGTTCAGGGGACCCAAAAAGACCTATTTCCGCTAAAATCTCAATTTTTTTTTCGGCACGTTTACAATACTTTACATACTGCGTATGATAAAGTAAAAACTGAACGCTGTTCAGTCAGAGTAATAGTATATTTCTCTCTAATACATTGGTACAATCGCATTATGGGCAATGGCAATGGGCAATGGCAATGGGCAATGGCAATGGGCAATGGCAATGGGCAATGGCAATGGGCAATGGCAATGGGCAATGGCAATGGGCAATGGCAATGGGCAATGGCAATGGGCAATGGCAATGGGCAATGGCAGTCAGGGTAATAGTATATTTCTCTCTAATACATTGGTACAATGGCATTGTACCTATGTATTAGAGAGAAATATACTATTACCCTGACTAAACACCGTTGTTATTATTTAAATAAATTGTTTGTTCATTAATCAAAACTAAATTCAAACGATTTTGGCAGATACAGAATTACTAGTGTATTCATGTATACCACAGTATTCAGTACTATTATTATCTATTATAATCCTTCGACCGGATCCGCTATTATTTGACATTTTTCCGAATATAGTGGAACCAAATCCTAAGGTAGGTAAATAATTTTTGCAGAAGTAACCATTCTTCCCAAGAAATGAACAGAATGTAAACGAGATTTTGTTTTCTGAGTCAAGTTTGAGTTATTTACACCTTTTAACAATGGTAATGAATGAATCAACAACAATTTCAGAAACAACATCATATCACGTGTTTAGAGACAATTAAAGAAAGCATTAATAGTTACAACTTTTTTAGTAGTTTTTAAATCAATATTTAAATTATACACAACCTTCAATAACACAATATCTAATGAAGACTGATGAAACAAATGACTGCGGACAATGCCAGTAATGTTGACATGATCGTATTGTTACCTGGCTGATGTTACCGCATTAAATAAGAAAAAACTGCTATATGGTTTTCCCACATTTTATTATGAAAACTAGTATGAACTATGAAAAGTACAGGAATTTTGTCTGCTTACTTTATAACAGTAAAATATCTCTACAATATTCTGGATTCTAGAATGTTATCCATATTTCTTTTAGTTATTTGTAGAAAGTGTTTGGTTCTGTTGAAGATATGTGTGTAAAGCAATGTACTACAAACTATAACAGTAAAATCACTCTACAATATTATGAATTCTAGAATGTTGTCCATGGTTCTTTTAATTATTTCTAGAAATTGTTTGTTTCCGGTGAAGATATACTTATGTCTATTAGCAATGTGCTAAAAAATTTATAATCAGTCTTAGTATGCATGCTTAAAGAAAATACAACATGCCTGTATTACCTGTTATACTTTATAATAATATTTTGTAAATAATAAACAAATAAAAATGGATACAGGTGTTCGAAATCAGTACATTTAAACAATATGCACATTCAATATTTTACTAATGTGTCTACTATACGACAATGTGTTCGCTCAAACACTTGTTGATGTTATATGATAGCTGTGGGCCTGTGCTTTTGAATCGGCTGCATGGTTCGATGACATCAAATGGTAAGTCTTGCTTAAGGTCGTTCTTAAATTCCTCCGGATGGAAACTATCCCCCTTCACCCAATTCATTTCAGTAAACACGCAATGGTAATAATTCTTTGCCTTATTGTCATCTACTACAACGTCGCTTCTGATTTTGGTCACTAAGTCTTCATCCAGCTGGTTCTTTTCTACGCAACCTTTTGATATATCCTTGACCTTCTCGAGAGCTGCGTTATTCAATATCTGAAATTGTTTAATTAAAAGTTACATTGAAACATGTTGAAAACAGAAAATAATAATTTATCTAACAAACAACAATGCACCAGAACACTGTTATTGTAAATTGGTGTAACAATGGTGCAACAACGTACATAGTAATTTAGGATTACTTACAAATTGACTCGCAGAAGCGGCAACAACAGCGATTGCTAATAGCACAATGATAGCCTTCATCTTCTCGTGTCACTAAGTTGTCTGGTTGTTGGTGTAAAACGCAGCGTTTATATAATATTATTTTAAGGTAAAAATAGATGGTTTATCAGCATAAATCATTATTCCAGTGTTATTGTTGAATAATTAGATGGGAATATGAAATCAGCATTTATAATACATTATCCACAGTATGTTATTTGATGAGCTCATAATTCGAATACAGCTTATAGTCGCCAAATACTCGTGTGGTTTATGCATGCGATTTATATCTGTTATCTGCAAGTCAAATATGACGTTTTATCTACGACACATTAATTCCATTTTAGACCAAATATTTCAAATATGCTGCTCAATTTGTGGCGATGCGAACTGTCAAACTGTCAATTGCGTAGGTGACAGCAGCTTTGTTTAATAATGGCAGATCGTTTGAATAATGAACTGATTATTTATTAGTCAAGAACTGTCATTACTATGCAACGCTACTGTCATCTTAATCATCAGCGTGTACCGAAAAATATTTTGTTTTAGTTCTATGTGATGTCGTTCCCAAGATTTTCCCAAAAACGCCTCTGATAAAACTCATGATTGTTTACAAAATTCATAACTGACAAAAATATTAACTATATTTATTGTTTTAACAGTGAATATAGTTTTGCTCCTATACTGAAGGCCACCACCCCGAACTACAAAGTGGACGCCATTGCACTAAAACTAGCTCTGCAGTCAGTGTTGCCTACCGTCCGGTGTTGACCCGGAACATCCGGTTTTCGAATATATTATTCGGTGTCTGTTGAAGGTGAAATCCAGACGTCAAATGTCCGGTTTTCAGTTACTCATTGCGTATTTTGAAAACTAATAAATCTTATTTTTTATAATTGCAAAAAAATTGTGCGAGCGGTACTACTGTGATAATCTAGACCCTTCCTATTAATTGGTAATTATAGAGGGTCATTTCTTACTAAAAGTGTAAAAAAACTAAATTTCCACATACAGAGTGCTATTTTCAGAAGAAAATTAAAGAGATTTTTTTTTGTATTTTTTGGTATATAAAACGTTCTGACTGCACCTGTTGTTACGTGAAAGTATTTTTATATTAAAATTTCTAAAATTTAAAAGTAAAATAAAATTGAAATTTAAAAACCTAGTAGGTTCTGCCACCTATTTTTACTATTAATGTCATTCGCCAATTATGTTTTTGGATTAACTTAACGGAATTTGTTAATGCGTTGGTTTAAAATCGGTACACCGTCGCTTACAGCTTGTTATGTGTACACTGTACAGTGTACGTACACTATTGTTGTATGTTGCTGAAATATCAACATATTTTTTGTTGTTAGAGCTGCCTAAGTTAGAGTGCATATTAATATTTAAAAAAATGTTTTCAACCCAGATATTCTCTAAATTTTAATGATCGTCAACGCAATTAAAAAATATTTAATTGTTGCCACCGGCGGTCAAAGTTAGGAAAAACAGGATTAACTTTATAATAAAAAATGTTTTGGAAATTACACAAATTACGTAAATGAATTTTCCGATATTTAAATTAAATAACTGTACTGATAATATTTTTATTTTTCTAAATTTTATTGGGTAATAAAGTATCAGTAGTTCACATTCAACGTGTTCATTCACACACTTGTAGATGTTATATGAAAGTTGTGGGCCTGTACTTCTGAAACGGTTGCATGGTTCGATGACATCAAATGGTAAGTCTTGCTTGAGATCGGCCTTAAATCCTTCGGTATTGAAACTTCCTCCCTTAACCCAATTCATGTCAGTAAAGACGCAATGGAAATAGTCCTTTGTCTTATCATTTTCTACCAGATTATTGCTCCTGATACTTTTGATTGAGTCCTCATCTACGTGTGTCTTCTCTTGGCAAGCTTTTGTTATCCCCTTGACTCTTTCAAGAGCAGCATCGTTCAATATCTGTAATTGTTGAAAACTTGACATTTTTCAGTTAGAAAACGACGTTTAGCCTATGTTCAACTTTGTGCAATAAAAAGCTGTTACCAAATTTACAGTGCACAATCTGGTCACATATTAAAGGTGGCAAAAACCAATGAGATAATATGTGATGAAGGTAACAGCTGATAAACAGCTGATAAAGTTTAGCAACCCAATATACTAAGATTGGATAACATCTTCCAAAATACATTGATAATTTCATTGAATAATGAAATACGGCATTGTTCACAATGCTCTAACAACACAGGTATGTAATTAGTAATTTAGGAATGCTTACCAATTGGTTGGCTGAAGCAGCAACAACTGCGAACGCCAATAGTGCAACGATAGCTTTCATGTCTTTGAATGTCTATTTGATTGTTTGTGAGAAGACAGCGTTTATATATCGTTATAGCTGACAAAAATACATATTTTATCATTTACAGTCTTGTTTTATCCTTCCGTGCATATTGAGATGAGATAATGTAACGAGCAATTAAACATTATCAGTTAGCATTTACCAAGTATGTTATATTTATTTTTAGTTCATGAATAGTAATCTCAAACTCTACAACATACATCAATTAGCGGACAGGCTGGAAAATATATCAGACACGTTACAGAAACAAATGTTAAAGGGTAAAGTTAAAATAAACTGGCATAATTCTAGAATCTCTTATATCGGTAAACCCAGTCACTCAAATTTGACAAGCAATGGTGTTGTGAAAATACAACAAACAAAATTATACACATCCTAGCACAACATAAAATGGAATCAAGTGAATTTTGCTGGAAAGGCGACCTTTTGCAGCATCAATTTTCAAGCCTAGCGCAGACAAACGTTAATGTTTTTGTAGTGCACAATACACGGTCCTTTTCCCGGTTTGTTGACATACTATGTCGGTGTTAACTTAAAACTGATGACATAGGGTATTTCTTGTGGCAAAATATAAATGTTTGCTCCAATGACCCTTGAGTCGGCTAGCTTCAAACGGACACACATGCTGCTGTAATTTTACCAATTTAAAACTAAAACATAAATGGCATCTGTCATGGAAACTTTTACATATAAATGCAAAGTCAAAAATTGTGGTTGTGAATAAATATTTTTAAGGTTTTTTGTTTCATTTTGACGTAGTCGTGTTGAATCGGTATGTTATATAACACACACACTCACATTTATTACCATTTTTATTGAAGTCCTGTATTATTACTTAGTAATGACACAGGACTGTAGAATATACAAATGTATGTTATTTGTCTAAAGAATTATGTAGGCAGTCGCATGTAACACAGTTCCTTTGTGAATCTAAACTATTTAATATGTATTGGAAATAAAAACCTCTTTGATCCTTTGATTAATATTTATTTTAATAGGAACCGGTTTCGATCAGCTAAGTGATCATCATCAGCCTAAATGGTCAAGTTATCAATGAAACAATAAAAAGCGTAGAACAACAACGACGCAACATGCATCTCGTTTGGAGAAAAACAAAAACACTTTCTTTTTTTTAACTGTAAATAGTGCAATTTTGTGCGCCACTTCGGCCTCCTCTGGCACCTACTTTCCACTGACCCACCGGTCTGGCGATTTTTTTTCTTCCATAGAAACGGTCACATTGAAAACCCAAAACGACAGACTGATTATAGTAATGTATTTTTGAAATTTTTTTACCCTTTAAAAGTCTATGGACTTAAAAGCCACCCCTGGAAGGTTCCCAGACTTACTATTATCTCACTGTTAAGCTACAAACGCCAAATTTGGAGAGTTCTAGCCAAATTATAAATAACGTAACAAAACCGTTGCTAGCTCTTGGACTACAATGATTTGGGCCATACATAAATTCCTATTTCTTGCAATTACGCAAAAGTCGGCTTTGGTTGGAACATAATCGTATCCAGGCTCAAGAAATTTATGATGAATGATGCAGTTAATCCTGGGTCTTGCTCACGTTTTAACAAGAATAAGCTCTAATTAGTACTTTTGTTTTGGCATGAGCAACAATCTGAGTAGATACATAACGATATGATCGAAAGCATGCTTTTTAAGATGTTTTACATGACACGATGTAATGTTTTGGTAACTACAAAGCGCCTTGGTTTCATCCCACATAAACATATTCCTACTTCCTACCCTTTGTTATCATTGAAACTATAAACGTGCAAATTCAGAAGAATTTTGATGTCGTAGTTTGTGTAGATTATGATATCATTGTTTTTTGATAACCTTGCAACATCTTAGAAGACTCAAATGCAAAAACTGACTAGAAAATGATGCCCTTTTCCTGAACTTTCAGCCAAATTTAAAATAGTAGGTCTGGGACACACTTACGTTAACATGGCTCGCTGTAAGTTGACGCAAGAAGTTCCAAGTAATTGCGCTCAAAACCGAATATTAAATCAAAAACTTCACGGTATCATTTGTGATAAATCAATCTACAAGTGAATAAAAGAATTATGAAAATCAGTTCAGCAGTTTGAGAGAAATACAAGTTTGAAATTGGGATCAAATGTTATTGATGCGCTATTTCTTTTGTGAGTGTATTTTGAAAGTACAATTTTTTTGTCCATTTTTATTATATATTTTGTCATATACTGCCCATAAAGTCGACAATTTCCGAAATTTCGCTAATTCCGTTATTTAATTACCCAATTGTACAATATCAGGAGGTCGTTAATCACTTAAATCAACAGAATTAGATCCATTTTTACACATATATATTATATCCACTATATATCCGCTGTCAGAGTAGGGATCATCGTCTAATGATAAACCACTTATTATTGTAAAATTTATAGTAAAGTATCTTTGAAAGCACACCAGTTGACTTCAGATTAATTTCACATATTTATTCAGATACCAGAATAAGCTTCGCCATCTGTGACTAAGCAGTGACTTGGGTGTTTCGTCAACTGAAAGTATGATCACTGCGGTGGGACTTTCGCTATATAAGTCAATTTCGAAAAAATAATGATTTACGCTGTTTGACTTCTGAACCCTTCTTATGATCCTGGGCGAACATATTTAATGAGAAATTACATATAAAAATAAATGTTAACTTTGATTATTACCAAATTTAGCCTGCAATTCCTACTATGTCTATGCAAAATATACGAAGCATATACGATACATATAAGCTATACATCCAGAAAATGGTTAATTGTTCTCTTAATAAAGAAAACCTAACCAGGATATTTTGAGGACCAAAGCAGTTTCAATAGTTTCGTTAAGCAAATATATCCACCAAATAATAAAATATTCTGATATCCTTCATTTGCTGAAAATACACAGTTATTGACTAGGCTACGTAATGCAGTTATTTTCGTTTGAAGTCATATAACTTCATTTAGGATATGAACTAATTGTATGTATCGGTGTAAACATTGTTGGTTATAAATTAATGGTAATTATTACTTACCTATAAATAAATAAATTTTAATACAGTATATTGAACATAATGCACATACAAAAAATGTAAAAACTATATTTTCTATGAATAACAAAATCTTTCCAAACTTTCCAATTTTTTTGTATTGTAAATATGATATTGTGTATCGACGCTATCTACCCAATAACATTATAGCATGATTTAAAACATGCCAAAACACCAACGTAATTGTTACTTTTTAAAATTTTATTGACTATTAAATTCACATATAAAATGCACATTTTAATTACAAATGTGATTGGTATCCAGATTCAACGTGTTCATTCACACACTTGTAGATATTATATGAAAGCTGTGTGCCGGTGCTTCTGAAATGGCTACATGGTTCGATGACATCAAATGGTAAGTCCTGCTTGAGGTCCTTCTTAAATTCCTCCGGATGGAAACTATCCCCCTTCACCCAATTCATTTCAGTAAACACGCAATGGAAATAGTCCTTTGTCTTATCATTTTCTACCAGATTATTGCTCCTGATACTTTTGATTGAGTCCTCATCTACGTGTGTCTTCTCTTGGCAAGCTTTTGTTACCCCCTTGGCTCTTTCAAGAGCAGCATCGTTCAATATCTGTAATTGTTGAAAAATTGACATTTTTCAGTTAGATAACGACGTTTAGCCTATATTCAACTTTGTGCAATAAAAAGCTGTTACCAAATTTACAGTGCACGATCTGGTCACATATTAAAGGTGGCAAAAATCAATGAGATAATATGTGATGAAGGTAACAGCTGATAAACAGCTGATAAAGTTTAGCAACCCAATGTACTAAGATTGGATAACATCTTACAAAATACATTGCTAATTTCATTGAATAATAAAATACGACATTGTTCACAATGCTCTAACAACACAGGTATGTAATTAGTAATTTAGGAATGCTTACCATTTGGTTGGCTGAAGCAGCAACAACTGCAAACGTCAATAGTGCTGCGATAGCCTTCATTTCTTTGAGTTTCTATTTGTTTGTGAAAAGACATCGTTTATATACCGTTATAACTGACAAAAACCCATAGTTTATCTCGTATGATTTTTACAGTCCTAGCCTTCCGTGCACATTGAAATGAGATAATGCAACGAGCAATTATGTCTTATCAGTTAATTTACCAAATACGTTACTGCATCTTATTTTGGTATTTGTAATCTAAAATTGTGGAAACAAGAACAAAAGTTCTCCAGATAAAATAGAATAGCATATATTATAATAATTATGTATATTTCCATATTAGGAGAATTTCTTCGATGTCGTAATAGTATGTAGCGTTAGATTAAATAGAAGTAAGATACAAAGAGATTTTTTACAAAAAAAACAAGAACTTTTGTTTGCAATAGTTCGGAAAGTATATTGTTACTTCATCGGATATAAAAGAACACTACAATTTAAAAATTACATATCTTCTTACGTAGTTAGCGACGTTGGATATACATAATTACAGTAGACATACACATTTTAAGCAAATGCGGAACAACGCAGTCTTCGTAACATGTGCGACTGAATACATGAAAACAAGTTTTTTTAATACAAAGGTAACGACACAGTTAGGACGGTCCCTATGTGTACTGAAGGTACTCCAATTTTAATTCGCAAATTGTTATCAGGATCTTGTGATTGATTAGATTTGCAAAGCTGGACAAAGTTAACCAGTAAGTTAACTTTGTTAAGCGTAAATCCGTTAACGAAAAAGTTTAACTTTGTTAACAGATAGTCAGTTAATTCATTATAAATGTAACGAAAGTTTACGTTAACCGATAATCGTTAACTTTTTTATAAAAAAGTAGGTTATGTTAAGTATAACCTAACAACTGCGAATATTTCGGTTGCCTAAGTTAAAATTGCCTTAGGAATTGTTCAAGCTAGCTGCAGTGGTAACTAAAATAACGACATTGCTTTTTAAGTGTAGATTTATATTTTGAAAGAATGGGTATTTATTAAAAAGTAACAATATTAAGAAAAGTTAAATATTTATTATTACATAATAAATAGGTATACTCGCGGAGAATAGGATGTATACATCCACAAGTTTTTGTGGCGTCATAACTCAAAAAATATCCAATAAATTATGGTCTGCTTTTTCTTGAATAATCCCTAAAATACAGAGTGTACATACAAGAAAATAACGAAAAACAAACCAATTCACGCGCATGCTTTATATACGGGCGACGCGTCGCACAAAGTACTACGTCACACATGTAAACACACCCAAGTCAGAACATGCACAAAATACCTGTAGTAATTTGAAATGTTTAATTATGATATTTTCGAGTTAATGGACTTGAATCCGTTAATGGTTTTCAAAGTTAACTTACAAATTAATTCGTTAACCATTAATTTAACATTTGAAATAGATCATATCTAACACTTACCCAAATTTTAACTAGGCTTAGGTAACTAGGCTTCGTAAAGAATAGAAGTTTTGAATACTAATTAGGCACTTTTAAAAGTACAACTTACCCCAATAGAAACGCATTTAAAAAACTAGAATGTTTTTGGATATCCCCTTCGCGCGAAATGCCCCATTTATTCTTCACCACCTTGGATTTTGAGGAAATTTTGTACAATTGGTGTGATCATGTAGTTTTAAAATTTTATGATAATTTGATATATTCAAAGGCCGATTATCGTTCACCTAATTAATCTAGATAGGTGGTATAGGTGGTATAATTTTATAGCTTTTTCTAAGATCTTCTGCTGATATACAGCACAATAGGGCTTGTAAGAGAGTATTGATTTCTTAATTAAAAAATAAAGGTTTAGAATTTTTTTTACAAACATAAAATTTAGAAGAAATCAACTATAACATCAAATTGTATTGAAACTGAAGTTATTTATAGTCTAATAGTACCACTTGCAATTAAGATGTTCCAGCAGACAAAAATACAAAATGAGAATACACCTACTCAAATGAGGAATGCCTTTGACTTCAATGAGAAAAAATTGGTAACTCACTTGTCAAAAACTTTGGGCATGGGATTTATGGTTACATTAGTTGTACTTGACTTAATTACACGCCTGATTTTAATACAAGTGTTACTCTGCGGTGCTGGTTTTATTTGTCACCACCTAAACACTATAATTTTAAATATATATACTTTTTTATTTTTGTTTGACATGTTTTATTTTGGTAGGGGCACCCTATTGGGTGAGGATGCCTGACCTACCACCCAGTCTACCCTCCCTTAATCCGTCGCTGTTTATTATACAGGGTCCTGCAACTCAGCTCCCATCTTCTGTAGCTCAGTTAGTAATTAAGCTAAGAGTTTGACATTTTGCAGGCTTACCCTGTACTTCAGGGTACATTTCAAGAAATTATTTTTGATTACACAGTGTGTCCCAAAAATGTGCAATGCCATGATAATATATTTTTTTAAATTGCATGGTATACATTTTTTTACACATTTGAAACCCTTTTATGGTTGCCTACAAACCACCAAACTTTTATTGAAATCGGTTGAGTGATTGCAGCGGAAAAAAATAAAAACAAAAAAAAATGATTTTGTATCGTTGGCTTTAAAAATCAATAAAAACCACAAATGGCACCTCGTTAATAAAATTTTGCGACGTGCTTATTAAGTTAGATCTAGTAGTCTCGTTAACCAAGTGTCATTGATCCAAATTATACAGGGTGGCCAAAAACTAGTGTCTAACTTGTCAAACTTCAAAGCCTGTTATTGTTCTTATTTTAAATTGGAACCCATACATTTTTTTAGGTGAAACGATGCAGAATTAAAAAATAATCATTATTTCTAAATACAACCCCATCACAATTCCCAATATTTTAAAAGTTATTCGCCAAAAACAGATTTTTCAACGTTTTAACGGAAATTTTAGGTAATAAATATCGTACGTGGCGTTGAAAAACAATTTATTTCATAAAATATAACGCAGAGAGGTATTTTAGATTTGAGTGTACTTAATTAAGTAGTTGTTCAATTGCCAAAGTTACTGAAAAATTTACATATATAGCGGTAAGGGCGGAAATATGGATGCAACATGATGGAGCTCCGGCACTTACTCGTTACATGTCAGGGACCAGCTCAAACGAAATCTTCCCAAATCGGTAGATTGGAAGAGCAGGACCAGTTGCTTGGCCTCCTCGATCACCGGACTTAACGAAATTGGATTTCTTACTGTGGGCCTACGTTAAGGACATTGTTTATGCTGAACCTCCAACAACACCAGAAATCATGCAAGAAAGAATTTCAAGAAAGCATTTTTAACTATTGCGCCCGTCCTATTAAGAGCAGTGGCGAGGTCATTTCATACTCGTCTTCGTTTGTGCCTCGAAGAGCACGGAAAATATTTCGAACAACTACTTAATTAAGTACACTCAAATATAGCATAGTTCTCTGCGTTATATTTTAGGAAATAAATTGTTTTTCAACGCCACGTACGATATTTATTACCTAAAATTGCCGTTGGAAATGTTGAAAACTAAGTTTTTGGCGAATAACTTTTAAAATATTGGGAACTGTGATGGGGTTGTATTTACAAAAAAAAACAAAGCTTATTTTTTAATTCTGCATCGTTTCACATAAAATAATTTACGGGTTCCAATTTAAAATAACAACAATAACACGCTTTGAAGTTTGACAAGTTTGACACTAGATGTTGGTCAACCTGTATAATTTGGATCAATGACACTTGGTTAACGAGGCTACTAGATCTAACTTAATAAGCACGTCGCAAAATTTTATTAACGAGGTGCATTTTGTGGTATTTATTGATTTTTAAACCCAACGATGCAAAATTTATTTTTTTAGGTTTTTATTTTTTTGGGCTGCAGTCACTCAGCCGATTTCAATAAAATTTTGATGGTGTGTAGGCAACCAGAAAAGGCTCCCAAATCTGTAAAAAATATATAGCATGCAATTTAAAAAAATATATTACCATGGCGTTGCACATTTTTGGGACTTCCTGTATAGGCAAAAATAATTTCCTGAAATGTACCTTGAAGTACAGGGTAAGCCTGCAAAATGTCAAACTCTTAGTTGGTTTAGTTCTTTTGCCTCACGCAGCTTCTCACGTTTGTAAACTTTACAGAGGTTTACATGGACGGATATGGTGATACTAATAAACATTCGTTCTTTTATTCTTCTAGTATTAAAAATGAACGGTTTTAGTAAATACAGTGAATTTAATTTACAAAAACAGATTCATGATAAATTAGACTTTAGGTTGGTTGAATTTTTTGACATCAATAAAAAAGCTTACGCATTAGAACACACGATTATTGCAGCACGTACGCAGCTAATTTTCAGTAAAGAAATAACATACACTCAGCAAATAAACAAGTAGTATCCAGGTCATCTACGAAATAAACAAATTTATCGAGGTAATATGTATAAAAAAGCGAAATTAGCAAAGTTGGGCGCGGATTGGGATATATACAAGATAGCTAGAAACGAATCGTCCAAAATTAATTAAAAAAAGGTAAAAACGAATATTTAGAAAATATATTACACGATAATGAAAACAACCCAGAGAAAACATGGAAAATTCTAAAAACGATAATAGATAACAATAAACCCAAAAAAGAATAGGAAAGTAGTATTTAACAATGTTGCAATTACCGAAGAATGCGCAATAGTAGACAAGTTCAATACATATTTCATTGACTGTATCAAGTAGATAAATAGCTCCATTTCAACACCCCCAGCAACCAAACCCCAAATATAGCGCAATACACAGAAATTCCACTTTAAGACAATTAGTGTTCACCACCATTATCCTGTCGTACATAAAATAAAAAAACCAACAGCACTGATGCTATATCAATTAAGATAATAAAGGATGCATTACCTATTGTGGGACAATTTATAACAGATTTAATTAATGAGTCACAAAATACAGGAATAGTACCTGACCCTTGGAAAGCAAGCACCATTATACCAATACAAAAAATTGTGAACACCACCAAATGCAAAGAGTTTCGGCCTATTAACTAGATGCTACTAAAACTACAACAAATACTGGAAATCATTGTTAAACAACAGCTCAGTGAGTACTTGGGGAAAAAAGAATTTATTACTGACCAACAGTCAGGCTTTCGTGCTCAGCATTCAGTTCTAAATTTGGTATCTGCAAATTGGAAAGGAGAATTACAAGACGGTAAAACGATAGAGCGTTCGAGACTATTTGTCGTCAAAAGTTCTTAGAAAAATTGGAAACTTACGGTATTAGAGGAAAACATTGATATGGTTTGAAAACTATTTAACAAACAGGAGACAGAACGTTAGGATTGGAGAAAATGAGTCAAGTGAATTAATAAACAGCTTAGGGGTACCACAAGGTTCTGTTCTGGGGCCAGTTTCGTTTAATTTCTATAAAAACGATGTTGCTTCACTAGTTAAATCTTGTGACATTGAACTCTGAACTGGTTTCGATATCAAATTAGTATAAAGAAAATAAATTATGTTTGAATGTATTGAAAACAAAAGCTATGATATTGGGAAATAGAATTACGGTAAACCCTACACCAGAAATAGTTATCGATAACACAGTTGTTGACATAGTGGACAAATTTAAATATCTAGGTGTCATTTTAGACTATACTTTGAAATTTACGAGTAATATGCAGTAAATAGTTAAAAAGGTGAGCCGATGTACCATACAATTGTAGATACTTTAACTTTAACTTTATTGCAGCAGTATGCTATTTTCGTGTACATACAAAGACATTAAAAAAATTTAAGTACAACAAAATCGGGCACTCAGAATTTTATTACAAAGCTCCAGGTTAACCAGTATCGAGTCAATGTTGAGTAAATAAAATTTCTTGAATGTTAAACAAGGAACGGTATATCAGGCACTGATCTTGGTATATAAATGCATAAATATCAAACTCCCAACTTATATGAGTAATTTATTATTTAACATACAATAGTCAGCAGAATGAATACAATACTCGGCAAAAGGACCACTTCAGAAAATATACAAAAAGCAGTACGCAAAATTCGTTTTATTATAAAGCGCTGAAGATGTTTAACAGCCTACCAAGTGATATAAAAAACAGTAGTTCGCTAAGTCTTTTCAAAACATCATGTCGGGTTTATGTATTGGCTAATTTTAAGTTGTTGATAAGTTTAGTACTAAGGAAATCAAGTTTATTGTTATTATTGGATTCGTTTAACTAAATAAAGATCATTGTTATTATTATTATTTTATGTAGGAAATTACAGAAACAATTCTAATAACATTTTTTGTTATCATTTGTTATCACCGGCATTGGCATTCGCTTAATTATCATTCATTAGTCTGTTTCGCCGCTAAATATCCCACCTTTGTTATATGAATCATTATTCAGCTTTAATGTAGGTATTTAGATCCATTACATTCAGCCACCCAGCAATGTCGATGGTATACAATTACACAAAATGATGTGTGCAGTTGAGCCTTTTATTAGTTACTGTCCATAGTTTTTATGGACCAAATGCTTAATTGTTGCACACCTGGTTATAATATGCACAAGGAATGAATCATAAATTTATCTGGGGTTAAAAGAAACACAGGAAAAGCGAGTCTTAACACAGAAAAGAAACAAATAATTGACTACTCATTCAAGAAACCAAGGTAGACAAATATTCCGTTATTTTCATTAAGAATTTAAGAATTAAGACCGCTCTTTTCTCTGTGGCAAAAGGTATGAAATTGGTCTATTGAAGATCAGGGTGTTCCACTTAGATAGTATCGATTAGTCTAATTGTAAAAACATACGAAATATATTGTAAAAATGATTTTATTGAACAAAATTGGTCCTAGAACGGATCTCAGCTACATTTACCATGGGGTCTTGTAGTCAGCTGGGACGCTAGTCCTGAAGCATTTGTACGAGAGCCATGCGCTTTCAGCGGGAGTGGAGGCGGTTACGTCAACGCACTTGGAGACGGCGGCCTTGATGGAAGCATCACCCAAATCAGCGAATACAACATCCTTGTTGAAGGTACCATCATCGTTCAATGAGCCAGCCTTTTGGTATACACAGGCCAAGAAGTTCTTGAGGGCAGCATCTTCGATGAATTCCCCGCGACGGAGAGCGGTGATCTTGGTGGTGTCAACTCCGGTTGAGGCAACACACTCCTGTCCCCATACTTTCAATTGTGCCTTCCTTTCGTCGGTAAGGGCCTATATTATTTTAAAGAAAAGCTAATTTATTTCAAGTTATACTAATTATATGAAAATAGCCAGAGAGAACACCAAATATGCCAACTCTGTGGAAGAAGGAGAAACGGAAGACTAAGATCACGATGGAAACGAAAATGACATCAAACTGGTGACAATTATTAGTTGAAAATATATAAGAAGAAATTGGTATCAATCAACTCATGAGTCAATAGGTTATATAGCAGGACCAATAATGTTATGTTAATTTGATAAAAACTTACCGAAACTGCGGTGGCAGCTACGAGGACAATGGCGAGGGCTACGAGGAATTTCATCTTGATGTGCTGACTATGTAACGACAAGTCGGACTAGCTACTCACTATTATTCAGGCAGTATATATACACAGAAAAATTGTTTATAATTCGATATGCAATACAAAGTTCAAATCTAAAACGTCAAATGGCGCAATAATTTGAGCCTAAATTGTATACAGGAGTAGTTTGTATCCTATCAGTGGCAAATGACGTAAAATTCAACTTAAATCGCAGCGTAAAGATAACACTGCTTGCAAAAATCTGTATCGATAATCATTTGGCATCATAATGTAAATATTTATTGTTGACCAAGCAATAATAATAAAAATTTCATCATATATCAATGTACATATTCCACATCTTTCTATTTTAAGTATTTATTTTTCTGTTTTCATGAACCAACTGTGAATTTGGGCATACTATAATGCCGTGGTAAGCATAAAGGTCCTAACTGCAAATCTGTTCAGTTTATTTCATCAAATAAAATTGAATCATTTTTTGTTAACATAAGCTAAAAGATGTAAGAACATCACACAAAATTTAACTTTTCTGCACCGATATTTCTCATTCTTAAGCGTTTTACGTTTACAACTTTCACAAACATAGATATGACATCTATGCATATCTCGGAAGTAGATCCGATAAAAATATATACACCGCGGCAAAATCGTACCGCCATAAAACACTATTACGAATAATTGTTAAATTTACAATAATTTGTTAATAATTCATTCGCAATGTTAAAATTTTGTCTTCTCTCAGATTAGAAATTTTTATATATGGAAAAGGTTTTTTCTATGTATGTTTTTTTTTTATATTATTAACGATCTTATGTTCCCAAAATGTGTAAATAGTTTCATTGAATACCGGATAAAACGTAATTGCAACAAAAACAACCAAAAACCCTGATGATGAAAACGCTTCGATATCGAAACGATCTGTAGTTTTTCTGACAGACAAAAACCAGAATAGGTTAAATTACATTACATCGTGGGCTTACTGGAGAAAGTAAACTATTTATATAAGGTGGAAGCTTCGTAAATATATCGTCCATTATAAGTCAAATTTGCGAAACATGCATATCTTGAATGTGACAAGTTTGAATGTGAACCCTGGGCCTAAAGTTCCCGTCATGTCAACTTTCAAAAAAGTTCAGCCCAGGCATCCACTTGCATTATTTTACTGGAACGGAAATCTATTCGCAGTTATGAAAATCCGGCTTTATATCAAACATTACCCATGTACAGGATGTCCCCCGCTATAAACAAAGTAATATTAATGGGCTTAAGAAATTGTAATACACGTTTCTTCCATATATACAAGTTGTAGGTAATAATTTGCCCTACAGGCAGAAAATATTTTCATATTCACAGGTGTCCCACAACAATGTACCAACACAAAGCTGTTTTTTTCTTTCAAACGGATTATCAAACATTAGGTATATTATTGCAGTTTTTAATAAAGATTTTTATCCTAATTGTTTTGACAGCGACTTGTATTAGGCTATTATCAACTGTTTCTGAGATATTGGCATCAAAAATGAGCATTTTCAAAAAATTAAGTAACCAACAATGTTAAACAAACAAAAGAACTCATATTGGATAGTAAATGTATCGCACTTTTTGGCAGTTATTATTGATTTGCGATTCTCATATGACTTATCCCGAATGATTAGCTATTTTCAACATGTAAAAATAACTTAAGAATTTTAAATGGAACAGCCTGTATATATCTTGACGTACTTCGAAAGATCGATAAATCACCTTTCCTAAAATGTCTAACACGGTAGGTCTATCGCCAACAGCTAAAAAGTTGTAATCTTCTAATTTGTCATTTATAACTTATGCACAATAACTCATAGATTAATATTAAATATCCAGATGTTTCCACGACGTTCAACAATCTCACAAATGTAATAATACTTTTTTTCATACAGCAGCTTTTTGTAATGGCACTCTGCAATTTTGAATTACATCAAAGATACTAAATTGTTCATAGTGCTGCAACAGCTTGAAAATCTAGATGGCCTGATTTAACCCCGTTTGATTTCTTACTCTGGAAACATATTAATGAGGAAATTTATTAACATAACAAATCAAAA
This sequence comes from Melinopterus prodromus, assembly GCA_964023965.1. NCBI lineage: Eukaryota > Metazoa > Arthropoda > Insecta > Coleoptera > Scarabaeidae > Melinopterus > Melinopterus prodromus. Next base: position 60,196,513 of record OZ030391.1, on the reverse strand, counting down.
TGTTTAGCGACATACTTTGTCAAAGTAATATTATAGGTTAATAATATGGTGATATATAGGCGGGATGTAAATTTTAAATAAATCAAAAATTACAGCCACCACCTGGATTTGAACCAGGGACCTTTGCGTTTCTAGCGCAATGCTCTTCCATCTGAGCTACTGAGGCCTATGACATTTGCTAGATATAATAGTCAATTTTTTTTTTTATTTTTTGTTTTTCTTTTTTACTTTTTCAGACTGAATTACAAATGAAAATGTTTAGCGACATACTTTCCCAAAATAATATTATAGGTTAATCGTATGGTGACATGCAGGCGGGATGTAAATCTTAAAAATTTAAATTAAAAAAAGATACAATAAAAAAAAATGACAATTATATCTAACAAATCTCATAGGCCTCAGTAGCTCAGATAGAAGAGCATTGTGCTAGACACGCAAAGGTCCGTGGTTCAAATCCAGGTTGTGAGTTTCATTTTTGATTTATTTAAAATTCCGCCTGTATGTCACCATATTATTAACCTATTTTATTACAATAGTTCGACTACAATAGCAGACAAGAAGAACAGAATAAGGGGCTCTTTTTAAATATTTTTGTGGAACCTTGGAACATGTAAAATTTCAACCGAGAATTCAAAGTTACCCTTAAACGCATTGACCTGATAGGATTGATATGTGCTCTCTTGACAATCGCACTGAAATAATTATTATTTATTCAGTTTACAATTTTCCATTTATTTACTATTTATTGTTATGCTATTGCTATTGCTGATACTGTGTTATGTGTACAGAAATGTTAAGATTTTTACTGAACACCACATTTCTACCAAAGCACTCCTTGTTTTTGTTGTAAGTAGTAACTAATACATCCCCATAAACTTATCCCTAAACATGTTCCGAAATGAATAAATATAACTAGCGATCTAGCTCGCTAAGGCGTTAGACCACTACAATATACCCACAGACTGATTCAAATTCATTAAATAGTTTAGAATATAAATTAATAATAAAAATTTTAAATAATTTTTACTGGTACTAATAAAGTTGATTCTTGGATGATCATAAATTGTTTGTTTGTATAATTTATAGTAGCAATGACTAAAAGTTTCATTAGATGCTTAATAACTTTTTCGCAGTTGACGATAGACCCATTGGTAAGACCTTTTAGGGAAGCTGATTTGTCGACTTTTCGAAGTATGTTAAAACATACAAGGTGTTCCATTTGAAATTGTCAAAGTGTTTGACCTATAACAAATATCCAGTTATTCGGGATAAGTCATTTTAGAATCGCAAATTCATAATGACAGTGAAAAAGTGCGATATTTTTACTATTTAAAATGAGTTCTATTATTTCTTTATCCTTGTTAGTTACCTCAGAATGATTTTTGAAATACGCACGTTTTTTGTTTTAGTTTCGCAATATCTCAGAAACAGTTGATAATATCCTAATAAAAGTTGATCTCAAAATAATTATGATAAACGTCTTCATCAAAAACGGGAATAATATACCTAGTGTTCCATTTAGAAAAACATAACATGTCTTGGTAAGCTTAAAAATATATTCTCTGTAGAGCGAATGATTATCTACATATTTCGATTTCTTAAGGCCATTAATGTACTTTGTTTCTAGTGTGGGGCACCCTGTACAGTGGGTAATACTGGAGAATGTAACACAATTGTCAAATGCTTTTTTCTATCAAACAAAAATACTAGTTGTACAGAATTTCCCAGAAACCAAAACCAATATTTTGTGAAAATTAAAAAGCCAGACATTTATTAAATCAAAATTTTCTTAAAAGATCTTCCTAAATAGTATTTCATAGAAGTTTTGAAGCGTACTGAAGGTTTTTTCAGTACTGTTTAGTTTATAAGCTATTTCCCAGCGTTTGCGTGTTTTGAATTTTTGTTTTTTAATTTATCAGTTTATTATTTTGTAATTTTTGTGAAATTTGTCTATTCAAAATTATTTTAAAAAGCGATGCCAAACTCCCTAAAAAAATCCTAGAAACAATGTATTACTTTTATTATCAAATAACAAAAATTGATATGGCACTACTACATTATAACGCCACTTGGAAGCTTTTTACCACCGATCAGCTTATAAGAGGAGAGTTCCTAAATAGTTATTTACAATTTGGTATATAAGATAGATACACAGTTTTTGTAAAAGGTATAAGCACTTTTCTGTAATAAAGATATTTAATTTGAAATTGATACAAATTATTGTGATTTAGGGGTTCTTTGCTACGAAGAAGTAGATTTCACAAGTGCTGCAAATCGTTTATTCTTAAAAAGTGTACAAAGTGAACATTTATTTATTAAATTTATTTAGGTGGTGTATAAACAGCCCGAACCCAGGGTAGTAGACACAAAGAAAACGAATACATTGAGAACTATACTTAAAAATAAATATTATGTTAACAATAGGCTTGGAACTCGTAACACATTTATTAAAAGCACATACAATCGCTTACAATGACATATCATTCGTTAATTATCAGTTGTCATATTATTATTGTAACTATGATGGTAACTAAACTGTCCAAGGCCGCCTTTGACATCCTTTTGTCCAAGCTAGGGCTGGGCATAAAAATCGATCGATCGATCAGATCGATCGGATCGATCAGATCGATCGGATCGATCGGATCGATCATGATCGATCGATCGATCAGATCGATCTCAAATTGTGATCGAAGATCGATCACAAATTTCCAAGATCGCCCACCCCTAGTCCAAGCAACCCTTGACAACCCACGATCGCACTCCTGATGTCCTGACTCACACTGCGGCGTTGTTCACAATTACTACTTAAATGAAAGACCAGCGCACGGTATGCTGTTTGATTGATGGCTGTGAAGTGCGAGTTAAATAATAATTTGTTATCGATAATAACACCGAGGTCTTTAATGCAGGAAACTTGTGAGATAGCGTTCTTTCCAAAACTGTAGGTATAGTCATAGGTGTATCGACTTCGAGAAAAGGTGATAGATAGTATTGCAGTTATCGTAGTTTAGGACTAGTTTGTTATCAATACAGTATTTGTGCAATCTATTCAGGTCGTGCTGAAACTTGTAAAAATCCTGGAGACATGAGATTGTAAAGAAATTTTTTGTGTCATCTGCATAAAAAGAAACTTGGACGAAACAACTAGCGACATCGTTGACATAAATAGAAAAGAGTAAAGGGCAAATGTGGGAGCCCTGAGGGACTCCAGGAGGTACGTGTCTAAAAGAAGACATAAAGTTATTTAGTCGCACAACTTGCGAACGCAGAGATGTACAAAGAAAGCCATAGAACACAACATTGATCACAGTAAATGCGGTTGCCTATCAGCACAGATATTATCGGAATTAAATTAATAATACTATAATCTCAATCAAAAATATGCTATAAAAATCAGAGAATATGCTAAAATAACGAAAAATCCGATCTAAAACTCGTAAACAGTACATAATATTCAATATTTCGTTCAGTATTTAAGGTTAGAATTGCCATTCTAAGAAAATACGTACTTTTTTTGCTGGGGGAATTCAATTTGTACAGCAGAAGTATAAAAATAATCCTATTGCGCTCTAACACACGTCAATTTATAGGAATAATCTGTAACGTATGCGGAAAATAACACCAGAATTCGATGAATAATTTGCACCACTCGTGAAATCTTCTATAATAACCTACACTCTGACATGCGAAAGAATGATGTAGAACAATTTTTCTAAAATTTATAAAAAAATTTTCGTAGCTTTTCCTCGTCGATACCATTATTGTGATTTCGATTTGCGTTAGGGAATGTGAACTATGTGAATGTGCCTAACTCGATTAATTATCTTCATTTTGATATGGAATAAAGTTACGCACTAATGTTTGAAATAATGATTTACCTACAATCTTCAATAACTTTCATAACTTTGGAGAACTATACACAATTTTGTTACAATAATTAATCGGTATCGAAATCATGATACTTTGGATCTCTCTGAATTTCTAACATTCTCAAACAAGTAGTATAACATGAGGGCAGTTTTTCAAAAAAATATGACAAAAATATGGCCTTAAAGATAGAATTTTGTGTATTACCGAACAACATCCCACATTTTTCGTATATTAAGTTTATAATTTTCAATCAGTCACGTAGACGTTGCGTCCAGTTGCGTCAAGTTTGACAATCATTCTTCCAAGATGACAACAGGTCCCGATCGATATTATGGTCTGAGTGATTTGTTGCTGTTATAAAAACCCGTTAACACATAATACATAATACATAATACCAAGGCGACGGGAGCGATCTCAACTCAGGAGTCTCTCGGTCAAACTGGGGACAGTATAACTAATTCACCGATAGGAAGATACAATAGGACCATATCTTTGCACCTATGTTTTATATTAAGTTTGTTCGAGCAGCAGTAAAAACAATTGAGTATTCTTCTGCGCATGTGCAATAAAGGTTTTGGACGGGCAAAACCCCCATTCTGCATGCGCAGAAGTAAGAATAAGTGCGTTATGCACTTATTTTGGTGCTGCTCGAACAAACCTATTGTCGTTGTAAAACTATCGACAATTTAAACGGAATTTACAAACACGGTATTTTGTTTATCGACCTAACATGTACATGATTTTGAGAACTGAAATTATGAAAAAAAATTGTTTTTTTTGCTATTTCTTTACAGTTCTGAATTGATTCTCCGTTTTCATCAAGGTTGATCTCAAATTGTTCATTTAACCACGTTCGTCATATAGTCAAAGCTTGTTCCGGAGTTTTAAAAACTTTTCCAAGACGTCCTTTAATAAATGTTTGTCCCCTAGACACATGGGATTATAACAAACGCGATTTCCACTTTACCCGGCATATATTTTAGCCAGCAACTTATTGTGATGAGACTTATACAACCTAAAACCTACAACTTACACATCATAACAAGACCCCCATTTTGTTTCTTTCCCTATACGCTGTGATACTTCATCCTTTGTAAAGCTGCCTTCGTCGTATACATATGTGAAAAGCTGCTTTCGTCGTATACATAGTTCGTCTGTGTATGCAGGTCGGTAGGTCAGACCAAATTATTATAGACGTATGTAGTTATATTCATCTATAATTAAATGATTAAACGAACTTACCTTAGTGAAGTTCTATCATAATTATATGATCTTTCCATCCGGAATATGACAATCTGTAGTCTCTTTATTTCCACAATAAGCCACGTGTCTTTAAAGCCATGGTATCGAAGAAATGTCCAGTATGACAGGTATGGGTAAGCCGGCCTTGGTATATATCAGTATATATCTGACATTCTCTTGAAAGCATAGGGTCTCTAAATTGGTCAGGGTTCGGGAAAGTCTAAACAAAGGAAGGGTGGGTTATGTCATATTCCGGATGGAAAGATCATATAATTATGATAGAACTTCACTAAGGTAAGTTCGTTTAATCATTTAATTATATTTCCTTTCCATCCGTTCATATGACAATCTGTAGATGTTTAAAGCACAGAGCAATTTAGAGCCAAAACAGCATTATCGTCTGTTTATGAATAAGAAACAACAAAATGCACTTGAGAGAACATGTTAACATTTTGTTAACATGTTATTGCAACAATATATCGTTATCATGTTATTCAAAGTTAAAGAGTCAAATGTAAAAACTTTCATCAAACTTCTTTTCATGCATGCAGTTGTAAAATTGAAGAACAATTGCAAAATTGTGGGTATTTCAACCAATTTAGGCAACTGCCAACACAAGACTAGATGCCAATGCTTGCATGACTTGTGACAAGTGCATGAAATACATATGGAGAAAGGTAATTATCGGGTAATTCCGTCATCGAAGAAAGCAACCATAGGCACGTGTTTCGGACTATTAGTCGTCATCAGTACGGAATACATATGAATCAACTTTTAATAATTCCAATGTACTAATTAGTATAAATACTTTAATATACCTGTCTATGTGGCCCTTTTAAGGCTATAAACAATAAGAAGGTATATATCATGATGTAGACCTTTGTAAATAATCGGTAAATGTACTTTGTAAAAAAGATTAATATTATAGATAAACAATCGTACCTACAGCAACAGATAACACACATAGATGTATATAAATAAAGACTGGAATTAATTGCATATGGTTATGAATAAAATTAGACGTTTAATAACCATTGGGAAAATCTTTGAACGCGATGAGCAGCGGACAAAGGCAAAAGTATAATTAATTAGATCTTTTAATTAGGCTTTTCTTTATTTCAATAAGTCTAATGGTGTCCCATATTTGATATGCATATTGTTTCTTACTGCCTCGAAAAGTAATATAATTCAATACAATTGCTGAGTACCAAGTAAAAACTTAAGCTTAGTTGGACGGGACTTGACAACACCGTTTACCGGTAGTTTCAGATAACATGAGCGGTCTAAACTTTATCCACAAATAATAAAGAAAGGGTATCCAATAAATTCCTTAGTGTTTTGATGGCTCAGCATCTAATTTACATATGATTGACTATAAAGACAACTCTAGACTGTTTTGACTGTAGTCATGGTGAACTGTCACTTAAAGAACTAACCCAGCAGCGGCTGCGCGGTTATTATTGTCCAGAAGTAAAAACACAAATTATTGGTAACGGTTCACAGGAACGTATCAACAATGAGCCGACCTCCGTATCCAAATGGTTAATATAAACCAGCGATCGCCAACTTAGGGGTCCGCGTACCCCCAGGACTGGAGCAGACTTATGGGACTGCCCGTGAGCGGGAGAAGGACCGCAGATATAAACGGTCCATTTAGCTGCTCCAAGTTCACGCCCTTGGTCGATCCAACGCAACAAACAAAGTAATTGCCCCGTTAGCGTAACTTTTGGGATCCATCTTAGACCCAATTATTAAGTTTGTTATTGTAACAAAACAAGTGTAAAAAAAGATAAATATATCTTTCAAGGCTTATATTAACAGTCAGCTGCCTATACAGGAGTGTCAGGAATCTTTGATTTGCGCACCCAAACCGCTCAAAATATCTGAAAAGTGCAGCATGCATTTCTTAATGAAAGAGTAAAAACCTATTGGGCAGACTCCAAAAGGTATTAATAGTCATGGTACTAATAGTCATATAAAACATATGACACACACGCATGCAACGTTGCGATGCCGTAATGACCGAAGGAAGTAATAACTTCGTTGTGGAGGATACGCAAGTTAATAACGTTGAAAATTTTGGTCAAATAGGCAATTTAAATGAAAATTCCCTTTATCTCAGCCCAAATGTCGCTTTAAATTATGTGAATTTAAAAATTTGCAGCAGAATTATGAGCAACATCTGTTGATTCCATACCTAATCCCTAGCCGGTTTAGAGCTTGGTTGACATCTATCCTGTCAACAGGGAAAGGCTTTGTGCAATAGGACAACTGCGGTTGTAACGGCCAAAGCGCACAACTGAAATTTGTTGTAGGATTACTTCTAGGAGAGTATTCTAGAGGTGCAAATATAAGAAAGAATAAAGAATGTTGTTTGCCACAAAAAAAATGGGGGACGTCAGCCGCTATGAAATTAGGTTCTTTAACCAGGAACAAACAAGCGTGCCCCGATTAAATACTTTTCGGTACAAATAAAAGTATAGAAGGCGTATCCAAACATTGAGTAATCCTTTTGGCAGCAAAATTAATTAGCTGAATTCAGTTATCAGATATTAGTCTATTTTTAATGATCTTGAAGCAAAATCGGCTCTAACTTATTTTAGAAAACAAACAAATTTTACGTCCTAAACATCCTTGGGATGGTTTGCTTAATCTGTCAAATGCTCGACAGCAATTTTATTGATACAAAGCAATGCGATAGGGATATCTAAAAGTTTTCATTTGAAAACATTTCAGTCTTTATACGGAGTGAACCACCTTATATAGAGTCATCTAATGACAGCACTCAAGCCAAGAATATGGTAGCTAAGGAATTTTGCTTAAAAGACAAGACACTTTCTTTAAAATAGTCTTGTATAGACCGAAATATATTTCAAATTATAAGGCAACATTAAAAATTTTGCCAATCTCCATTATTTTGAAATATTCTCTCTGAATATTTAGAGTTTGATTTTAATAATTACTAGAGTAACAGAGTAATAGAGCTATAATTCACGAACAGAATTTTGCAATTTTGGAAAGTGATGACAAATCTCAATCTCCACTAAATTTGATTTACTATTAGAGTCACCCGGTTCTTCTTTCTTAAGAAAATTTGGGGGCAGCAACTGATCAGAAGAATTGGTCCACCTTGATACAACATATCTTAGTCGGCCCTGAATAACGACCAAATATGGTCACCCAGATTCTTTGCCCAATGTACGCATTTCAATATGGTCTAAATACTGGCTTCCGATAGGAAACGTTCCTGGTTCTGACGGTTGGGATAATGTATACTGGTACCAAATATAAGGATGTCTGCCTTGAAAGGGTACTTTAGACCAGTCATCAGCGTCCCAGGATATTGCGCCAGAATTCGCAAGATACAAAAAAAGTTGACCTTTGGTCTCTGCATATTGTTGAATAGTTCGATATTCACAATTACAAAACTTCAACAATCAATAACTAATCGATTGGGGAGTTGTTGATGACCTCATTGTGAGGTTTGTCTAACTTAACGGTAAGTCGCCATAATTATTGAACACAAAGTAATAAACTGAGGAACCTCAGTTTGATCCACTAACTTTGCAAAATAGACCATAATATTTTGATGCACATACTCCTCCCCCAAAACTGAGGACTATTATTCTTTTAGTATTCAAATGCGTTGAATCTCAAAAATATCATTGAATTGTGTAATGCATTACTGAAATTACAGCTTGCCCAATGTCGGGAGGAGGCGCCGACAGCTGGGTGTCAGCAAAAGGTACACTGGCTGGGACCACTGCCAGATAGATATATCTGGCGGCACTCTAGAAGTTTACTGGGTGCTCTCGGTGTACACCAAGAGTAGCTTTCTGTCACTTGTGGTCTTCTTGAAGTGGTGAATGATAGAATAACGCACCTCTGGTGTCCGTCGTCTTGCCCAACATGGATCAGATGTCAGAATGCAGCTTATTACGCACAACAACACGGCCCTCTTCTACATGCGTGTAACTGAAGCCTAGGCATGCCCGGAGGTGGCACTGACGTCTGTGTGTCAGCAAAAGGGCACTGGTTGTGGTTGTGACCACTGCCTGCCAGATGCATCTGTCGGTAGTCTAGAAGAGTACGGGGCGCTCTCGGTGTTCATCAAGAGCAACTTCCTGCCACTTCCATAAGAACACGACCTTCCTCTACATGGGCTAAAGGAAATGTAGGTAAAGGTAAACATTAAAAAAGTGCAGACCTGACAGCTTGTCAATTTTGACAAAAAATCACTGTTAGTGACAGTGACAGTGAGTGCCGGGGCCATGCCATTCTCCTTGGTATCGTTGAGATCTTCAACGACTAAGCTAACTGGTTAGGTTAAGATTTTGAAGAAGCCGGACGGTAAGCGATGTTAGGCGAGCCAAAAATGTCACCATCTGGTAACATTAGGGCAACCTCCTCTGCATCGTTGAGATCTTCATCGATGATCAATATTCCGGCAACAGATCCGGGAATAAATCAATCATGAACGCTAAGCCAACTGGTTAGGTTAAGATTTTGAAGAAGATCTCGCTGTTAGATATGCTCCAGATGATGTGGGTCCAGTCCAGACTTGATTACTTCCATCTTTCGTTGGTCCCAGGATGCTCCCATGGCTAAAATTTTAAGCTCTGGTAGAGAGCTGAAAAAAAATGTGACGTGACATATCACGTGAAAAAAAAGAATGTCAGATATATACTGATATATACCAAGGCCGGCTTACCCATACCTGTCATACTGGACATTTCTTCGATACCATGGCTTTAAAGACACGTGGCTTATTGTGGAAATAAAGAGACTACAGATTGTCATATGAACGGATGGAAAGGAAATATAATTGGAACAAAATAAAAACAAATGTTTTGTAAGGTAGCTCAGCCAATCTTCATTAAAATGATTGGTCTGCAACTCAAGGATTTTGTTAATAAGATAGTTCAAACTTTCGTATAAAACAAAAACGGACGAGATGTCTATTGGGTACTAAAACAGTAACTGTCTCCATACGGTTAGGAGTTGTACCCAAGTATTTTTGGCCATACATGATTAGTTAAACCAAATGTTTGATCCACAAATTAAATGTTGAATTTATTTTCCAAATATTTTCCAGTATTTGCCGAAATTGAGAGTAATAAATATTAGGGCGTTGTAATACTTCTGTTAATAATAAAGTGTCATCTAGCACAAATAGATACGGCCAATAAGTACATACAGTGTGTCCACGAGAGTCCGCACCATATGGAAAAAAATTTATTGTGTATTTCTCAGAAAATTTTATTCTTTATGAAAGTTGGCGGCTCGTATGAAACGAAAATTGCAATAGTCAAATATATAAATTTCGGTGCCATATACCGAGCCATTCAGAATATATGAATTTGTGTAAGAGTAAAGTACCTTTATTTTTATTATTATCAATAAACTTTATTTGGAAATGTTGTTTAGAAGAAATATTAAATTCAAAAATGAAGTCAGAGACGCCTACCTTGAAAAAAAAATATTTTCACTTTTTTCTGCAACTGTCAAATATGTAAATGTTCGGTGCCATATACTGATTTATTCAGAATATATGAATTTGCGATAAGAGTAAAGTACCTTTATTTTCATTATTATGGATCTACTTTATTTGGAAATGTTGTTTAGAAGTAAAAATTGTATTCAAATGTGAAGTCAAAGCCACCTACCTTGAAAAAAAAAATATTTTTAGTTTTTTCTTAATTGTTACTGACAAATATTAGTATTTGCCAGTGATACTAAAAGGATCTTTTTAATATATTTTTTAGAAATTTGAATGCATTTTTTTATATTTTTTTTATTTTGGTATGATAACTAATGTTTATTAAGAACTTGCGCAAAATTACTCATTTTCTTGGTGCGAAGTTGATATTTCACCCTGTAGATATGAATATATCATACAATATCTAATTCAGGAGCGTGACTTACCTTTTATTCGGTTAATATTAATGACTGTGGGTAGGTTTATAATCGTAGTTATCCATCTACAGCTAGCGATTCTCAAGTGGTGGTACGCGCGGCACTACCAACTATGATATTTTATTTTCACTGATAATATTTTAATAAAAATAACTAAAGAATCAAACATCTATTGTTTCTTGAATTAACTATGACTGACTTACCCGTTATTAACTTAATAACTATTATGAATATGTAATGATACTAATTTTTTATCAATGAACTTATTTTATTTCTACTACTTACAATTACAAAAATACATATGTTAATCACATTAAAAAACTAAATATCGAAAGAATTGTTAAATATATATTAATCCTGTTTTTGTGTGTGGTTTCGGTCCCGTTCTATGCATAAACACATTCTTCTAGAAACATCTTTGGCCGCATTACTAACAAAATTTGGTGGAATGTTCTGGATACAATGTTGGATAGTTTCCTCCTAATGATTTATATCTCTAAGTGGTCGGTGTTTGTATACTTTATTTTTTACGTAACCCCACAACAAGAATTCTAACAGGGTAAAGTCGGGGGATCTAGGTGGCCAGGATCTTAATTCCGAATTTCTGCCTATCCAGCGATGGCCAAATTTATGATTTAAAAAGTTCTTGACGTATATTGTGTATGGGAGCACCATCAAGCTGAAATCAAATTGGCGCCCGTTGAATTAACGGCAAACTGTCCAAAAAAGGTGACAACCCTCTATTCAGGAACTGAATATAATATATAATCCCCTATTTAAAGTTTGACGAAAAAAAGGGCAAATATTTGATTATTCAAACTACCGCACAGCACAATAGTCGTAAAATCGTTCTGATCTCGGCATTCTCTTGTAAAGATCGGGTTTTCATGTGACCACCACCGGTAATTTTGTGAAGAATGGGACTGTTGCCTCGTACGCCCAAAGAAGATTAAAAAAAATCTGATGTGGCCAGGCACATGACTTTATCATACAATATATAAAATTAATAGTTTAGCTGCATGAGAATCTATTTGACTGAGATAAATCGTGTCTGCATTAAAATTAAACTAGTTATCCAGGATTTAACAGATATTTTGATAGTCAATAGTATCAATCGAAGGTATTGTCAAAGCATCAGCATTTGACACTACCGACTGTCATCAGAATAATAATTGTTTATTTCACAAGTGCCGAAAGTACGGAATAGCACAACGAGCGGTGATGCGGCGCGTCACCGATGGCGGAGCGTCGTCGTCGCATGTGAGCGAGTCGCCCTATGTAGTTTTCGGCAGGAGTGACATCAACGTTTTTGTGTTGCTTTTTGAGAAATACGTATTTAAAAAAAAATCAAAAATGGGTATATTTCGGTATAGAAAATGTTAGGTTGATACCACTTCTACGAAATGTCAAGTTTAAAAAGCTAATTCAAATTCTGACAGATTTATATTCGTTCATGACACTGTAGATGACGTTCCATAGCGGGTCTCCGAGTGTGACAGCGTGGTGACAGCCATAGACATTTCTGTGGTGACAGCACAAAAAAAATATTTGTCAAAATCCTGGCTACTATGCAGTTTCATATCAATGCAGATGCGACCGATCTCGATCAAATAGAATTTGCTCTTGCAGCTAAACTATTAATTTTACCAAAAAAATGTCATAGGCATAAATTATTCAAAATTTCCTCTGCTTTAATTTATTATTTAACTATTTTGAAGAAATTACAGAAATGGCGGCTCATCTGCAAAATCCTTGAAAAACGCTTAGAATAAACTACCAGTTCCTTTGGACCCTTTTGAACCAAAAGCTTTTCAGCTCTAAGTTTAGTCATAAAACTTCTAAATATGAACTTTCGTCCCGATACCTTTAGTAGTTTCTCCGGAATCGTCGTCACAAAAATCGAGTACACACATACGCACACACACACACACACACATACACACACACACACACACACACACAGACATTTTTTTGTACCTTGGTCAAAAATGTTCAGGGGACCCAAAAAGACCTATTTCCGCTAAAATCTCAATTTTTTTTTCGGCATGATTACAATACTTTATTATACTGCGTATGATAAAGTAAAAATCTGTTCTCTGTCCATTTTCCCCTCAAACCAGATGGCAAAGTCATACCTGATGTCGGTCTCGCCCTTTTAGTGTACTTATAAATTTTGGTTTATAAGGGTGATACTTGTTTAGTTTTAGTATTTTATATACTGTTGATTTACTACATTGGCTGTGTGCAGCAATTTGTCGAACAGAAGTCGTTTTATGCTCAATTACTTCTGGCAACACTGACAAACTTGTTTCCTCATTTACGGCAACAGCTTTTTTGTGGGGTTTCTTGAAGCTATTTTCAAAAGACCCAACCTGTTTGATTTTTATCATTATGCTGGGCATGGGTGAATGGGCAATTTTATTGTGTGGATGTCTTTCATTGAAAATAGCAGCAGTGCGGTCTATTTTCTCCATGTATTAAAACAATTTCAACTTTTTGTTGTAGAGTAAGCATTGTTTTAAAAGTTACAGCACATAAACTAATTTGCATTAATGCATGTATTTTTGTAATTGTAAGTAGTGGAAATAAAATAAGTTTATAGACAATAAATTAGCATTATTAGGTAACATATTCATAATAGTTATTAATAACGGGGAAGTCAGTCATAATTAATTCGAGAAACAATAGATGTTTGATGCTTTTGTTATTTTTATTAAAATATTATCAGTGAAAATAAAACTTCATAAACCACCACTTGAGAATCGCTCGCTGTAGATGGATAACTCCTATTATAAACCTATCTACACATTAATATTAACCGAATAAAAGGTAAGTCACGCTCCTGAATTAGTTATTGTATGATATATTAATATCTACAGTGTGAAATAACAACTTTGCACCAAGAAAATGCGTAATTTTGCGCTAGTTCTAAATAAACATTAGTTATCATACCAAAATTACAAAAAATACAAAAAAATTAAAAAAAAATTGTTCGAAGAGAACCTTTTAGTATCACTGGCCTTTACTAATATTTATCACAAGAGTAATAATTAAGAAAAAGTGAAAATATTTTTTTTCAAGGTAGGCGGCTCTGACTTCCATTTTTGAATTTATTATTTCTTCTAAACATTTCTAAATAAAGTTTATTGATAATAATAAAAATAAAGGTACTTTACTCTTACACAAATTCATATATTCTGAATGGCTCGGTATATGGCACCGAAATTTATATATTTGACTATTGCAATTTTCGTTTCATACGAGCCGCCAACTTTCATAAAGAATAAAATTTTCTGAGAAATACACAATAAAAAAGATTTCCATATGGTGCGGACTTTCGTGGGCACACTCTATAATAAAAATAAAACACAAATTATCTAAATTTATTTATTTTGCATGATACTGCAGGTACAATACTTAAATTACCATGGGGTTTTGTAGTCAGCTGGGACGTTGGACCTGAAGCACTTGTAGGAAACCCATGCAGTTTCAGCGGCGGTGGATCCAGTAACACCCAAGCAACGGACGACGGCATCACCGATGGTTGGGTCACTGCCCAAGTCCTTCTGAACGACAGCCTTGTTGAAAGTACCATCAGCGTTCAAGGAGCCGGTCTTTTGGAATACGCAAGCCAAGAAGTTCTTGAGGCCGTCATCTTCAATGAATTCTCCACGACGGAGGGCGGTGATCTTGGTGGTGTCAACTCCGGTTGAGGCAACACACTCCTGTCCCCATACCTTCAATTGGGCTTTCCTGTCATCAGAGATTGCCTACAAAAAAATGTGTAAGAGATACATCTCGATATTATAAAGAGAATTACTTACAGAGACTGCGGTGGCAGCGACTAAAACAAAGGCGAAAGCGAGGAGGAATTTCATCTTGATGTGCTTGACTATACGTAACCAAAAGTCGAACTGAGCATATCGACAAAAATCGCCGTTTATATACTAAGAAATATGAGTAGAACATGTGATAATTTCCACTCAAAGTTCAATGTAAAAAATCACGATTATGTAATCGTAGGCATAGGAAGAGCCTATAAGTTGACAAACTCAAACAAGTGGGCAAGTGTCTCCTGATATCGATATCAAACAAAAATAGTCGTTAGGTACTGTTATTTTAAATTAATAGAATGACTGCAGATTCAGATAACACTTAGTGCTTAACTAAAAGAAAAAAAAAGTAAACTTACATAAGAAAAATTGTGAGCGCGAAAGTTACAATGTCCTTGTAACTACAATAAGTAAAATTTACGTAACTGCTGCTCCTGATGAAAATATGCATCACGACAGATATACAAATTGTACTAGTACAAATCATCAACAAATTTAAACATAGGCTCTATCTCCACTAATAAGCGAGATCCCCATGGTGAGGCTCGAAATTGAATCACCCGGTATAGATTAAACCTTTGCAAATAAAAAGGGGGTTTTATTTCTTCTTCCACTACAATTTATACAATTTTGTGTCAAATAAATTTATTGTTTAAATAGATTGTACGTTGATTAAACATTTAGAAATATTTTGTCATATTACAATGGATAATGATTAGTTTAAGGGCCGTTTTACACGACCGAGAATACTAACGAAAATAATATCGAAAATTATCATTTTAGTTTTGGTGAGATTTATTGACATTTGGCACATTTAACAAAAGCAATAAATTTTGCTATAATTCTAGTCTAGTGTGTGCGTACTAGCGCGATTTTCTCAGATCATAACATTTGACTTCTTCGTAACCTAAAGTTAGATAGGTATTGTATTGTATCTGCAATGGAGAAATATAGATTATAATTTCGCTATTATTTTTGGTAGAATTCTCGGTCGTGTAAACCGGCACGTACACATCCTTATTTCTAACGCTCCTATTTTCGTTGGAATTCTTTGTCGTGTAAAACAGCTCTTAAATAAATGTATATTCACTTTGCTTTGGTTTACAACGTATATTTGCGATAAATGTTGATTTGTTGATCACTCTGCTGATGCTGTACCAAAACATTATCGGCGTTGGCATCACCAGGGTACCAGGGTCGGCATTAGTCGATTTTATGATACATTTTTTACTTTATCATACGTAGTATGATAAAGTAATATAATCGTGCCGAAAAATTGAGATTCTAGCCGAAATGTGTCCTTTTGGGTCCCTTGACCAAGAAGTTTCATGACAAAACTTAGAGCTGAAAAGCTTTTTGCTCAAAAGTGTCCAAAGGAACTGGATGTTTACTCAAAGCATTTTTCAAGGATTTTGTAAATTAGCCACCATTTCTGTAATTTCATCAAAATAGTTAAATAATAAATTAAAGTAGAGGAAATTTTTGATATTTATGTCTATGACATTTTTTGGTAAAATTAATAGTTTAGCTGCATGACCAAATTGGATTTGATTGATATCTCTCGTACTGCATTAAAACTATAGTAGTTAGCCAGGATTTGACATATATTTTGATTCTAATGACAGGTAGTGCCAAACGCTGATGTTTTGACAATACCTACTGTCAATAGAATCAAAATATCTGTGAAATTCTAGCTAACTAGTTTCATTTTAATGCAGACACGACCGATCTCGATCCAATAGAATCTCATGCATGAAAACTATTAATTTTATATATAGTACGATAAAGTCATGGGCCTGGCCACATCAGTTTTTTAATTATGTGATGCGATCTAGGAAAAGGTAGCCTATAATATTGTTTCTTTTGATTCCGCGGAAAATAGTTGATGCTTATTATTATTCAAGAGATTAAAATTATTTGTCAACCGCCAAAATTAATGTTTCAATAATTTCCCGTTCGACACAAATGTGTGACACAGATGTATTATGTCTCTATAATTTGAATATGCTGCTCATGTTGTCTGTGAACTTGGCGAGAAGAGGGGGAACTTTATGGGTTTCAATCTGATGGTTCATTTACGATGAGATTTATTACCATTACCCTATGCCAAGATAAGTTTTTTCCGCAATTTTTGTTGATGGAATTGCCATTCATAGGGGAGCAGTAAATTAGACATATAATGGTTTGAGAATTCGTTGCAAATATTGATATTGCTATTCACAATCGAGTATTTCTAAGTAATTTTCATCGCAGTTTCATTTCATTAGAGCTATAAGAATACACGAAAAGACGGCTTTAGAGTATGTTTTGACAACAGCGTTTACGCGGCAGAACTAAAATATAAATTACACATTACATTTACAGAATTGTGAAGTCGTTAAGACGTATGGGCAAAAATTTTACCGAAGTAATACTGCTAATTGAGCTATCTCTGAAAAATCCTAAAAAAGGAAATTGAAAAACTTCGTATACATAAAACTTAAACTGAACATTATTTCATAAACCTTGAACGCATAATGAATGACAAAGATGATATTATTAATCGTACAGGTTGTCCTACCTTTTACGGATTTTTTTTTAAATAGTTTTATTTTGCTTTTTTTATTTCATTTAAGTTACCTCAGTCTAAAATATAAACAAACTATTTACTTTTAAAAAAGCCGTAAAACAATAGTGTTTGATCTGTTCGATTCAGACATTTTAACGTTTATTCTATGCGATCGTTATCTGATATATCGAGGATGAATAATGAATAGAAGAAATAAAGAAATATATCATAACTAAACTATGTGTGCCAGTTGAAATGAACTCGATTCTGTTCTTGTTTAAAAGCAGTCGATTCTAAAGTTATTGGTCTTATACCAGCCATAGATAGACTATGTAGTTCAATTTTGACTAATATTAGTTAATATAACAGCCTACCATGATCGACAAAAGAAACGAATTCCGTAATTAACTTCGGAATCAATACTTTCAAAGAAAGGCTTGGGGGCACACAATAAACTGCCTTTTCCACCAGATAACTTTTCATTGTGGAGTTAGTCAGTAGGTGGTTTTCCATGACAACGAAGCTGCAACCTCTAATAGCATAGTAATTAGTAGCTTACCAGGCCCTCTTCGATCTATTAAGGTATTGGGTTCATTTCAAGTGGGACACACTATAGAAATCAAGTGAAGAAAAGCGCTAATGGATCCAGAATTCGCAATAATTAGCAATGATTATTGATAAGATCCAGAAAAAACTATATAGCTACCGACTAAATTAACATGGAAAAGAATAAACCCTCTGTATAGTTGATAAATAAAATGGAGCCGTAATTTGATTTATTTAGTATTTATTTATTTTGCAATACCAGTATAATATGTTCTAAAATTACCATGGGGTCTTGTAGTCAGCTGGGACGCTGGTTCTGAAGCACTTGTAGGAGCTCCATGCACTCTCAGCGGGGGTTGATCCGGTTTTGTCCAAGCAGCGTACGACAGCATTGCGGATGGCTGGTTCGTCACTGAAGTCCTTCTCAACGACAGCCTGGTTGAAGGTACCATCAGCGTTCAATGAGCCGGTCTTTTGGAATACGCAAGCCAAGAAGTTCTTGAGGCCGTCATCTTCGATGAATTCTCCACGACGGAGGGCGGTGATCTTGGTGGTGTCAACTCCGGTTGAGGCAACACACTCTTGGCCAAATACCTTCAATTGGGCTTTCCTCTCGTCAGAGATGGCCTACAAAAAGATGTGTAAGAGAAACATCTCGATATTATAGAGAGGGTTACTTACGGAGACTGCGGTGGCAGCGACCAGAACGATGGCGAAAGCGACGAGGAATTTCATCTTGATGGCTTGACTAGTCGTAAGCAAAAGTCGAACTGAGCATACCGACAAAATTCGCGGTTTATATGCTAAGAAATATGAGTAAAACGTGTGATAAATTCCACTCAAAGTTCAATGTAAAAAATCGCGATTATGTAATCGTAGGCATAGGAAGAGCCTATAAGTTGACAAATTCAAACAAGTGGGCAAATGTCGTCTGATAGCGATATCAAACAAAAACAGCCGTTACTGTTATTTTAAAATAATAACATAAGTGCAGATTCATATCACATTATTTGTATTTAAAAAGTCAACAAAATTTACATAAGAAAAATGTTGAGCACAAATGTTACAAGGATTTGCTCCTGATGAAAATATGCATTACGAAAGGTATAAAAAAGGCACCAGTACAAATCGTTCAAGAGGACCGAGAAACACACTACTTACCAAAATTATTAATACATTTAAAAAAATTCTTGGTACCTACCTACCTAAGAAAATGTTATAATTTATTAAATAAGAACAAACAGGTTCAGGTTTCAGGTTTGGGACTCCGGGCGCCCTGTAGAGTAATTAAAGACCTTGGTTTCAAGCTAAAATGTGCACGCTCATAGAAATGATTTTGGTCACATACTTGGTTTCAAGCTAAAATGTGCACGCTCATAGAAATGATTTTGGTCACATAGAAAACAATGAACTGGGAAGAGTTTATTTATTCGGTTAGATAAAAACATATTTCTTTGCAAAAAAATATTTGCTTAAGGGATTAATTTGTAGTAAAGACGTTTACTGTCATCGGCGAAATACCTTTTTGTATCAAATAAATTTATTATTTAAATAGAAACATTTAGAAATATTTTGTTATCAGAATGAATACCTTTATTTTAAACAAATGTATATTTACTTTGCTTTGGTTTACAACGTATATTTGCGATAAATATTAATCTGTTGTACGCTCTGCTGTACCACAACTTTATCTGGGTCGGCATCAGGGTTACCAGGATATTATCGGCATTATTCGAATTTTACTTTATCATACGCGGTATGGTAAAGTATTGTAATCGTGCCGAAAAAAAAAAATGGGATTTTAGCGGAAATAGGTCTTTTTGGGTCCCCTGAACATTTTTGACCAAGGTCCAAAAAAATATCTGTGTGTATGTGTGTATGTATGTGTGTGTGTACCAGATTTTTGTGACGACGATTCCAGAGAAACTACTAAAGGTATCGGGACGAAAGTTCGTATTTAGAAGTTTCATGATTAAACTTAGAGCTGAAAAGCTTTTTGTTCAAAAGGGTCCAAAGGAACTGGCTATTTACTCTTAGCATTTTTCAACGATTTTGTAAATGAACCGTCATTTCTGTAATTTGGTCAAAATACATAAATAATAAATTAAAGTAGAGGAAATTTTGTATAATTTATGTCTATAACATTTGTTGGTAAAATTAATAGTTTAGCCGCAGGAGCAAATTCTATTTGATCGAAATCGTGTCTGCATTAATAGTAGGTAGCCAGGATATTTTGCAACTTTTGACAGTACATATTCAGAACGTCAATTGACGTCGCGAAACGTCAATTCAACACGCAAATGCATGGAGAAACGCGCGCGCGTACGCTATGTGAAACAATATTGAAACACCTTGTTGTCATACACAAAGTCAATGTGAATTTCGAGTGCGGATAGCAATGTTATTATGCATTTTTAAGGATTTTGCAAATGAGCCGCCATTTCTGTAATTTCGTCAAAATAGTTAAATAATAAATTAAAATAGACGAAATTTTGTATAATTTATGTCTATGACATTTTTTGGTAAAACTAATAGTTTAGTTGTAGAAGCAAATTCTATTTGATTGAGATCGTGTCTGCATTAATATAAAGTTAGCCAGGATTTGCCAGATATTTTTATTCCAATAGCAGTAGGTAATGTCAAAAGCTGACTTTTTACTATACCTACTGTCAATATCTGTCAAATCCTGGATAATTCGTGTTATTTTAATGCAAGCACGATCGATCTCGATCAAATAGAATCTCATGCAGCTAAACTAATAATTTTATGTATTGTATGATAGTCATGTGCCTGGCCACATCAGATTTTTTAATAGTATATTATTTGACGAGCACATAATTAAGGATATAAATCGCTCGCATGATTACACGCTCGCCTACGGCTCGCGAGTAAACTTCATGCTCACGATTTATATCCTTAATTATGTGCGAGTCAAATACGACGATTTATCTAAGACTCATATATTCCATTTCATGCAAAATATTTGAAATGTGGTTGTCAATGATGGCGAGGCGAACTGTCAAATAACTGTCATCCACGTAGGTTTTGGTAGACTTTGACACTAGCGTTGTATAATGATTAATGATGACAGTTCGTTCAAAGAATGAGGTCATTATTGGAACGAACTGTCATTATTATACAACGTTAGTGTCATTATAATCATTGGCGCGTATAATGATGGGGATTATATGGTCATAGATACGTATGCAATGAACTTATTATATGTGAGTCGTAGATAAACATTTTTACTTTATCATACGCAGTATTATAAAGTATTGTAATCGTGCCGAAAAAAATTGAGATTTTAGCGGAAATAGGTCTTTATGGGTCCCCTGAACATTTTTGACCAAGGTACAAAAAAATGTCTGTGTGTGTGTGTGTGTGTGTCTGTGTGTGTGTGTGCGTGTGTGTAAACGATTTTTGTGGCGACGATTCCGGAAAAACTACTAAAGTTATCGAGACAAAAGTTCATATTTAGAAGTTTTATGGCCAACCTTCGAGCTGAAAAGCTTTTGGTTCAAAAGGGTCCAAAGGAACTAGTAGTTTATTCTTAGCCTTTTTCACAGATTTTGCACATGAGCCGCCATTTCTGTAATTTCGTCAAAATAGTTAAATAATAAATTAAAGTAGAGGAAAGTTTTAATAATTTATGCCTATGACATTTTTTGGTAAAATTAATAGTTTAGCTGCAAGAGCAAATTCTATTTGATCGAGATCGGTCGCATCTGCATTGATATGAAACTACATAGTACACAGAATTTTGACAAATATTTTTTTGTGCTGTCACACTCGAAAACAGCTGATTTCATCAGATGTTGGAGAACCGCTATGGAACCCGTTCTAGTGCGGCAATGTAGAAAATACAAACTTCAAATAAAATAATATCACCAATTTGATTGTTTGTTGATAAGAAATATCAACTCGTCTTTATATCTAATTCTAAAAACGATCAATTGTGAAAATTGTAAATAAAGTATAGCGATGAGTGTAGTTTTATTTTAGTATGTTGGTACGGATGTGACATCTACAGTGTCATGAACAAATATAAATCTGTCAGAATTTGAATTAGCTTTTTAAACTTGACGTTTCGTCAAAGTAGTACCAACCTAACATTTCCTATACAGAAATATAACCATTTTTTATTTATTTTTTTAAATACATATTTCTCAATAAGTATCACAATAAACGTTGATGTCACTCCTGCCGAAATCTAGATAGCGCGACTTGCTTACATGCGACGGCGACGCTCCTGCTTCGGTGACGTGCCGCATCACCGCTCGTCGTGCTATTCCGTACTTTCGGCACTTGTGACATAAATAACTATTATTCTAATGACGTAGTGTAGGTAGTGTCAAATGCTGATGCTTTGACAATACCTACGATTTATCTCAATAAAATAGATTCTCATGCAGCTAAACTATTAATTTTATATATTGTATGATAAAGTCATGTGCCTGGCCACATCAGATTTTTTTAATGTGATGCTATCTAGGAAAATGTACTATATATATTCAGCTATTCTTCGTCAGGTATTCCGTGGAAAATAGTTGATATTTATAACAATCTCTCCAAGAAATTAAAATTCTTCGTCAGCCAAAACAATCAATTGTTTTTAAATATTTCTCGTTCTACACAAATGTGTGATACCCGCGTATTATGTATACTATTATGTATTGAATATACTGCCCATGTTGTCTCTGAACTTGGAGGGAAGAGGAGGAACTCTATAGGTTTAAATCTAGGATGCGACTTAAAAACGGTGACGTTTTCATCACAAACGTCAAACCGAATCGAAAAGTGTGTTTTGATTGGACAGACCATTCGGTCGCCGCCTATAGGTTATATTGTCGTGGCTAGCGCTGAAAAGTGTTCATTACAGGTCTGGCTGGACCTGGCGGGCAAATAGCAAATGGCAAATAGGAAAATGACATTTTCGCATCGTGTAGGATAAAGAATAAAATATAGCCGTAATTTCATTCATTTAGTATTTATTTATTTTGCAATACCAGTACAATATGCACTAAAATTACCATGGGGTCTTGTAGTCAGCTGGGACGTTGCTTCTGAAGCACTTGTAGGAGATCCATGCACTCTCAGCGGGGGTTGATCCGGTTTTGTCCAAGCAGCGTGCGGCGGCACTGCGGATGGCTGGTTGATCACCCAAGTCCTTCTCTACGGCAGCCTTGTTGAAGGTACCATCAGCGTTCAAGGAGCCGGTCTTTTGGAATACGCAAGCCAGGAAGTTCTTGAGGCCATCATCTTCGATGAATTCTCCACGACGGAGGGCGGTGATCTTGGTGGTGTCAACTCCGGTTGACACAACACATTCCTGTCCCCATACCTTCAATTGGGCTTTTGTCTCGTCAGAGATGGCCTACAAAGAAGTGTGTAAGAAAGTCTCACGATATTATAAAGAGGATTACTTACAGAGACTGAGGCGGCAGCGACCAGAACAATGGCGAAAGCAACTAGGAATTTCATGTTGATGTACTTGACTATGCGATTCTCAAAGTCGAACTACTTATTCGGAACAGTTTTGCCGCTTATATACCAAGGAAAATCATTAAAATGTCAGATAAACTCCACCGAAAGTTCAATGTAAAAAATACAGTGACGAAAATAGTAGGACGCTCCTATTATATTATCAACAATTTTTAATAGAGATACAAGAGTTACATCAGTATTGACAAAGTTTGCGACATTTTAATAAATTAATAAAATTACTGTTATGGGTTAAAACTACTAACTTAGTGGTAACTGCAATTAATTAGTTTTGAATATTACGTAAATAATAAATATTTTAAATTGTATTAATAAAGAAAACTAATTCGTCAATTTTGCAACTGAATATATTCCAAAGGTCTGGAGTCTGAGTTGACAGAACGTACTCTCCACCAAAAGGCAATATATTTATAATGTAGAATAATTCTGTTTTGCTCAAATAAATCATGTTTGAATGTAGGCAAAACCTATTATATTTATTTGCTACTAAAGTCTCAATCTTTAATGGCTGTGTTTAATATACCTACATTAGGCTGGTATTTTCACTACGTAAAAAGTTCTCAAATTCTATCTGATGGATCTATCAGATATATTGCGCAATGTTAGCCCGTTAAATGAGGTCTCGTTCAGCTCACCACCGTCGGCACATTTTCTCATTTAAAGGAGTACAACAGGGCCACAAATTAGATGTGATAGTTCTGTCACATATGTACATAGCTATGACATAGGTAGGTGAAAATACAAGAAATAAATAAATTAATTGATTAATTAATTTTCTGATGTCCTCAACAACAGTAGTTCTGATTCTTAAGATTAAAGTTAATAAAGCAGGATTTTGATGGATATAATATTAGATTAATAAATATTGGTTGATAAGTATAAAAATGCGTATACACTTTATTCTCAATGCATTCACAGGGACATAGAAATCTGATTAGAATGCTAACAGCTAGGGATGCGTAGTAAATAATTGCCTACAATTGAACATTGGTAGACGAGATGGCCATCTAACGAATATAACCAAAAGATAAATCATTGTATTAATATATGATTTTTATTACACTCCTTATACAAAAAATAAGGCGATAATAAGATAATTCTGTACTCTGGAATCTATATAACGTGTATGTTAACGAACAGATTAATATAATTCTAGTGGGTAAATAATTCTGAATTATCGGCTGAATGTGAATGAATATGACTAAATGTGTTCTCGCTATTGTATTTTAGAATGTTGCATGATTGCAGATCAAATTGTTGTCTTTGACAAATAGTTCAGTGGTCGGAGCCCAACTCAACTAAATCTTAATTTAAGTGTACCAGTCGTTCACGCAGCACGAAGGCTCATAACTCAAAATCTACTAAACGAAATAAGTTGAGTTATTCTCCTAAATCATTTGTATACAAGATCAACATATTCTGATTCTTGGTCTAAACATGAGCGCGACAGAAGTGAAAAGAGGTCCCGATGTTAGCATTTATAATTTACCACAAAATTAATTTTTGTTCAGATTACATTTAAAATCTCCTCTATACATAGCTGAAACCGGACTTTGCAGTAACGACTGTTATGAAACGAATGTGCAGCAACGCAGTTATTATGCAAATAATTAAATGATTAAACGAACTTACCTTAGTGAAGTTCTATCATAATTATATGATCTTTCCATCCGGAATATGACAATCTGTAGTCTCTTTATTTCCACAATAAGCCACGTGTCTTTAAAGCCATGGTATCGAAGAAATGTCCAGTATGACAGGTATGGGTAAGCCGGCCTTGGTATATATCAGTATATATCTGACATTCTCTTGAAAGCATAGGGTCTCTAAATTGGTCAGGGTTCGGGAAAGTCTAAACAAAGGAAGGGTGGGTTATGTCATATTCCGGATGGAAAGATCATATAATTATGATAGAACTTCACTAAGGTAAGTTCGTTTAATCATTTAATTATATTTCCTTTCCATCCGTTCATATGACAATCTGTAGATGTTTAAAGCACAGAGCAATTTAGAGCCAAAACAGCATTATCGTCTGTTTATGAATAAGAAACAACAAAATGCACTTGAGAGAACATGTTAACATTTTGTTAACATGTTATTGCAACAATATATCGTTATCATGTTATTCAAAGTTAAAGAGTCAAATGTAAAAACTTTCATCAAACTTCTTTTCATGCATGCAGTTGTAAAATTGAAGAACAACTGCAAAATTGTGGGTATTTCAACCAATTTAGGCAAACTGCCAACACAAGACTAGATGCCAATGCTTGCATGACTTGTGACAAGTGCATGAAATACATATGGAGAAAGGTAATTATCGGGTAATTCCGTCATCGAAGAAAGCAACCATAGGCACGTGTTTCGGACTATTAGTCGTCATCAGTACGGAATACATATGAATCAACTTTTAATAATTCCAATGTACTAATTAGTATAAATACTTTAATATACCTGTCTATGTGGCCCTTTTAAGGCTATAAACAATAAGAAGGTATATATCATGATGTAGACCTTTGTAAATAATCGGTAAATGTACTTTGTAAAAAAGATTAATATTATAGATAAACAATCGTACCTACAGCAACAGATAACACACATAGATGTATATAAATAAAGACTGGAATTAATTGCATATGGTTATGAATAAAATTAGACGTTTAATAACCATTGGGAAAATCTTTGAACGCGATGAGCAGCGGACAAAGGCAAAAGTATAATTAATTAGATCTTTTAATTAGGCTTTTCTTTATTTCAATAAGTCTAATGGTGTCCCATATTTGATATGCATATTGTTTCTTACTGCCTCGAAAAGTAATATAATTCAATACAATTGCTGAGTACCAAGTAAAAACTTAAGCTTAGTTGGACGGGACTTGACAACACCGTTTACCGGTAGTTTCAGATAACATGAGCGGTCTAAACTTTATCCACAAATAATAAAGAAAGGGTATCCAATAAATTCCTTAGTGTTTTGATGGCTCAGCATCTAATTTACATATGATTGACTATAAAGACAACTCTAGACTGTTTTGACTGTAGTCATGGTGAACTGTCACTTAAAGAACTAACCCAGCAGCGGCTGCGCGGTTATTATTGTCCAGAAGTAAAAACACAAATTATTGGTAACGGTTCACAGGAACGTATCAACAATGAGCCGACCTCCGTATCCAAATGGTTAATATAAACCAGCGATCGCCAACTTAGGGGTCCGCGTACCCCCAGGACTGGAGCAGACTTATGGGACTGCCCGTGAGCGGGAGAAGGACCGCAGATATAAACGGTCCATTTAGCTGCTCCAAGTTCACGCCCTTGGTCGATCCAACGCAACAAACAAAGTAATTGCCCAGTTAGCGTAACTTTTGGGATCCATCTTAGACCCAATTATTAAGTTTGTTATTGTAACAAAACAAGTGTAAAAAAAGATAAATATATCTTTCAAGGCTTATATTAACAGTCAGCTGCCTATACAGGAGTGTCAGGAATCTTTGATTTGCGCACCCAAACCGCTCAAAATATCTGAAAAGTGCAGCAGGCATTTCTTAATGAAAGAGTAAAAACCTATTGGGCAGACTCCAAAAGGTATTAATAGTCATGGTACTAATAGTCATATAAAACATATGACACACACGCATGCAACGTTGCGATGCCGTAATGACCGAAGGAAGTAATAACTTCGTTGTGGAGGATACGCAAGTTAATAACGTTGAAAATTTTGGTCAAATAGGCAATTTAAATGAAAATTCCCTTTATCTCAGCCCAAATGTCGCTTTAATTTATGTGAATTTAAAAATTTGCAGCAGAATTATGAGCAACATCTGTTGATTCCATACCTAATCCCTAGCCGGTTTAGAGCTTGGTTGACATCTATCCTGTCAACAGGGAAAGGCTTTGTACAATAGGACAACTGCGGTTGTAACGGCCAAAGCGCACAACTGAAATTTGTTGTAGGATTACTTCTAGGAGAGTATTCTAGAGGTGCAAATATAAGAAAGAATAAAGAATGTTGTTTGCCACAAAAAAAAAATGTGGGACTTCAGCCGCTATGAAATTAGGTTCTTTAACCAGGAACAAACAAGCGTGCCCCGATTAAATACTTTTCGGTACAAATAAAAGTATAGAAGGCGTATCCAAACATTGAGTAATCCTTTTGGCAGCAAAATTAATTAGCTGAATTCAGTTATCAGATATTAGTCTATTTTTAATGATCTTGAAGCAAAATCGGCTCTAACTTATTTTTAGAAAACAAACAAATTTTACGTCCTAAACATCCTTGGGATGGTTTGCTTAATCTGTCAAATGCTCGACAGCAATTTTCTTGATACAAAGCAATGCGATAGGGATATCTAAAAGTTTTCATTTGAAAACATTTCAGTCTTTATACGGAGTGAACCACCTTATATAGAGTCATCTAATGACAGCACTCAAGCCAAGAATATGGTAGCTAAGGAATGTTGCTTAAAAGACAAGACACTTTCTTTAAAATAGTCTTGTATAGACCGAAATATATTTCAAATTATAAGGCAACATTAAAAATTTTGCCAATCTCCATTATTTTCAAATATTCTCTCTGAATATTTAGAGTTTGATTTTAATAATTACTAGAGTAACAGAGTAATAGAGCTATAATTCACGAACAGAATTTTGCAATTTTGGAAAGTGATGACAAATCTCAATCTCCACTAAATTTGATTTACTATTAGAGTCACCCGGTTCTTCTTTCTTAAGAAAATTTGGGGGCAGAAACTGATCAGAAGAATTGGTCCACCTTGATACAACATATCTTAGTCGGCCCTGAATAACGACCAAATATGGTCACCCAGATTCTTTGCCCAATGTACGCATTTCAATATGGTCTAAATACTGGCTTCCGATAGGAAACGTTCCTGGTTCTGACGGTTGGGATATTGTATACTGGTACCAAATATAAGGATGTCTGCCTTGAAAGGGTACTTTAGACCAGTCATCAGCGTCCCAGGATATTGCGCCAGAATTCGCAAGATACAAAAAAAGTTGACCTTTGGTCTCTGCATATTGTTGAATAGTTCGATATTCACAATTACAAAACTTCAACAATCAATAACTAATCGATTGGGGAGTTGTTGATGACCTCATTGTGAGGTTTGTCTAACTTAACGGTAAGTCGCCATAATTATTGAACACAAAGTAATAAACTGAGGAACCTCAGTTTGATCCACTAACTTTGCAAAATAGACCATAATATTTTGATGCACATACTCCTCCCCCAAAACTGAGGACTATTATTCTTTTAGTATTCAAATGCGTTGAATCTCAAAAATATCATTGAATTGTGTAATGCATTACTGAAATTACAGCTTGGCCAAAGTCGGGAGGAGGCGCCGACAGCTGGGTGTCAGCAAAAGGTACACTGGCTGGGACCACTGCCAGATAGATATATCTGGCGGCACTCTAGAAGTTTACTGGGTGCTCTCGGTGTACACCAAGAGTAGCTTTCTGTCACTTGTGGTCTTCTTGAAGTGGTGAATGATAGAATAACGCACCTCTGGTGTCCGTCGTCTTGCCCAACATGGATCAGATGTCAGAATGCAGCTTATTACGCACAACAACACGGCCCTCTTCTACATGCGTGTAACTGAAGCCTAGGCATGCCCGGAGGTGGCACTGACGTCTGTGTGTCAGCAAAAGGGCACTGGTTGTGGTTGTGACCACTGCCTGCCAGATGCATCTGTCGGTACTCTAGAAGAGTACGGGGCGCTCTCGGTGTTCATCAAGAGCAACTTCCTGCCACTTCCATAAGAACACGACCTTCCTCTACATGGGCTAAAGGAAATGTAGGTAAAGGTAAACATAAAAAAAAGTGCAGACCTGACAGCTTGTCAATTTTGACAAAAAATCACTGTTAGTGACAGTGACAGTGAGTGCCGGGGCCATGCCATTCTCCTTGGTATCGTTGAGATCTTCAACGACTAAGCTAACTGGTTAGGTTAAGATTTTGAAGAAGCCGGACGGTAAGCGATGTTAGGCGAGCCAAAAATGTCACCATCTGGTAACATTAGGGCAACCTCCTCTGCATCGTTGAGATCTTCATCGATGATCAATATTCCGGCAACAGATCCGGGAATAAATCAATCATGAACGCTAAGCCAACTGGCTAGGTTAAGATTTTGAAGAAGATCTCGCTGTTAGATATGCTCCAGATGATGTGGGTCCAGTCCAGACTTGATTACTTCCATCTTCCGTTGGTCCCAGGATGCTCCCATGGCTAAAATTTTAAGCTCTGGTAGAGAGCTGAAAAAAAATGTGACGTGACATATCACGTGAAAAAAAAGAATGTCAGATATATACTGATATATACCAAGGCCGGCTTACCCATACCTGTCATACTGGACATTTCTTCGATACCATGGCTTTAAAGACACGTGGCTTATTGTGGAAATAAAGAGACTACAGATTGTCATATGAACGGATAGAAAGGAAATATAATCATTATTAACAATATTAACTGCGCTACATATAAAGCATTCGGGTTATTTCTGAACTTTTAAGTGTACCCTAGCCAGTTTACATATTGACATGTACAGGGAGACGAAACTTTATACGTTCTACTGTTACATAGCATTGTGGATTAATAACTATATACATGTTGGGTGTATGCAGGGTATTCTCCACATTCGTTCTTCCCTCTGCCTTCGTCTCGAGTGGTGAGATGTTCGACCTCGGGCTAGTGGTATTGAGGGTTCTTGTTGTCTTTTATGTATACGGGAGACCGGGGCATATTGGGACACGGGGCACATTGGGACACTTTAAATTCATCGCCTTAATTGCGATTAAATGCACATTCACACAGAATACGCGTCAGTGATGAGTGAATGTAAACAATATCTAAAAAAGTTTCCAGCGCGATAGTGTCGAAATTACGTTTGTTGCTGAATGTATCAGTTTTTGGTTAACCAAGTAAGTATTTTCTACGTCTGTTCGTAACGCTCTACACAAGCTTATATCTTATATTGTATAATATTATGTATATTCGTACAATTTTACATATATTCTTCATACATTACCGCTATTGGCGGTTACCAAACCATAACTTTTAATTGTCTAGAATTTTTCAATTCATAAAACTCATGTTGGGGTACATTAGGACATCTCAACTGGAGCAGTTTGGGACAGGGAAATAAGGGGAAATGTTCCATTAGAATAGTATGTTCCACTATTTCTATATATTTCATTGTTTGGGACCAGGATCTCGAGTCTAACTTTGAAACTAAAATACTCTCAAATTGACTGCATTCCCGTCTTTCGGAAGTCGACATCAGCTTTGTTATTTTATTGAAATTTCGCGGCAATGTTTGAAATTTTAGGTCGTTGTTATTATTAACAGTTGCAGGCTTGGTGGACGCATACGTTAACATGATTAACAATATGAAGTTTACTTCATCATTATAATATTATGATAACATGTTTAAAATTAAGTAAAATCGTTAAAAACTAAGAAAATCGAGATAACTCAGATATTATGATATTTTGTACCTATAGGGAAACCTGATGTGTTTTGATACCTGGAAACCAAACGTTGAATAAAAAACTCATCATTTTATTTCAAATAACAAAGTTGATATTTGTTCCCATTAGATCGGTAGGGCAATCAACTGGACAGTATTGCGAGGTCCATAGTGAGTATATTCTAAAATTTCAAATACTGGTGTAGTCAAAATTACCGGAACAACGAAATAAATCCTTTGATTAATTGTTTATAACTAAAAAATGATGCATTTTATAAACAGCCTATATATTAAAAATATATTTATACGATACTTGTTAAAGATAAACAAACTTTTGTTTGAAATTTTTGTGTAGTTACTTTTGTGTTCCGGTAATTTTGATTAACCCAGTATATTGAAATTCCTCAACAACCGTTGTAGGTAGTTCATAAAACACACCATACAATCAAGGCACCGTTAGGCTATGTGTTCCTTGATGCTATTGTTCATAAAATAAGACGCTCTATCACCCCTCCAATATTCGGGACGTGAAACAACACAGTCTGTATAATAATATAAAAAATATTTAAATTTCAACTATATTTATCAGGTATAGGCTGGAATGACAGAGGGCAAGATTTTTTTCGTTAGATATACGGTGTCCACTTACAGACATGATTTTTTTAACTTTAAACATGTGACATTTGTGTTACTACATTTGAAAAAAATATAAGATATAATAATCAACTTAACGGCATTTTGTTTGTCCATGTTGATGGTTTGTACTCACCAAACATCAAATTGGTATCTTCAATAATAACCAAGATATTCACTCTGTCCCAATGTGCCCCATGCCTGTCCCAACGTGCCCCAAGCCGGGGCACATTGGGACAAACTGCAAATTGGAAAGAAGTTATTATAATGACCAATCATACTGTATTCAACTTAATATTTCCAGTGTATATACCTGGATAAATGTTTATATTGAGTAGTATTGCCATTACCAACTATTTATTGTGAAAAATAAGGCAACAATATGCGGATGTCAAAATCCGCCCCAATGTGCCTCGGTCTCCACTATACCATTTGGAAAGTAATGATAATTACTCACTCGACTTGATATTACTGTATGGTGTGACCTTCTGAAGGCCAAAGTATAACAATATTTTAAAATTAGTATTCAAATATTCGGCCAACAAGGAAAAGAGAGGATTCTAACCTAAAATATGATTCACCGAGGCGCAAATGGCATAAATGAGTAAATTTCGCATAAATAAATAAATTTCCCCTTATTTCCCTGTCCCAAACTGCCCAGTTGAAATGTCCCAATGTGCCCCAACATGAGTATTATGAATTGAAAATGTCTAGGAAATTGAAGGTTATGATTTGGTAGCCGCCAATAGCGGTAATGTATGAAGAATTTGTGTATAATTGTACGAATATACATAATATTATAGAATATAAGATATAAACTTGTGTAGAGCCTTACGAATAGACGTAGAAAATACTAATTGGTTAACCAAAAACTCATACATTCATCAACAAACGTAGATTCGACACTAACATGCTATTTTTTTGATATTGTTCACATTCACTGACGCATATTCTATGTGAATGCGTATTTAATCGCGAATCATTAAGGCGGTTAATTTAAAGTGTCTCCCCTACTATTTATTTTCAATAACGCGGCAATTTAAATGATGATCCTAAAATTGTGCGCGTCACACTGTACACTGTCATCTAGTATTCATCGACGTATCTACTATTGGTTCTCAATACCCTTGGGCGAACTAGGGTTATGAAAATTTAAAGTTGAGGATGGTTCTAAAAATTGTAGGAAACGAAAACAAGTTGGGTTTGGGAATTTACGGTTTGGCTTTTTAGCTGCAGTATTAATGAATTCTTTAATAGCAGTAGATAAGTAGTAGTAGATCGTTTTGCGTTTCAAATTTATAGCAAATAGTAATGAACATGTTTTTATTGTTCAGCATGTTCCCATATCACCATCAGGTATTTTGGCGTTTAGTCACAGATGCATAATGGTCTTTGACATTGATGAAAACATTACTAAATATGCAAACAGTTCCAGCTAGTAAACATAGCTTTAAGAAGATATAATCAAATATCATGGAGCTACAAATTAGGACATTCTTTCTAATATTTATCAAAATAACTATGTTTGACTGCTACTCACAAGAACGGCATTGAAATATTTCTATCACGTCAGGTTTTCTAGTGATGTCAAAATGCAAAATTATATTTATTCTAGGCAATGTTTACGAATTTATAGCCGCAGAACCCAATATCTTACAAATTTCAAAACGATCTCAAACAAAACCGCAAGCTGTGTTCTTGGTACTTGTCATCCTCAAAGTTAGTTACTAGTTTACTAACAAGCTACTGTACATCGATGTGTCACTGTAAATACAGCCCACACTGGTTGTATATGTATACTCGACACACACTGACATTAACACGATATCACACCAATATGTTGATAATAGTTTTTGTGTCGACCTAAAACTTTCATACTCATAATCACAATTACTTTCTAAAAAATAAATCAATAAGAAGCTTCATGTGGATTTATTTGCTTCTTCATTTGTTTATATCTTTTCGTTGTCTAATTTTTTACTCACACTGATTTACTTTGTTGTGTTGTTATGGGGATATGTCTCCGTTTTTGCATTGTTTGGTATGTATTTTATTTTTGCTTTACATTGGTCTGTCAATATGTTAAACGGCTACCACATTTTAAGGATTTGTAACATCAAACGAATGAAAAGTTTCACAAATGAAAAGTTTCACTAAATACCAAATCTATTAGTAAACACAGTTTACTGACTAAGTAGGTTATCCTTGACTAGTCATTGTGATGGTGCATAAAAAAATTGTGAGGGTTTCTGGGGTAAAGCCGACCCCACACTCATGAAAAAGCCAGGTAGGTAACCAGAATAAGAGTCTTGTTCTGACTCACACCGTTTGCTCCATATATACTGAGCTGCAAAAGTTTGGAATAAATATAAAAATGAAAAACACTAGGACACGTCTGTCGTATTTGATAAAATAACACATCTGTGAAGTCAGTTTCAAATTTTTTAGACTTATATTGAATTCGAACTTTTACATTGAATTCTTATTGCGTGTTTACAGTTCCCTCGTTTGTATACTGGCAGTGTAAATATGTTACGGCCTTTAAATATGAAACATTTTCAATAATCGTAGGCACATTGAAGGACGTTCAAAATGGGGAATCTAATGATAACACTGGTGAACATTGAATTTATGACTAGAGCTTTGGTACCAGTTTGTAAATCCGAATACGAATCTGTACTCGAGAGTTTTGGATTCTGACTTGTCAGAACCGCCTACTCACTTTATAAGTACTAATTTTTCAACGTAGAAAGCTGTGATTTTATATTTCATAATAAAATTTACTTTTAAAAAGTGTTTTTAATTAACAGTTTGTAATAAATTATTAATATAATTAATTATTAATATATAATATTAATAAATAATTTTTAATAAATTGGTAATAAATAAATGTACTTAACAAAAATAAAAATAAATGTATTTAACTCAAATTAATATTTTCAGTACTGATCCGTAAAAGTTACACCAATTAAACAAAATCAAAATTGCACCTTTTTAAAGATTAAAATTTGCTGAGTAAGCACTAATAAATATCTATTTCAGTTGTCGCATTTTTTTTGGGACACGTTGTATATTCTAGAATAAACGGCTAATAGAATATACAATCTAGAAGAAACGGCTCAAAATGGTAAAAATAGCCTTTTTTTGTTCAATAAATGCATTACAATCTAGTTATAATTGACTAATGAGTAACTTAATTTACTAGTATAACAGCCTAACAAGCACCCATCGATGTCTCTCAGTTAGTCCTGGCTTAGTGGGCACGATTTTTTGCGAACTATGTAGCACTGTTTCTGCTTTTAGAACTAACACCTACAACTAGCAATTACACCGCTTTTGCTACTAACTCACATTCACACTAACTCACATTCATGCATTGACAATGCATACCTTATTTTGAAAGGTCTGGACAATTCTAGTGTTGCTTTTTTGGTGCAACCCCAGAGTTGAGCACCATACGTCCACGAATTTGCCGGTACAAGAGAAGCTTATTATGTACAGACAGCGTGGAGTTTCTTCCTAGCAGCCAGTACATCTCTCTGTAACGGATCCCTAGATCCAGTATTTTTTTTTTTACATGGGCTTTCCAGCGGAGCCTGGTGTCTAATGTCATGCCGAGATATTTGGCTGTGTTTGCGTACGGTACTATTTGGTTATTAATAGTAATCGGGATGTGTTGAATTTTCTTGTTGGTGAAGTCAACATGTACTGACTTGAGTTCGTTTAGTTTAATTCTCTTTTTCTTTGTCCAGACCTGAAAATGATCAAGCGCTGTTTGGAGATTTATCGTCGTTTCTTCATTGCTGTTCCCAGTAGCTAGGATAGCCGTGTCCTCTGCAAACGTTGCGACAGTTTTATTTTCTAAAGCTGGGAGGTCGCTGGTGTAGAGTAGGTAAAGAACCGGCCCTAAAACACTACCATGCGGCACTGCTGCATTTATTTCCTTCAGGAGAGACCATGCATCACCTTTGACTCTAAAGTATCTCTCAGTCAGGATTTTAATAGTTGGGCAACTGTTTCGGGAGGAAACTTTCTAATTTATTGTTCAGAGTTTCTTGCAAGAATTTACCAAAGGCCTGTCCCACATCTAGGAAGACTGCGGAACAAACCTTTTTTTCCCTCTAAAGCCTTTTCGATTATGTTGGTTATTCGGTGTATCTGATAATAGTAGAGTGTTTATTCCGAATTCCGAACTGATGGTCTGGAACAAGACTTTTGCTCTCAATTATTGGCTTCAATCTATTGAGTACTAATTTTTTAAAGATTTTTGATAAGATGGGCAAAGAAATAGGTCTATAAGACGTTGTTTCGTGTGGAGGTTTCCACACTTCACTTCCCGGCTTCAGTATCATGATCACCTCTGCTAAGATAGCTTAAGGTAACTTTTAGGTATGCAACCCAATTACAGTGATCAAACTATGAAAAAATTGTTTTTGTTTTGTTGGGCGCCGACCCTTAAACAAACGTCATCAGTACTTCAATGCCAATTGTAAGCATATGTAGGATTTAAATAAAAAGTCCATCATTAGGGATTACTTTGAGACCCCCATAAGTCCGTAGGTTATTGGGTTAAGTATAAATAAATACGCAATCATTGCAACAATCACGAATATTTGAGTCTTTGGCCAGTTCTAACTCAGAAATGTGATGTGATCGACTCTTCTTGTCCTTGACAAAACTACTTATTAAGTTACCCTTCGAAATAAAGGATAATTAATGATTCATGTTAGAAAATCTTGCCACACGGTGTAATTGTTCCTTTTGCCGCGTCGCCGTGGCATTAATTAGCAATTTGTACTTTTAATGTTTGATTTTAATACAAAATTTCACCATTTACCATCAAATTTCAAATTATCTTATAAGGAAACTAATTAATAAATAATATAAAAAAGGAGAAAATATCGAAAAGTTTAAAATAAATAATCACAACTGTAATATAAAAATGAAGCATCTTTACTTTGTTTTAAATATCCATAATTTAAAGCATAATTTCTTGACATAATGGTACACTTTATGCTTACTTTACTAGGCAGTTTTCAATCCACAAAATATTTTGATATGTATAAATAAAGTTCACTTTAAATAAATGTCTTTTTCAACGTTATACAAACTTAATCATGAATTCTAATCTGTAATCTATAACACGGAATAAAACAACCGGCTTAATTTGACCTGCATCATTTTTTACATTTTTATAATCATTTTATCGGACACATGCGTAGAGTAGGTCCCATGCTGTGATGTAAATTCGTGGATTATTATTATCTTTTACGTAACGGCGATACCCTCTAGCTGTGACCCCAACATGTTATTTTTGTGGACACTGAGTGTCCAGATAATTTAAAAATAATTAGTTTATATATTTGATGATATCGTCTAAATTTATGGGTATTTCTAGATAATTCTAAAAGCTATTCACACTTTTTATAAACGTCACTAAAAAATAACTTTCGCCGCTGAGAGTTTATTTACAATAACAACTGTATCTTCAAAATAGTTATCGGTGGACAAAGTTACATTTTGCAATGACGTTACATACAGTAAATTTCCACCGATTTTAATTTATAGTTTATTTCAAATTTAATTTTAAACGCCTTTAATTTTTTTAGTTTTGTTTGCATTCGAAAGAAAATATGAGTGTAAGCGGAGCTGCAGTTGATAAAAATTACCTTCCATTAACCGCTATGTTGTTCTTCCGTATGTTCGCGCCGGATTGGATGTCAGTATTAAGTTAAGACATTTATCACCCTTATTATTTTCTACACTTTTGTTACGTGGATTTTTAACCATACCCACACGGGAACAAGCCCATCTACCGCTGGTGTTAGGAATAAGAGGATTCAAAATTTGACCCGCCAATTTGCTACACCTGATTTTAAAGTATTTAAAAATGTTTGAGTAACGTGCAAGTCAATTAAGAAGTCAACATGTGGGCAATTTTACAATGCGTATTTCAAAAATAATAACTAGAGTGGTGGTGATAAAATTGTGCCCTATGTATGGTCTGGGGTGCTGACGTTTAAAGAAAACGGTTTTAGTAGATGTACTCAGAGGATTATATTACTCAGTCGTAACGTACTCAACACGTTAATACGTTTTTTTTTGTGTCAAGCCAAGAAACAACATTTTTAATTAAAAATATTATAATATTTCATCATATGATGAAGAACCTTGTTTACTATAGGGCTCCTAAAGTTTAATAAACTAGATTTATTAAGTTTTCTCAAAATCACGTGTACCCAAATGTCTCTCCCTTAGCCTGTATCATGCTTGCTTTTATTGCAAATAGCTTTGTTGAGATAAATTGCATTGCGTTTCATTCCGCGTTACAATACCACGACATACACTTCTAGACAACCTAAGCAATCCTATATCATTCCATACAACTTACTTTTATCTACTTACACCTACTTAAAAATGTTTTTGGAATGTGTCCATGTCCACATAGGTATATAAAAATGAATATTCTCAAAAAAACTGCCTGTATTCCTTTTTAAAATATATTAAAATTCCTTAGGTACCGGTTTCGTTGGTTACAACATCAGCAGCCTAAGAGGGCATGTAATTAAAAACACAAGCGTAGTACATGTGCCATGTGCGTGTGTGAATGACGACCAAACAATTATAGAGCCAGTTTTTTTCGAGAATATTAATTTCTTTAAATGTGTCCCACAAATTTCATGTCTGGCTATTATACCTGGCTATTCCCCTGGCACTTTGATTCACTATTACTGCCAATATATTTCACGCTTGCGTGTATAAAGCTATGAGCTGATCCGTGTTTAGTTTGGTGACTGTCGTCTCTATTCTGGCAAGAGGCAATTTTTTGCAACTTAATCATTATGTTTTTACTATATTTTTCCTGTAAGAAGTTAAATAGTGAACCACCCAATTTGTAAGATCAATAAAAACATTGTTTCTTTGGTTATTCCTAACCTTTCTTGAAAACGTTCTTCCCCTGGCCCTGCCATGTCTGTACATGGTCAATGACATACAAAGTGACCACGGGTGATACATTTATTAAATATACTAGCAATAAAACAAATAAAAATAATAAATAAATAAATCTTTATTTAAAATTATGCAAAGATTCTAATAAATATTGACTTTTAATAATATATACATTGTATTATTTCATCAATTCCCAACCATAAAGTATATATACCTTTATCACCAGGCCAATGTATTTCCCCTGTTTTAGTTTCAGTAAAAAGTAAAAAAGAATGGGACATGAGATTGCAGACATAGGTACTCCTACTAACTGTTAGATGATAAAATTTTTAAATAAGTGTGCTAAAACTTAAAATTTCTTAGTTTTGCCAATTTTCAATTTCCAAAATTGGTTAATATGCTTAATGCAGAAATTTAAAATATAATATATATCGACCAAATCAATATGAAACAACATAACTGCCATCTGACATCTGTAATAAATAATTCGCCAGATTACAGTTCAAATTTTAATCAGAGGAACGACTGTTGTTCATTTACGTACTGTTTCAGTCAGCTAAAAACAATTATCAATTTTTAGAATGTTAGCAGGAATCTGTACTTGAACGAGGTTAACAGTGGACCGATATGAAATAATAATTACGTAGCATGCGATATCGATTGTTTTCATAATTATTCGAACCTTGACTGTATCGTATATTTATTGCTTAGGAATAAAATTAATCGAGCAGTTCGCATTTCTGTACGAAACTAGTGGACCATTCTATTCTGCAAAAGTTAAATTAAATCACGGATAATTATACACTGTCTTATAATTATACACAATATGTTATACAACGACGTGTTTGTTTAACCGAAACGGGAATTTCAGTTGTGCTTTTATTATAGTTAACCTAGTAAATTGTAAATTTTTTTAAAATGATTAAATAGTCCTGACTATTGTTAGTAACTTTATCCAAAGTATGTTTTTTTAGTTTATTTGTACTTGCTATTCTTAAAAATAGCTATAAAAAATGTATAGTAATTAAAAAAAGAAATAAATAAAATGTCTTTTTAGTACTAATGTTTGTGTTGGTAATTAATAAATCTAACAATTATCTCTATAAAAAATGCAATGTACCTCCTTCTTATTCTAAAACCAAGATTTTTAACTGATTTTTATTGAATTTTTACTTACGTTTTAGAAATAACTTGTATTGTAAATTAAGATTGTAACATTTTACAAAACTTTAGACCGAATTCCAAAACAATCATAATTTTCAAATTTAAAAGCTTAATATCTAAACAATACTCATTAAAAAACTGGTTTGCAAGCTACTGTACATTCTTCTTATAATTGCCATATAAAAGTTTATAGTCGCGGACACAGGTGGACGTTACTTAATAAGCTATAGTAGTTTTTCTATACATTATGGTGTGTGAAATGTGTTAAATTTGGTGTTTTTCAGCAGAATATTAACTTAACTAACGTACATTTTGGCTATACAGCAACCTGCAATACTCCCAGCCCTTTAAGAGCATCTTTCCCTCATCCAGTGAGGGTAAATATTCTGGGACATTAAAGTTTTTACTAAACGCATTGGGATTAAAAAATTAGCCACTAGCCACTAGTTTAACGATTGAGAGTAAGAAGTCGTGCATAATTATTTACAGCTGCTATTTGTATCATGTTGTAGGAAATACAATCGGTTTTAGTAGACGTAAATATCCTAATATAAATTGCGTCCATCTCAACACAAGCAAAACCATTTTAATTAAACACAAACGCGTCTACGTACGTCGTAGGATAATCATACATTAATGATTTCGTATACTGACGTAATGAAATAGATTATCCTTCAGGGGCAAACCGTTCTAGCTCGTTTCATTGTTTCGTTGATGATGTTTGGGATTGTTTGGGTCGGCCTGGAGCACTTCATGATGAGAAATATTTGATTGGTTTGCAATTATCCCCAATATGAGATGGGCCCGAAATTACGAGGAAATGAGATCAATTTAGAGCCGAGAATTGCCTGCTATCGGTCAGTTCTGACTCGGCAGGTCAACGGCGACAAAATATTTAGATAACACGAGCATCATTCCGTGCCAGATAGTGGGTATATTTGTTTTACTATAAACAGCGTTTATCAACAGTGGTTTTGTTTATAGACTGTGTGTATATAACATAAGTTAGTAAAACATACCATTTTTAGTGTTTTTATCAAACGCCCATGATACTGTGAGCTTGGCAACAGAGTATTTTAACTGGCAGACCGGCAGTCCGTGTTAGATAATTCTCTAGTAAACAACATACAAAATATAAATAATTGTGCAGTAAACACGTTTCTACAATAAAGGTCATTTTTATTTTGAACAACTAAAATAAATTTTGCGATTTAACCAGCAAAATTTTGGACAAAATACTTTTGCAGATTGGTTAGATTGTTTATGATTGGTAGACAAAAGAAGGTCATTCAAATTTTAAAAAAATTTACAACCCGCGAATGCAGGAATGTAACAAACAATATAAAAACGATGATAACATTAATTGGAATTTTCTCAGTTAAAAGTTTATAAAATGTCTTTGATTAAGTGTCATAATATTTTGAGCTAATTCTGTTTGAAGTTATTTAATATAGTTTTGACAGGTCAAATCAAATAATTTTAACCAAATTGTTAAACAAATTTAACAGGCTTTTAATTTTATTCTACCTAACCGGGCATATAAATATATCCTTTCTGGTATATCCCAGCAATAAATGGTAAATAAGGTTGTTGTAGTTCGGGTATTTTTGGTCGGCCCGTGGATTGTTTTTGAAATTCTACTTATACATATTACAATACTTGATATAGTTTTAAATACATCTCATTTGATTCGTTGAACCTATTGGTTCCATTAATAAAAAAAATTCAATTCATAAATTTTTTGCTAAAGTTATTAATTCAGTGGCATTTGCGTTTATGTCTAGACACAATGCAGTAAACTAAATAAAAACACGTGCGTATGGTTGAAACTAAAAACCTGAAGGTAAAATATTTTTTTGCGCTTTTCCGGTGTGGAGGCATTTTTAAGTTATGTAAGATGGTATAAAAACAACCGTCAATGACTGTTCATTTATTTTTAAAATCGTCAAATCACTAGAAATGAATCTTGATTCACTTGTAGATATTATTTGCTGTACAAAAGCAACTTCAGAATTTTGCACTAAAAATGATTTCAATATTCGGTAAAAATAATTATCATGTCCATTTTTTTAATGATTGATATGGTAAAAGTTGTCACTTACAATCGGGATTGACATAAAGCATCATGCCGAGATTTTTTGGAGTAGACTGATGCAATACCAACGCGTTTTAATACAAAAGAAACCTAATCTAAATAGAAAGAAAGCGTTAGATTTTTAATATATGTAGGGTAGAGCGGAGCTTAAAGGTCCACGGGTAGAAAGCAGGGTTCGCATGAATGGGTCCGACACGAAAAAAAAAAACCGGTGGGTTTTTTCGGGGCACACCATTTTGAAATAATTTGGAGTTTTTTTAATTGGGTTGGCTTAAAATAAACAAAGGTGTTTAGTGAAGACTCGTCACGGGCAAAAGTAAATTTCAAATGGTAATACAGTTTCTATTTTACTTTTAAACGCAAACAAAAAATATAGATACTTTCAGTTAACAATTCAGAACAAAACTTAACTTGTATTCTTATTCACTCAGTCATGTGAAAAAGTGTGTTAAGAGGCTGGTTCAACCTAACTTCCGGACTGTTCTGGTGGTACCGTATTAGTCCAATTATTCAAAGTGTATAGTGCTTTTGTGGGTTAATTATTGAATAATGATGGCATCTTGTAAGATGACAACAATCTTAATTAACTATTCTAGTACGCTAAACCTCCATATTTATAATATCCATGCCCTATTCTAAACAATTGCTGCTCAAAGATAGACGTATAATTGGAGGACGGGTAATATCCTGATTTCAGGAATAACTTTTCAATTATTTATTGTTGCGATTTGCCGCGGTACTTCACTTTACGTCAACGTACAATTTCAAAAAAATGCAATAAATGAAAAGAAATAAAGCCACACCTTTGGAAAATCAGCGTGGTATTTCCCAATTTTTCCATTCATGTTCGAGTCTACACAGTGTGGCCATCTACGATGTTCTCTAGAACTAGTCATTATACGAAGATAGTAATGGGTCTATCTCTATCTACCATATACCACAAAAAAAGTCTGTAACTCGCTAAAATTCACGATTAATTCACAAATCAGATCTTATAATCTGAAACTATAGAAAGAGGATTTCTAGACAAGAGATGTGTTCACTAATTTTCATAATTTCCATAAACTGACAACAAAATCACCGAGGTATGCTGAAGATTACCGATTCTTTTATCAAATTTCTTGGTAATATTACTGGAAGACAACCATATTATTATATGAGAAATGTTGTATAATGGGACATAGTTGACTTGTCAACAACTGGGTCCAGATGTTTTTTCTTCTGAAGTGCATAGTGTAATGAAAATTTACAACAAACCGCGGATAGTATTGGAATTAGCCCCGAAGAACCGAACAAGCATTACGACCCATATGCGTGTGAACTAATGATAGTGAGGATCAACGTTTTTGTGATTTTAAAATAAAATACGAATTACAAATTGGTAAATAAGGATAATTTATTAAGTGTTATGTTTTTCTTATGCGTTATCAGATTTCTGTGCTGATGTTGATGCTGTACATACGTATGTACAGTATGTACATTAGGGTGGTCCAAAAAACGGACTTTTTGCTGGAGGGCAACGATCCCCCCAATCTGTTCGTTTTCCGGAAAAAAAAATTCTCTCCAAATTTGAGAAAAATCGGTTAACATTAACACGTGCCACCCAGCACCTCAAATTTCCCATTTAAAATACATTGCAAAAATACATATTTTTTTCCTTTTCTTTTCTTATTTCGGATTTAGAAAAAAAGTTGCGGGAGATTACCAGAAATTGTTCAGAAGTCCCCAAGGAATAAATCCACAACCTATATTTTTTTTTCACCACCCCCACT
Source organism: Melinopterus prodromus (assembly GCA_964023965.1). Lineage (NCBI taxonomy): Eukaryota > Metazoa > Arthropoda > Insecta > Coleoptera > Scarabaeidae > Melinopterus > Melinopterus prodromus. The sequence continues at coordinate 60,152,960 of OZ030391.1, read as the reverse complement.
CTCCCCAGCAATAACATAAATATGAGGCAACATTTTCTCCAAATTTGCAATTTTACAATGTTACGTGTATTTATTTTGTTTTTCATAAAGTATTATTAATGGATTACTAACATGTTCTTTTGTCATCAATTAACTAACTTCAATTAGTTTAAACAATTACAAATTGTTTAAATAAAAATATACAATGTCACGAACACATTATTATATTTTTTTGCAGAAATTATTAGATTATTGGCATTTTTGTCATTTATTAACTAATTTGCATTGTTTAAACAAATACCATTTGTTTAAAGAAAAATATGCAATGTTACTGACATTTTTTTTGTATTTTCTGGCAGAAATTACTATTAGATTATTTGTATATTTTTATTATTTATTAACTAATTTGCACTTGTTTAAACATACTATTTGTTTAAACAATGATATACAAAGTTACGTACATATTTTTCTATTCATTTTACGAACACTCCATATAAAAAAAGCTCTCGACTTTGATATCGAGACTCGATTAAATGCGAGACAACTCAAATAATCGTATTTGGTTCGGTTCCGAAAGAAACTAGCTCGACTTGAAATTCGAGGCTTGAATTAGTCTCGAACAGCCCTAGTCTTATATTGCTTAGCTTGTACTGCTTACGGTATTTTGATTTCGTTGTTAGCTGTTTCGACTTGTGTGTTTGCACATTGCATCATTGAGAATGTTAGGTTCTAAAGAATTGCGAAAAACCATATATTTGATTAATCATTATGATCACCAAATTATCGGGAATAAGCTTCCATGCAATAAGCAAGTAATGAGAGTGTTGTTTTACAATATGAGATGTGTAAAACTAAGTTTAAGAGCAGGTGCACATCTTGCGGTCGACGAAGTGAAAGTATTTTGGGCAAAAGCAAACCTTCCTACGCGAGATCAGCAACGTTGCGTGGAAAAGCCAGAAGATTTATATTCCCAATACAGAACAATACAAAAGAGAGCGGGTCAGAAAACATCGGCACAAACTAAGAAAGAAGATGATTTTCTGGAGAAGCTGGATGGGCTTTTTGATATTGCACCACACGAAGTACTACAGGATGCTAATGTATCAGAAGAACAGAAAACATTTCTGATGAACCAAAGGAAGAAAGGCCGAGCCGGACGGGCCGAGCAAATACGTTATTATATAAAAAAAAACTGTGAAATCCGTTTTTCATATAATAATAATTTCTGCAACAAATACAAAAATGTGTCCGTGACATTGTATATTTTTGTTTAACTAAATGGTATTTCTTTAAACAATTGAAAATTAGTTAATAAATGGCAAAAAAATCCATTAATTAAATAATAATTTCAGCAAAAAGTAGTAAAAATTTGTCTGTAACATTGTAATTTTGTTTACAGTTGCAAATTAGTTAATAAATGACAAATATGCCAATATTCCAATAATTTCTGCAAAAAATATAAAAATGAATCAGCTACATTAAATATTTTTTTAAACAATTTGTAATTGTTTAAACATTTTTTTTAAATTAGTTCATAAATGACAAAGGGACATGTCAGTAATCCATTAATAATAATTTATGCAAACAAAAATGGAAAAAACATTGTAAAGTTGTAAAATTGGAGAAATATTTGCCTCATATTTATGGTACTGCAGGGGAGGGTGGGGGATGGTGAAACAAAAATAGTGGCCGTGGATTTGTTTCTTAGGGAGTTCTAAACAATTTCTGATTATCTCCCGCAACTTTTTTTCAAAATACGAAACGTTAAACAAAAAATGAAAAAAGATGCTTTATTGCAATGTATTTTAAATGGGAAACTTGGGGTGATCGGTGGCACGTGTTAACGTTAACCGATTTTTCTCAAATTTGGGGGGAATTTTTATTTTTGGAAAAGAACAAATTGGGGGATCGTTGCCCTCCAGCAAAAAAAAAAGATTTTTCTAGGTATAAATTTGGACCACCCTAATGTACGTACATACGTATGTTATCACTTCATAAACCGTAGACAAATGTTAAAGTTATATAAATATATGATAAATATCTCAAATCTTCAACATAGATTATGTCAACAATTTATCATAGTAATTTTTAGAATTACCATGTTATGTTGGCAAGCATTTTAAAGAATCACACAGACTGATTACGTGTGCAAAATAAATTAAAACAGCGTTATTTACGTTAGATCATATAATGTTGACCGCACGTCGGCGAAGTTTATCTTGTTCCAAACAAGCTTTAGAGAAAACGTCGACAACCCCGCTCAAAGACCAATTCTCGACTGATCTGTCCAAAGTTATCAAAAACAGCCAAGCGGCTGTCGATCAGCTGTTGGAGTCCCCTCTTAAGAATAGACAAAATAAGAATCACCATAAACACATTGAGTTCACCAGTTGTCACGGTTAGTGGTGTCCATGTCAAGCAAATATCTATAGGTACACTTGCACCTATTTAACTGCTTTTGCGGCCTGTAAACGGTTTGGGTTGTTGTTTTGTTTTTTGTCCCACAAACGTTTTGGTTATCTTGGTTATACACTTACTGAAACGATATCAGTTCCCGTTTTGACTTTGATCACAAACACATTAATTTTGCTCATTTACGTGTAATAATAAGTACCTACTGTCGAATTTTCAATAGATTTGTTTCGGTTTTACCAAGGTTTTGAATACGGTTACGGGTTTTACAACATAAAAAAATCGGTTACGGTATGGTTTTGGTTAATATTTACTATTGCCCACTGTTACCCGAAAGTCCCCAAAAAACCCCGAAAAGAACCACCTGGGCACAGGGGTTGGGTTAAAAAAAATCGTAGTTCTTCAAATCGGTTGAAAGGTCCACCATAAGTATCGCGACGCTGCAGGAGGAAGATAAACGCGACAATACGACGCGCGTCGTTTTGACAATTACTTACAATTACTATTAATTTTATTAGCACTTTATAATATAGACTAAGAGCCAGTGGCCGACACTCTTGCGGTAATTTATTAAACCCTATGTTTTTGTTAATAATGTTTTTAATTTAAAATAAGAGCTATCGATTTCGTCATTTCGACATCATCAGGCTTATTGTCACGTGGTAAAATCTAAAATTAACTTGCAGGGTGTCAATGCACTTGTAGTATGATGACATAAATGCGTTTGACTCCTGTGAATGTAATAAACTTTATTTAACTTTTCACAATGTATGTTGATAATGTAACAATTTTAATAATGCGTATGTCTGTACTCTCGGGCTTCTTAAATCTGTCCTATGTGTCCTATGTCTAGTCTCTCGGCTTCTTAAATGTGTCTTGTGTATTTCGTTTCTGTCTTGCTGACTATTTGAACTTGACATAACTTGTTGTTTCAAAATCCTGCCTACTTAATCGCATATTACCACATTCCTCCCCCACAAAGAAAATATACAATAGAAGTTAGATTTAAAATCCTAAACGATCCGGAGGTGCACGTCCTCTCGGCGGATTTCGTCTTAACAGTTTCTTACTCGATTCCGGTGTTGACTTTGTCGTTTCTTCGTCTATTTCATTTGGTTGATATAAGGAGGCATCAGCATTTTGTTTTTCCAAACAATTGGAAACGGTTGTTGATGGTTGAATATCAACTGTTGTATGATCTCTATCTGATTGTCCGCCATCTTTTGCATTATCTCCAATATTATCCTGTTCAGGACAAGGGTCAATTCTTTTTCTCAACTGGTCGCTGTGCTTACGGCGCGGAACACCTTGGATATTTACAACATAAGAAAGTGGTCCAGTTTGTTTTTCTACGTAACCGGGAACCGAACCCTTTTCTAGTGGTTTATTTACCCATACCGTTTCCCCCTCCTCAAAATGTTGCTGGACGGCAGCACGATCATGATTTTTTTTCTGTGATATTTGTTCGTGCTCCATGTTTTTGGTAACATCAGGTTTTAGCAAATCAAACCTTGAACGAAGATGATGCCCAAACATTAATTGACTCGGTGTTCTGTTGGTTGACCTCCTAATAGTATTTCTATATCTGACTTGTGTAAACAATTTTCTTTGTAATAACACCAATAAAGATTATTATTATATTATTATAAGAAAAAAGGAAATTGTTCAGTCTATGAGCTTGGTCCAAAGTTTGGTCACTTGAACGCATTCTTTCCTTGAAAGTTCTCACTGCGCGCTCCGCAAGGCCGTTTGATTTCGGATGATATGGAGTTACTTTAATGTGGGTAATGCCATTTTCACTGCAGAAATTTTTGAAAGTATGTGAAGTAAGTTGTGGCCCATTATCCGTTACGATGAATCTTGGTAACCCGAAACGGGCGAATATATCACGTAAGGTATTTATAGTTGTGCTTGATGTTATGTTCCTCAATGGTACTATCTCGAGCCACCGGGTATACGCATCAATAAGCACCAACCACATTTTTCCCTCGAAAGGGCCGGCAAAATCTAAATTAATGCGAGACCAAGGCTCTGATGATATACCCCCATGGGTGCAATGGTGCACTGTGGTTATTTTGCCTGGCCTGTTGACAGAAATGACACTTGGCGATGGCATTATTTATGTCTACGTTAATATTTGGCCAGTAAACATGCAGCTTCGCCAACGACTGCATAGCAGTTGTACCGGGGTGACCGTCGTGTAGCATCGCCAAAACTTCATTTTGCAGGGTAGTCGGAACACATATACGTCCTTTCCATAATAATATATCTTCTTCATAAGAAAGTTCTGTTCGTTTTTCATAAAACGGTAGTATATCGTTTTCAATGCATCTCTTATCTGGCCAGCATGTTGTTACGTATCGGATGATCTTAGAAAGGGTCTTGCTTTTCTGCGTTTCTTCTTTTAATTGATGCTTTCCCACAGAAAGTGTTCCTACCCTCAGGTGAAGCAGTTGTGCATGGTGTGGAATTCCTGGCTGATTTGTGATGGTTTTCAAAGGAAGTCTAGACAAAGAATCAGCAGGGCAGTTTTCTTTTCCAGGATGATATTTGATGTCAAAATTATAACTGTTGAGTGTCATGGCCCATCGTAGTAACCTGTTACTTGCAATTTTAGGCGTTTGTCGGTTCTCTCCGAAACTGCGTTCTAAAGGTTTGTGGTCGGTGTTAAGGGTAAACCTTCTACCATATAGGTACTGGTGGAACTTTGTAACTGAGTAAACCAGACCTAATGCTTCCTTATGAATCGTAGAGTAACGCGTCTCCACCTCGTTGAAAGAACGAGATGCAAAAGCAATTGGTCTTAATGTTCCATCAGGGAATTTGTGAGACAATACCGCTCCAACGCCCGCATTACTGGCGTCACTAGATACTACTAGAGGCTTGTCAGGATCGTAGTGGACTAAAGTATCGTATGATGTCAAACTGACCTTCAGCTTATTAAATAGCCGCGTGTCATCTTCGGTCCATCCCCATGTTGTATTTTTCTTCAAGTGACGATGTAGGGGAACGCATTTCACGTGAAGATTTTCGATAAATCTTCCATAGTAAGTTATTGTGCCGAGAAAAGATCGCAGTTGTGTTGTGTTCTCAGGCACTGGCATTTGCTGTATGGCTTCAATGTGGTCTCCTGTTGGTTGTAAACCCTTTTCGTCAATTCTGTGGCCTATGTATGTGACACTATTCCTGAGCCAGTCGCATTTTGTTACCTGGGTTTTAATTCCAGAAAACTGCAGACGACGCAGTACTTCCTTCAATCTTTGGGAGTGCAATTGTAGATTTGGGGCCGCTATCAAAATGTCATCGAGATAACAAACTACACCGTCTATGCCCGCCAGTATCTGGTCCATTGTGTGCTGGAACAATGATGGTGCAAAACTGATACCAAATGGTAACCGTGTGTAGGCAAAGTAACCTTTGTGAGTGGCAATGACTAAATATTTTCGGGAATCCGAATGAACTTTCATTTGGAGATAGGCATCTTTGAGATCTATTTTTGAAAAGTATTTTCCACCAGACAGTAATGTCTTCGAACCTCGGTAAAGGATAGTCATCAATTTGAACGTATTTATTTATGGTCACTTTAAAATCGGCGCAAATTCTAATTTTTCCGTTTGATTTCATAGCAACGACAATAGGGGAGGCCCATGAAATCGGATTAATCGTTGCGTTTACAGGCTCTAAGACACTTTCTCGGACTAATCTATCCAGTTCAGCAGCGACTTGGTCCGGTAGTGCTAAAGGCACGCTTCTTGGGCGGAATCTTTTTGGTACGATGTTATCTGAGATGTGAATTTTTGCATAATGACCCTTAATAGTACCTAAAGAGTCTTCAAAAAGTTCTGGAAAATTTCGCAATACTTCGTCTACTAACTTTTTGTTTGTTCTATCTTCTCCCCCATTTTTATTTTGACCAGTAATGTCGATCTGATTTTTATTCATTTGACAAACTTTTGCACCAGGTGGTAGAGGTAAATCAAAAGCTAAACACCAATCTAACCCAAAAAGTGATATGTCGTCATCTTCTGTTACATATATTGGCAAAGTCATTTGCTTTCTAAATGCTTTTACTTGTACTAATGATTTCCCCAATGTCTTCACTGGTTTATCACCATAAGCAATTAAGTCTACAGAGTAAGTTAATTCACGCTTACCAATGCTTTTCCAGACTGTTTTGCCAATTACAGCGTGTACTGAACCGGGGTCGTAGAGCATTTCTGTGTCCTGACCGTTTATTTCGGTTAATAACATTACTTTATTAAATTTACCAACTTTGCGAATATTTAGTAAAGCTCTGTCATCAACCGTAATATCTTGATATTTTTGACTTTCATCGGCTGATGAATTGGCACTCTCCGTGTCGCTATGCACTTTCACACAGCGCGCTGAATGTTTCGGGGTCTGTCTGGATTTTGAAGATTGCTTGATTGTTGCATTTCCTGAAATCACACAAACACGGGAAAAATGATTTTCTTCTCCGCAACTCCCACAAATTTTTCCAAATGCTGGGCAATCCCTTTGTCGATGTTTCGAATCACCGCAATACAGACAGTCAGAATCTGGATGTAACTCGCGCAGTTTTGTCTTCTTATATGAAACCCTTCTATCATTCTTTGGTTCATTTCTTTCCTTCGACTTGTTAACGCAATTTACATGAGTGTCCGGTTGTAAACACGTCAACTGTTTTGTTTGTATTGAGGCTTGCTCCAGGACAACAGCTGTAGCTTCACCTTCATCAAGTGTTGTTTTATTTGTTGAATGCTTCTGAATAATTTTTTCTTGCCATTCGCGATTGTTTATTCCGAATATAAGTTGGTCCCTCATTCTTTCATTAAGACCATTTCCAAAATCGCAGTCCCCTGCTGATGCACGCAACCGGTTTACGTATTCCGTAATTGTTTCATTTTCCTTCCGGAAACATCCTGTAAAGTTGATTCGTTCTGCAAAAATATACACAGTCTTACCATAAAACCGATTTAGTACGTGTACCAATTCGTTATATGTCTTTGTTGCTATTTTTGACGGCTTGAAATGATCCACTAAAATCTTGAAAACATGTGGGCCTACTTTTGATAACAGCAAATTTCTTCGCACATCTGCTGTGTCCTCAGTCATCAAGCTATTCATTTCTAACTCCAATTCAAAACGTTGTAAATAGTATTCCCATTGTTCAACTTCAGGTTCAAATCTATCGAAACGGAAATGTTTGTAGAAATCGTTCCTATCATTCGTATTCTCTTCCTGTTCCTTCCTCTCAGTCATCTCTCCAAATCTGTCCAAACAAATTAGTTCCAGCACTTAATTCCTCGTCGCCAAATGTAGTATGATGACATAAATGCGTTTGACTCCTGTCAATGTAATAAACTTTATTTAACTTTTCACAATGTATGTTGATAATGTAACAATTTTAATAATGCGTATATCTGCAGACAGAGAAATATTTAAGACATTCGTTGTCTTGCCGAAATTTACTCCGAACAAATCAATAAAGTTTTCAATTTAGATGAGCTTTTTGAATCAAAACTCACAAATTTCGCCTTTGTAGAGACAACATTTTGTTTCCAAGTAAAACTACATTGGATAATTTTAAAAGTTCTTATGAGTTCTTTTAAGAATATAGTGTGTTGCATTGAACAATTCAATATATTCCAATGAAAACAACTATTGCATTGAAACAAGATCATATATGTAAAATATGGTGTTCAAAACAAGTAAAATTAGTTGGTTGATGCAAGAGACGTTTTGTGTGAACCAAGTAACCAAATGCTTAGTTTAAAATATCGGGTGGTTTCATTGTGCGGAAAACTTAAGAGTTTGCGCGGTTTGTGGCACCAGACTGCCGCGACGTAGAACGGCGACAGTTTTTAGATACGCAGTATATGAGGACTACATTCTCCAGTCTCACTCACAACCCTCACAACGTTAACTCCATGCAAATATATTGGTTATAGTGGTAAGCAGTGTCGCTTTGATATACGCTTGATTGTATCTGCAGTTTTACATGTGATAATGGACAGCGTGGATGATTTTTCAATTTCATCAGATCATCTTAAAACGATATTTGACAGTAAGTAGGTATATGCGTATATCTACTTTGTATGCGAATGTTAATACACTATGTGCATTCTATGTTTGCAGGCCATAAAATAACTGTGCAAAACATAACAAAACTTACAGAAGAAGAGATAAAAGAACTTATTCCGGCTTTTGGAGAGCGGATTGTTTTCCGGAAAGCGGTGAATCTAAGAGGAGATTTAGAAACATCTAAGGTGAGAAACCGTATTATAATGGCCAGTTGCAGAAAGGCCCATCAAGTCTTGTTGACTGCTTAGCTCTTAACTGTACTAATTACTGTATCAGGATGACATTTTTTTGTATTTTTGATTGTATTTTAAATGTATTTTTTTTCTTTTATAACAAGTTATTGGGTTTATATCAGTATGACACCTACTTGTTTGAAATGTATTTTTATTTTTATAATAAATTAATGTATTGGTATATATGAACTTTTTTTACCCATTGTCTTTGCTACATGACTAAAAAATCTGATGTGGCCAGGCACATGACTTTATCATACAATATATAAAATTAATAGTTTAGCTGCACGAGGATCTATTTGACTGAGATAAATCGTGTCTGCATTAAAATTAAACTAGTTAGCCAGGATTTGACAGATATTTTGATAGTCAATAGTATCAATCGAAGGTATTGTCAAAGCATCAGCATTTGACACTACCTACTGTCATCAGAATAATAGTTGTTTATCTCACAAGTGCCGAAAGTACGGAATAGCACAACGAGCGGTGATGCGGCGCGTCACCGATGACGGAGCGTCGTCGTCGCATGTGAGCGATTCGCGCTATGTAGTTTTCGGCAGGAGTGACATCAACGTTTTTTGTGTTGCTTTTTGAGAAATACGTATTTTAAAAAAATTCAAAAATGGTTTTATTTCGGTATAGAAAATGTTAGGTTGATACCACTTCTACGACATGTCAAGTTTAAAAAGCTAATTCAAATTCTGACAGATTTATATTCGTTCATGACACTGTAGATGACGTTCCATAGCGGTTCTCCGAGTGTGACAGCGTGGTGACAGCCATAGACATTTCTGTGGTGACAGCACAAAAAACTATTTGTCAAAATCCTGGCTACTATGTAGCTTCATATCAATGCAGATGCGACCGATCTCGATCAAATAGAATTTGCTCTTGCAGCTAAACTATTAATTTTACCAAAAAATGTCATAGGCATAAATTATTCAAAATTTCCTCTGCTTTAATTTATTATTTAACTATTTTGACGAAATTACAGAAATGGCGGCTCATCTGCAAAATCCTTGAAAAAGGCTTCGAATAAACTACCAGTTCCTTTGGACCCTTTTGAACCAAAAGCTTTTCAGCGCTAAGTTTGGTCATAAAACTTCTAAATATGAATTTTCGTCCCGACACCTTTAGTAGTTTCTCCGGAATCGTCGTCACAAAAATCTGGTACACACATACGCACACACACACACACACACATACACACACACACACAGACATTTTTTTGTACCTTGGTCAAAAATGTTCAGGGGACCCAAAAAGACCTATTTCCGCTAAAATCTCAATTTTTTTTTTCGGCATGATTACAATACTTTAGCATACTGCGTATGATAAAGTAAAAAATATATGTCTTACAAAATAATTGCTTAAAGAACTTTGATGTAATACCACATATTATGTTTTGATTAGATTTGTCAGCCAGAACAATTATTCTTGCTAGTAAATATGATTAAGAAAGTAATGTGCTATTATAATCGTGTAGTTCTTTCTGCATTTGTTTTGATAGACTTATCTTTTTTATGTAACCTTTGCAGCAGCGGTAGATAGTGTTAACAAAACAACAAAAACATTCACTTCAAATCAATATATTATGTTGAATGTAAATTACTATTACTTGCTTTGAATTTTTAACGCACTTCGTTTAAAATGGCAGTTACTTGCTTTGAGAACAAAATACTCTATTCAGAACACTAAAGGTGTTGAACCAAAATTACAAATGTTTCTCTGAAACATTGGTTCTTCCAAGCAAAATAACCTATTACTTATTCCGATAGCTGAGAAAATATTGTCTTGGTCGAAGTGGATAGTTATTTCGTGGATATGGAAATCAACCGTTGTTTTGATGCAAAGCAATTTTATTTGAATTGAGCATTCCTTTCTCTGTGTGTGTACTCTCGGGCTTCTTAAATCTGTCCTATGTGTCCTATGTTTAGTCTCTCGGCTTCTTAAATGTGTCTTGTGTATTTCGTTTCTGTCTTGCTGACTATTTGAACTTGACATAACTTGTTGTTTCAAAATCCTGCCTACTTAATCGCATATTACCACAGCACTGGACTCTGTACTTGAAGTGAACTTGAGCTGACAATGAATCATGTTTCTATAGTTTACTCTCTTATACTTGAATTTCGATAAAGTTGAAATTTATATATGACAATAGTAATAATATTCTAAATCTATTATAATGTACATGTTCCGAATAAAAAGTGACTTGGACTCTTGCTATGCGGGACTTGGTCAGAAAAATATATAAGGATATATAGAGAAAAATATCTAACGAAATAAAGATTTTTTTCTGAAATTCCCTGGTATTTCACACAGGTATGAGGTCTGAATGAATTAAATAATAGCTTTCCAAACGGTAAAGCTTCAATATACTTTGGTCAATACCACAAAGAGGACAAACATTAAATCCTCATAGTCAGTCGTTTACGAGGGTCGAATACGAAAATCTAGACGGATAAAATGTTTATTGTATATAGACGCAATATCTATGTCAGAAGGAATAAAAAAAGGATCAAAGAGGAACAGGTCGACACAAATTGTATTGTCGAAATTGGCGACGTACGATGATTCGGAATAGCAGACAGCGCAGAAATCGCAACGTTCGAAAACCATCGGAGACTTTCAATTTTGCCTGCGACGAAAAGGAAAACGAACAATATCATTTTGCCTCTAGCGACTACGCCTCGGTCAATACGAACGAAATTCGCTGTAAAAAGACGAAAAAGAAAGCGGGAAGCGACTGAAAGAAGGAGTTTCGAAGTAGGAAACGTCGGGAACTACAAGGAACCGGAAGTCCGAACACCCAGAACGATTTGTTTCTTTAATAGGGGCGGATGCCGACGACTACGTCGCAGGGTCGTAGAGTAATGGCAAATAGAGCAGGAGATAGAGGGGCTGCGGGAATTTAGATTTCTGGGGAACTGAACTTTCAAGCAACAGGATTAACCGGACCGCCACAAAAGCCCTTTCTGAAAGCATGGCGGGAGAGACGCTTTCAAAGCGCTTACTGGCCCGGAACATGGAGGAATCGGACGTCACAACGGACTTAATGGAACTTCTACAAAGAATAGTCGTACACATATGCAGTACTAAAGCTCAGGTAACAGAAATAAAGCAGTAAGTGGCAAGAAATGGTCACTATTCGCGACAACGTCAGGTTTTATGCTGGGTTTGCTTATCCTTGCACTTATCCTTAATTCAATCATGAACCGAACAAAGTACACTCGAGCTAAAAGTACTACATACATAGTGCGCAAGTCGACACGATTTCAGCCATGTAAAATTGTTTAGCATTATGCGGTAATACATTTTTTTGTACCTTGGTCAAAAATGTTCAGGGGACCCATAAAGACCTATTTCCGCTAAAATCTCAATTTTTTTTTTCGGCAAGATTACAATACTTCATCATACTGCGTATGATAAAGTAAAAATTCATTATTGTTAGGCTTACCATTCATTTTCCGGTCTGACCGGGACAGTCCCGGTTTGACACATCGGTCCCGGCGTCCCAACAGGTTTGATATTATGTCCCAGTTAAAATTCTTAACAAACTTTTATATCAGTAATAAGATCAGTATACAGAAGAAAAATAATCTCTTGCAACAATCGAATGCCAAAGGCACATATTGTGAAATGACGTTGAAAATCGTAAATGTTTTTAAAAAATGTATGCATGACGTTATTCCATACATCAATATGTTGATTACCTCGATTAGTTAGTCACCTTTTCACGTTCTGTAGCAAACCAAACAACTCCTAAATCACAATAATTGCATCGATTATCAACGTAAGTTTGAAATATACGAAATATATTACGAGGAAGGGCTACGGAAAAAATGTTGTAATTTTGGTCAAAATTCTTGTATGTATAACTTTGTTTCATTGTAAGTAAATTAATCGTTGTATTTACCCATAAACTGGGGGATTTTTTCCGTGGCAAACAACCCCTAAATCACAATAATGTTTATCCATTATTTATGAGGGTATTGCGGTACAAATTACATATCTTTGCTACAGAAAAAGTTGATATCGTTTTCTCTTATGCAAAATTATAGACAATTAATTAGAAATTTTACTTTTAAATGTGGTGGAACCCTCTCAAGATCAAGCCCCCTCACGATATTATGTAGGGTACCGAGTGGAGGGAACTGATATTTTGGTCGGCTGCGCTATTAAAATATTTATAGTTTTTTCATTGCAACAAATGAGAATATTTATTAAATAAATAAGTAAATTCTTTATGTATAAAGGTTTCAGTTCTTTAAATTTACAACGTTTATAAATAATTGTGAAAATACAAGTATTTCCAACAGGTTTTGAGATAACGCACTATCTCTGGCTAACTTGACTCCAAATTTTATGAGGTGATTAATTAATACTATTCTAATAGAAAAAGAATTCTAAACTTTCGCCAAAAATACGAGAGGGTCATTAAGTAATTAAACTTTTTCTGTTTTTTCGTGACAAAAAGTAACCGTAATTTCGACATATTTTTGTAGATTACGAACGTGGTAGACTTCTGGTTTGCCATCTATGAAAACAAAATTGAAATAATGTGTGACAAAATAAGTGTTATCATGTCTTATTTTTACACAGTAATTTTGGTTGTGTTATGTATGTTTTGGTTACTTTTAACATCCCAATTGTTGATAATAATTGCTAAAACACATGGGAAGCAACAAGAAGAAAAAAGAAAAAATCAAAGACATCAAAAAGCCACCACAGGGAGCAGGTGGGGTTGTTGGTTAGCGCTCCTGGACGTGGACTCTGTGAAGGCTTTACTGGTGTTTTCACGCTTTTTTATATTTTATTTCCAAAAGTGATTCTTGTCCCGGTTTGACATTTCAAAATTATGGTAAACCTAATTATTGTTAACATAAGTAGAGGATCAAGTCGGTGACAACTGATAGCTACCGACCTCGGTAGCTCAATTGATTAGGGCTCCAGACAGGAAGTAGCGGAGGTTCCTGGCGAATCATTCGCATCTTAATTGTTCCATTTTCCTGACGACAGATACTCGTAAAAGCTACTTCCGGTGGTTATTAAGAGTAATACTTGCTGTTCCCAGAAAATTAATAAATAATTTTATCTTACCCAGAAATTGGCCAATTCGTGTGAAGCATTTGAATAATTTATTTGTGTGGCCGCCAGTTGTATAAATTTACTCTCTCAGTACTAATTAGCTTGGACGTGCACATACAAAAATGTGGTTTCTACCCTTCTAACGAGAAATTCATTTTACAGTTGAGTAAGACTGAGGTCATATACATTTTCCCCACTTTATTTAAAAGTAGGGCGCATCCTTTTAGGTATACATAATATGCCCGAACAATTTGCATGGAAATTTTTATTTTGTCGTGTAATGTATGTTTTGTTTCAGTGCATTTTGAATTAAATATTATAAATATTCATATTACTTGAAATTGTAGCAACGCCAATATCAACAGAATTTATTAATTAAGAGTTGATTTCAATTAGTGATGGGAGCATTCGGATTACTTCACCAATATTATAATCAATTCTTGAAATCGATTTTTAATAATCGTATGTAAATAATCGATGTTAAATAATCGATTTTTAATAATCTATTTTTAATAGTCGGTTTTTAATAATTGATTTTTAATAGTCGATTTTACATACATTTACATCAGTTCTCCCCGCCACCAAAATTGTCGCCCAATCCAACCCAACCCAACCCAAAATATACTTACTCATCATTGACAATTCCCTATTCATAATCAGTTATAAATACTCGATTATTTGTAATCGATTATGAATAATGGATTGTTAAAAATCGACTATTAAGAATAGATTATTAAGGATCCATTATTAAGAATCGATTATAATAATGGATTATGAATAATCGATTATGAATGGAGAACAACTCGAGAACCAAATCATTCGATTATGCGAATCACTCGAATACTGATAGTCGATTCTTTAAATAATACGATTATGCCCATCACTAATTTCAATACAACAATTGGGTTTTACGTAACTTAATAAGACGGAGAAACCCCATAGCTACCTTTTGTTTTTTGCTTACAGGTGGCTTAGTGGATCTTTGATGTTCTCAAATGTACTTGTTTGCAGATTATCTCAGCACTCAATAAGCTTCATATGTTTGACTGGCGTGGCAGTAAAATCACCGTTTTTACCACACCGTTTCTAAAGCAAAATCATCATACTATATTATTATTTTAGGAACCAGATATCGGTTATCTCAATAAATATGGAACCTAATCCAAATTATAACACATATAAGGGTCTCTTTCTTAGGTTGATAATAGACAATATCTCCGTTATTTTATTATTTTCATAAAGTTTAGGCCTCCACGAAATCAAACCCTACGCCAAAAATCAAGACAAGATTCTGGAAAATATTGATTTTACAAAGATGTTCGTATCCCTGCTCCGAGTAGCACGCCGCGCATTATGCATGGGTAGCTTGGAATGTCTGAACTTCCGGATACCAAACGTTTACTATAGCTTTGTTCGCTGAGCGCTTTCGGAACGTGTTCGGGACATAATTTTTATTGTTTAGTTGAGTCAGTATGATGATGGTCTAACATAAAAAGATGCCTGAACAAGATCGGGATTTTCTCAGCGAACAAAGTTTATATCGCACAGAAACTGTAGATTAGTGGTAAGTAAAAAATAAACGACAAAGACAATCTACAAACTTCAAACGACTTTTTTTCAACACAAGGTTTTTTCAAATATGTGGTAACGAGAAAACTTACTGATCGTTTACTTAAAATATTTGCAGGATATGTTCATTCTTTTATTCAGCCAAATTTTGTATTATTTTTTTTCGTATAAATCAGCAACAAATCGATTAGTTGGTGTGGTACAAGTAAAGTTGAAGTTTTGTATCTTAGCAATGAAATTATTAATCTTATTATTTTTTTCTAACCACTTATCATGAGTTCTTACCTTTTTAGACAAAAAATGTCATGTATACTTGTATATTTATGTGCGTTTATATGTTAAAAATGTTGATGTAAATTACTTACCCGAAATATGAACAAAGCGGCCTTTGTTTTCGCCCGGTTCTTATTTTTGCCACGCTCCTTTCGTACAGATTATAAAACTGCTAAAGTTCGCTGATCGATTACCCTACGTACAGTTGAAATAAACTACGCTACCCATATTTATAGTTTTATTATTATTTACCCATATCAATGAAATATCGATCAGGTGGAAACTTTTATCATTCGAGTTGGAAGTCTACTTTTAAGAAAACTAATTTCCGTCATTCTATGGATAGGAAATGCGTCTAAAGTTATCGACAAAAATTCTCATCTCAAGTTCCGCGAAATTAAACTTCTCATGGGATAAAGGAACTGGATGGCTATATATCACATGCTGCAGCGCAGAAACTTCGATATTTTAAAACTCGTCGATGATGTCCGGATAAATAGCTAATTCTATTCACAAGTCCGGACATCCAGCAGCATTGTTGGGCGGAGAGGAAGAAAGTGACAGAACGAGCTAGGCTGGAGCTAGAGACATTTCGATTTGACCCAGATGTCGTAGGTAGTGCGGTTATAATTTTAGGGTTAAATCGCGCTAGGAAAACGATGTGAATAAAGCCTGCTCTTGCTCATTTGCATTCAAGCACCTAGGTGGAGTCCCGAACGATACTTCCCAAATCATGGTCATGGCTGCCGCTTTCAAGTTTCTAAACCGCTAGTAGTTTGTGGTGAATTCTATCTCTTTCTCTCTTTCTCTCTTGTAAAGTCAAACTGGTAAACGCGTTGGTAGGGCCGGTAAATAATTGGAAAACTTATACACGGTGAAGTTGTTATTGTTTTATTGATTGCGAGATACATAGTATATGTAATACCCATTAGTTGAAGATCGTTACAAGTTTAATTAAAATCGATTGTAGAGCGTTTGAGTTTAATGATCTGAACACCTACTAGTATCATACAAATATACGTTTCTGTTATGGCACGTTGCTTATTCAATTAACTTAACGCAGTTACAAATATGATTACTAAGACCTTTCGGAAGTTGTTTTAAGAGCACGGGTGTACACGCCTTGGGTTTTAGAACGGATGTTCTATTAAAGTCTGAAATTGTTTCTCGTAGTGACTTTGGAATACAATAATTGCATAAATTTCATCAAAATGAAACACAAGTAAAGCTCACAATATGAATCCGGACTCAAATTGTAGCAGGAGAGTTTTTAATTTATCATACAATATGATAAAGTATTGTAGCAGTGTAAAAAAATCTGATGTGGCACATGACTTTATCATACAAAATATAAAATGAATAGTTTAACGGCATGAGAATCTATTTGATCGAGATAAATCGTGTCTGCATTAAAATTAAACTAGTTAGCCAGGATTTGACAGATATTTTGATAGTCAATGGTATCAATGGTAGGTATTGTCAAAGCATCAGCATTTGACACTACCTACTGTCATCAGAATAATAGTTATTTATCTCACAAGTGCCGAAAGTACGGAATAGCGCGACGAGCGGTGTTGCGGCGCGTCACAGATGGCGGAGCGTCGCCGTCGCATGTCAGCGAGTCGTGCTATGTAGTTTTCAGCAGGAGTGATATCAACGTTTTTTGTGTTGCTTTTTAGAAAAACGTATTTAAAAAAATCAAAAATTGATATATTTCGGTATAGGAAATGTTAGGTTGATACCACTTCTACGAAACGTCAAGTTTAAAAAGCTAATTCAAATTCTGACAGATTTATATTCGCTCATGACACAGTAGATGTCACATCCGTACCAACATACTAAAATATAACTACACTGATCGCTATACTTTATTTACAATTTTCTCAATTTATCGTTTTTACAATTAGATATAACAACGGATTGATATTTCTTATCAACAAACAATCAAATTTGTGATCTTATTTTATTTGAATTTTGGACTTTCCGCACTAGAGCGGCAACGTTCCATAGCTGCTCCCCAACCTCTGATGGAATCAGCTGTTTTCGAGTGTGACAGCCATAGACATTTCTGTGGTGACAGCACAAAAAAATATTTGTCAAAATCCTGGCTACTATGTAGCATGTAGTTTCATATCAATGCAGATGCGACCGATCTCGATCAAATAGAATTTGCTCTTGCAGCTAAACTATTAATTTTACCAAAAAATGTCATAGGCATAAATTATTCAAAATTTCCTCTACTTTAATTTATTATTTAACTATTTTGACAAAATTACAGAAATAGCGGCTCAATTGCAAAATCGTTGAAAAATGCTAGGAGTAAATACCCAGTTCCTTTGGACCCTTTTGAACCAAAAGCTTTTCAGCTCTAAGTTTAGTCATGAAACTTCTAAATATGAACTTTCGGCCCGATACCTTTAGTAGTTTCTCCGGAATCGTCTCCACAAGAAACGGGTACACACACACATACACACACACACACACACACACACAGACATTTTTTTGTACCTTGGTCAAAAATGTTCAGGGGACCCAAAAAGACCTATTTCCGCTAAGATCTCAATTTTTTTTTCGGCACGATTACAATACTTTATAATACTGCGTATGATAAAGTAAAAATAAGATTTTAGCGGAAATATGTCTTTTTGGGACCCTGAATACCTACTTTTTATTCTTTGTTTTGTTTTTTGTCTATGAGATACACTAATACAGAAAAACACGCTCACTGTTTAGGTACAGATACAATTAGACCAAATATGGCCTGTATGAGGAAATAAATGCAATACAGTAAAACTGCACGTTTGCGATATTTGAATTTTACCGCAATACACTGGATTTCACAATTTTGGCATATGTACAAAATTAATCCGTATGATGCTCTACACAAAGAAGGGTAAATTCCAATTTTCCTTTTTCTTGAATACAGTAGTACTCAAATTGAAAGCGCCTAGATATATACCGGGTGGTCATTTTAACTTGAAACTCCTATTTAACCTATTTAACTTAATCTTAAATCCTATTTAACTTCCTATTTAAAAAAATGAAGTTAGTCTCATTTTCACCGATTACAGCGCCATCTGCAATGAAACTGATATCGTCATCTCATTTCCCCTTTGAGTCCTACAACTTTATTAAAGACACTTTTGTCTTTTCACGAGATATTTAGGAGTCTCAAGTTAAAACGACCACCTGGTATATACCTGTAGTTGGGACGAATATAATATATTTATTAGAAAATTTAAATTTCAATATTTATTTCATATATTAGTTAGGATATATATTAGTTATATCCAATTATTTGGGAAAACGGCAACAATAAATGTTATTACGGTTTATAAATTTTTACCAAAATAAGTGAATAAAGCTATTATAATAACACAGCAAATACAAATGTAATAATTGACATTTTATTATAAAATATAATAATATGATATTTCTATTATTTCAGTAGTATCGACGTCACAATATGCCAGCAGTCACAATTTCCCGGGCCCCACCATACAGTGGTATTCCAATATCAACATTACCTCTCGCTAATAATTCTATATTTAAATTTAATTCCGTCAATAATTATAGTTGTGTATTAAATGTTCAACAACAACATCCGTCCAACTAGTTTTGTGAACTCATAAACTTATTCCCGCGATTATTTTTTGACGTTTCTTAAAACCAATCAAATGCTTCTTTATTTGTCACAAGGGTAAGTTTCAACCAATTATGTCATTATTATAGTGGGAATAAATCTCTTGTGATTATTCTCGGGAATAATCACTGTAGCTTTAATTTGCCTAGCAACTGTCAGATAATATATTCACAATGTGTCAACGATATTTTCATATATTGTAAGTAATATTAATTAAATAAAATTTTTCAATAATTTTATGATAGTTTTATTGATCTTTTTTATTGTAAAAATTTGTGAATCAAAAAATAATCTAGTCAAATATAACTCGAGAGTTCCATAAATTAGAAAATAATTTGACAGATTTTGTTCAAACTTGTTGCCATTTGGCAATAGCCACTCGAGCCCTGCGGGCTCTCGTGACTATTGCCTGGCAACAAGTTTTCAAACAATCTGTCAAATTATTTTCAATTTATTCTCACTCTCTTGTTATATTATTACTGATAATATGCTTAAAGTTAACGAAAAACGTACCTTTTTGTTCAGTATTTTATAGGCATTTTTTGTTTACAATTTTAAAATTACAAAAAAATCGTTTTGCGGGTTAACGCGAAAAGCCGCAAACGTGCACATTAGAGGTGCCAGATTGTAATAAAATGCGGGGAAGCCATAGAACAGTGATGTCAAATCTGCGGCCCGCGGGCTGCAGACCTCGCTAAAGATTATATTAAAAAACAATCAAATTAAAAAAATATAAAACATGCTTTAATTATTAAGTTTGCAATGAGCTGCGGTGTATGGACACTAGTTATTACTAGTTATTTGTATGGACACCGAAATATTGTAAAATCAATTTATTAAAAATCGAATAAGTTTTGAGTATATACAGGGTGTAAGAATGATTATTGCCTGAACTTTGAAGCACTATATAGAGTTTTCCAGCTACAACAAACTGGCAAAAACTGGAATGACACAGTAATATTTTTTGAACATGTTATTTTTCAATTCACTTCATTATCTTTGCTTTTAAAGGACATATAACAAGAACAGTAGTAATAAAATTGCACGATTTAAATTTTTTTTTCTCTAGAACCTGGTTAACTAGTTTTGATTATTTCTTATTCACATGTGGGTTGATTCCTCAGTTTTAAACATACGGGAAAGAATTAGTAGGTATACATATTTTGACAACAAAATATTAAACTTGACTTTTTACTTTATCATACGCAGTATGTAAAGTATTGTAATCGTGCCGAAAAAAAAATTTGAGATTTTAGCGGAAATAGGTCTTTATGGGTCCCCTGAACATTTTTGACCAAGGTCCAAAAAAATGTCTGTGTGTGTGTGTGTGTGTGTGTGTATGTCTGTGTGTGTGTAAACGATTTTTGTGGCGACGATTCCGGAGAAACTACTAAAGGTATCGCGACGAAAGTTCATATTTAGAAGTTTTATGACCAAACTTAGAGCTGAAAAGCTTTTGGTTCAAAAGGGTCCAAAGGAACCGGCTATTTACTCTTAGCATTTTTCAACGATTTTGGAAATGAGCCGTCATTTCTGTAATTTCATCAAAATAGATAAATAATAAATTAAAGTAGAGGAAATTTTGTATAATTTATGTCTATAACATTTAATGGTAAAATTAATAGTTTAGCTGCAGGAGCAAATTCTATTTGATCGAAATCGTGTCTACATTAATACTAGGTGCCCAAGATATTTTGAAGTTTTTGACAGTATTTGGAACGTCAGCGTTTGCGAAACGTCAATTCAACACGCAAATGCATGGAGAATTGCCATGAGGAGCTAGGTGAAACAATATTGAAACAATATTGAAAAACAATATTTCGAGTGCGGATAGAAATGTTATGTTTTCGCGAATAAATATACAAGAAAGATTGTAAGACGGTATGTTAACCTTAAAACTTATTTGGAATATTGAGCATAATTCTTTATGAACTTTTGTAGTTAGCACTGAAGACGGCGTAAAACTCGAAAATATAGTCTGCTAGAAGCCAATATAATATATTAATCATCAGAACCAGAACCTTTTTCCTTTATCATCCGTAGTATGACAACACTCCATATTTAGAAGCTTTCTGTTGAACCAAGGGTCCAAAGGAACTGGCGTTTTAGTCGTAGCATTTTTGAAAGATATTGCAAATAAGCCGCTGTATCTGGAATAAGTAGAGGAAATTCTGAATAATTTATGCCTATGACATTTTTTGGTGAAACTAATAGTTTAGCTGCAAGAGCAAATTCTATTTGATCGAGATCAAATGAGCCGCCATTTCTGTAATTTCGTCAAAATAGTTAAATAATAAATTAAAGTAGAGGAAATCTGAATAATTTATGACTATGACATTTTTTGGTAAAATTAATAGTTTAGCTACATGAGCAAATTCTATTTCATCGAGATCGCTCGTACTGCATATAAACTAGTTAGCCAGGATTTGTCAGATATTGTGATTCTAATGACAGTAGGTAGTGTCAAATCCTGATGTTTTCACATTACCTACTGTAAATATAATCAAAATATCTCTAGTCTAGTACTAGTAGTTTTATTTTAATGCAGACATGGCCGATCTCGATCAAATAGAATCTCATGCAGCTACACTATTAATTTTATATATGGTATGATAAAGTCATGTGCCTGGCCACATCAGATTTTTTTAAATATGTTCGTTAATATCATTTGAATTGGGGTTTCAGATTAAAAGCGTATTGTAGTAATTGTTTTGAAACATGAAAGGTGAAGGTGTAGTCAGGTTTATAAGGTATTTTGTATAAATTCCAGGGAAAATGGTTATTACGTCAAATCTTCAGTACTGTAGAATCAACTAAACAACCGAATGATAATTAATCCAGGTGAGGATACATTTTTGGAAAATACAACTCCGCCTCGTTTTGAATAAGGAATCCTCTATTATCCTCGCCTGTATTAATTATCATTTTCTTGTTTAATATTTTTATTTTTTTAATGTTCATGGTACTTTGTAGTTTTTAGCTAATTCTAAATTTCAAATGAAAAATGTTTGATAAAAAATCTTTAATGAAATTTATTTATTTTGTCTCAAAACTTGTGTTCTATGCGCACGCATAGATAAATGCGAAATATTGATGTAGATCATCAAACATATCAAAAATTAACATACTAAAAAAATTAATCTAACACGGTATTAGGAAGATGGTATAAGAACAATGTAAAATGAAAACAATTAAATGAGAAAAAAAACTGTGTTATTAGGTAATCACTTTTTTGAGTTTTTTTTTATGTGCGGCCCGCCGAAGTTCAGACCAGAATTTTGTGTCCCGCGCCCATAAATGAGTTTGACACCACTATCATACAATATTGAAACCAAACCCTTTCATCGTTGGATCCCAAAACGGCGACTGTCTTGGATTTATTTCCCTTCCTTTTTCTAAATTTGCTAATAATCCTACATACAATTTTTTTTCTGTAAACAAACATAGTTATGAATTAAATATTAGAGATAACATACGTCCAATTCTTTTTGAAAACTCATAAACTTATTCCCGCGATAGCATTAGGCATATTAGTACCTACAATAAAATTAACAAAAATAAGGGACAAATCACGGGAGTCAATACAGTTACACTTTTGGGATTCGACGCGGACTGTTGGGAATCAACATTCTATGGCGTCCGAATATTTTATTGGAGCCTGGCACCTCTAAAACCACCATTTAATTGTAGTGGGGAAAGCTTATTTGACAGAGGTACATATTATATCTAGCGGTCAAACCCAATGGTAATAAAACAACAATTAATTAAGAACCTACACTCATTGCGTAATTCCGCATTGTAATTTACAAGTATGGTGAATATTTTAATAGTAAACACCAATAATACAATACGTTTGTTTTTTTTTGCAGTGGGATATACATGTTATATATGCAACCAAACAGCCACGTCCAATGAATTGTACACTACATACAACTAATATAGGAAGTGTGTGATACGTTCTGTATGATATTGATAAAAATATTTTCTAATGTTGTCACTATAAGGAAGGAGATTCAATTAAATCATTGCATAATTAGATAAAATTGTGACCAAAACGTTCAAAAGAAAATAATAACAAATTCCATAATTAATAGAAAATAGTAAACAAGTTGTACAAAAAAAAAATATGTAAATTATTTCATAACGGGGAAGTGAAATTCCGGGCCTTGAAAGAAAATCTCGCCTAATAACCAAGATAAAAGTACGCAAGGGATTCAATTACCGAGTATCATATAAATTAATGAGTTTCTGTAAGATATTCCTGGAAGAGAGGAGAGCAGAGATTTATCAAGGCTTGCATACCTTAGGGGAAATTGGGGTACATTTAAACCGGAAAATTTGAGAAGCATTTGATAAAAGAACGACGCACAAGAAAATGTACATTCATAATGAAGCGGTGTGGCCCCCAGCTGGCTATATCTACCACATTATAATTAAATTGGCTTACGAAACACGCAGTCGTAATAAAAATTTCAATTTTATTGCGTTTTGGTGTTCCGAATTGATATACTATTGATGGCAATGAAAATCATAATTACGAGCGAATAAGAAAAGAACTTATTTATTCAATGATGTCACTAATTAAGGGGGTATTCTAGTCTAGATTACAGGTTTGAAAATATACCTTTCAAATATATATTAGCTTAAATTTCCAAGTTTTGGCAAACTTACAGTGGTTTAAAGAAGGCTTTCGAAGATGATATTTCGAAGTTAGTGTAAAAAAGAAAGAAGGCGTTGGTCATGTTGAGAAAAGAATGGGCACCAGATTGCGGAATATAAAAACAATAAAGGTAATGCTGGAAAAAGTGTTGGGAAACTGACTGATAATGTGATCGGAGATTTGACGACTTACTACGGTTTGGCAATTCGTAGGATGCAAATCCTTAGCATGAATTCTGTCCTCCTGGTCAAAGCAGTGGGTGTAAGTAGCGTAAAGCAGAAGCTGATGGAAAACTGGATGAGTTCAATCACGATAAAGCACCCTTTCACAACAAAGTGTTAGGTTACGAAGAACTGACATCAGGGGATTTATTGGAATGATGTTTAGGTGCGAATACGCAGAATAACAATGAATCACTACGATGTTACGATGTTATTAATGATGGGAATTACCATTGGTACCACCGCTGAAATATATGCAAACGCACGAGATCAACCGATCAACCCGCATCAACCGATCGGAACTATACGAGCGTCCAACGTTTCAAAGAAAGCGAGGACGGCACTACGCGAAGCAAAATCAGCTGATCGAAGCTTCTTATATGAAGAAGGTGCTTCTTATGGACCTGGGATAGCTGATTAACAGTAACTACGAATGTACCTAAATAATGTAATAAAATTCTCATCAAATCGACATGCAAAACTTTAAAGGCGCTTTTCTCAAAACTACATTTTTCAGAACTGTTGCCATAAAATTTCAATATTTACTGAACCAATTAACTTGAAATTTGGCATATACCTTCAGTAGACATGCTTCTATAACTGGTAGTAAAATCATATTAAAAACCAAAATTGTTTTTTTTTGTGCTATAAAAGTTGAAAGAATGTTGGATTTTTATTTTAGATTCTTGCTATTTGTTTAAATTTCAATATTTTTTGACAATTCTACTACCTGCTATAGTCGCCTTCATACCGATCACATATTTACTTGTTTCATTTGTTTAGCTTCCATCGTAGCTTCAGTCATAGCTTCCAGCGTGGCAACACTTCCCAGAATCCTCCAGGAACATTAACACATTAACATATAGCTTCATAACTTTTTTTATTTTTCAAATACATTTTTGTCAACTCAAAACATGAATAAAGATGAGTTAAATGTATAAAATAAATAAAAACTGTGATTTCTTTGTAATAAAACTCCTAAAAATAGATACAAATATGCCGTCCTAGAGTAGTTAATACCCCCTTAAGTAGAAGTATGTCATTCGAAAACTAAATCGAATCACTTACAAAAATCTTATCGCATAATCTGTTAACTGAAAAGTCAGCCGTGGAAGATGCTAAATTATCTATTTTTGATAAATTGGATTTAAGAAACTTAATTAATTTAATAGTAACGCATAGACATATGTATAAAACTACCAGTTTTTTATTAATATAGCACCTTACGTTACCAAATGCCACTGATTTTTCTTTATATCTTTGAAATTTAGATTCTTTTTTATTCTTGTCAACCTACTTAGAGGCTGTCAGGTACCACTATTATCAGTAACAACAATCAGCAATACACAGCAAATTCTATCTGGTAATCTGCTAATATTGATTCTTTAAGTACTTCTAACTCTTTACTAATACAGTGTGCGCGTAAACTAGGGAAACATGAGAAAATATCCTTATTAAAAAAATCATCAAAAACGTCGATTTTTAATTACATATTTCTGTGAAAAATTTAATACCCGACCATCAATTGTTACTGAGTTATGATGTCAGAACGATTTTAAATAACAACCCCATTTTTTTTTACTGATTCTATTAGATCATTTAATTGACTAAATGGCACCAAACATGATTTATACCTTACATAAGAAAATTTTCGAAAAATGGAGAATTGGAAATTGTAAAATATTGATCGTTTTAGGGAAAGCTTTTATGAATTGAATATGAAATGTCGTTTGGTTTCGAATAAATTGTCCTGAAAACGTATCTGGGCACCAACATTTTCTATCGCGCAATGTTTTCGAAAAACATGGAGCGAAATTGTCAAAAACATTCTTTTGGTAATTTTAACAAACTTATTTATACCAGCTGAACATTGTCCAAGAAACTTCAAAATGATCTCATAGTAAACCTAAATCTTTGCACAAAAGAGCAGGAACATGAACAGGAAATTCCAAAAGTTTGCACCCAAACGTTTTTGAAGCATTTACAGCGATTCTTAAAGTGGGCTGCGGACGGCTATAAAAAAACAACATAAAAGAAACATAAAAACTGTTGACGTTAGATTTGTATTCAACGCAAATAAATCAATCGAAAATGCCTATTTGATTCGATAAGCAAACAAAACATCAATATTGTCTTTTTCTCAAAGTTTTCCATGTAAGGCGATACATTTTGTGAAAAGACTATAAACCGATCTATATCAGAACAAAAAAATCTGATGTGGCTAGACACATGACTTTATCATACTATCCAGCAGTGTCAAACTTTGTCAAACTCTGCTGTTTTGACAATATGTACTGTCAATAGAATCAAAATGTTTGTCATAGCCTGGCTAACTCGATGAAATAGAATTTGCTCATACAGCTAAACTATTAATTTTAACAAAACATGGTACTCACACGAACAGGCGCACGCGCACGGATATTTTGTCATGTTTATATAATTTAATTTAATATTAATATACAGTGTGGTCATTTCAAAAGTATCCACCCTTAATAACTCTTGACTTGATGCGATTATTGCTTTGAGTGGAAACACGTCGATTTACATATTGAGGGGGAAGTTCAAAAATTGCACCTATAGAATTTTAGGTTTCATCCCTTCACCCCCCAAACACCCCACTTTGAAATTTCAAATGGCACCCCCTACTTTGTGATACATCATTTGAAAGGGCACAAAATTCTCTACTGAACTGTGACAAAAAAAAATTAAATCCATTGATTGGTTCTTAAGATAGAATACACAGAAGATGGAAGGTATGAAATAACTCAATCCTTAAGAACTCTTGACCTGATGCGATTATTGCCTTGAGTGGAATCACGTCGATTTAGATATCGAGGGGGAAGTTCAAAAATGGTACCTAGAAAATATTACGTTTCATCCTTTCACCCCCAGCCACCCACTTCGAAATTTCAAATAGTTCCCCCACCTTGTTATATTACATTTGAAATGGCATAAAACTCTCTACTCAATCATGATAAAAAATGAAATCCATCGATTGGTTCTTAAGATAGACTACACAGAAGATGGAAGGTATGAAATCGATTATTATTAGCAAAACATTGCGGATTGGATACACTGTTGAATTAAATTACAGTGATAATAAATAAAAAATTCAAATAAATAATAAAATAAGAAATATTTGCTAGACAAAAATACATTCTGTTTTCGAACTCTTCGCGAATGCAAATAATGGTGGCCATTCTTCTAGTCTATCTTGAGAACCAGTCGATCGATTTCATTTTTGTATCATGGTTGAGTAGAGAATGAAACTTAAAATTCTCTAGGTAACATTTTTGATTTTCTCCCTCGATATCTTAATCGACGTGTTTCCACTCAAAGCAATAATCACATCAGGTCAAGAATTATTAAGGGTTGAGTTATTTCATACCTTCCATCTTCTGTGTATTCTATCTTAAGAACCAATCAACCGATTTAATTTTTTTATCATGGTTGAGTAGAGAATTGTGTTCCCTTTCAAATGATGTACCACAAGGTAGAAGGTGCCATTTGAAGTGGGGTGGCTAGGGGTGAAGGCATGAAACCTAAAATTCTCTAGGTACAATTTTTGAACTTCCCCCTCGATATCTAAATCGACGTGTTTCCACTCAAAGCAGTAATCGCATCAGGTGAAGAGTTATTAAGGGTGGATACTTTTGAAATGAATATACTGTATAGTGAAAACTTAATTTAGTAATATTGCAAAATATTTACTAATTACAGCAGTAAAACTTCAAAATTACAACGGCAATCAAGATTTTCTTCTACTTGCGTAATTGGTGCAGTGCTGTGAAGTATCAATCTTCACATAAAACCGTTATGAGTTCGCACGCCATTAATTTTTTAAGGGCGTCGCAGCGCTATCGAGCTCCTATCGCGATAGACCGGGAGAATAAAGCGCTACCTATACGGGGAAAACTTAAGTCGCCAGCATACCCGGGTCTGTTGACCCGCTTAAATTGCACCAGCGTGAAAAATTGCTTCCGATAGCGTTTGGAGTCTGCGATAAATTGAAGACGAGTGGTGGCACGGCGCTCCCATATTAAGAGCTTCCTCGAAATCTCTAAAATATCTTACCTTATTCCCTGGGCGTAGTATGCTGCAGCGAATACAGGACCCTGAAACAATAAACGACCGTGTTGAATATTCATTAAAGGTGGTGTGTAGTGTAGTTTGGTGTATTGTCATTCGCCCACCATGGGAATCTGTAGGTCGTAGGATGAGCGAAAGCTTGTAATAATGGTTTTCAAATATTTATGAGGGAAATAAACGTTGCATGAAATGATAGTGATAATTAACGCTGGCACCTGCATAATTTAAGAGGATGATATAAATCTGATTCTATTTAAATATTGATCCATTGTCTACTTTTTATAAAATGACATCTTTGCGTTGCTCTTAGTGAAAACCCGTAATTTGTCGACATAATTGGACATAACGGAATTAAATTATTGTATTAGTACAAAAATATGTAGGATTTTGATGCTTGACCGTAACTTGTACCTAATTGTAGTAACTAAAAGGAAGATAACTTACGACTGAAATATAATGAACTTGAACTAGAGTCTCATTCAATGTATCATTCTAAAATAACCAAAATAGTGACCACATCAAATAACACCAAAATTTGCAGAACACATTTTGACAGGTTGTAGTTTGTAACCATATAACCAAAAATACGAAGAAACCGGTCGCGTAACTAACCAGATCATTATCGGTCAATTGAAATTTACTTGCATCTCCTAATCCAGTTCTCATCGTATGTGACAAGAAATACTAAAAAGAATTTCGAATTTCACTACCGACAGGTCGATAATATGTTACCTTCACAACAATTTTGCTGGACCACTGTTTTCCAACGGTCACTGCGGATAATTTATAAATAACTTAAGACAACCTTGCAGTTGTTATTTCTTATTGAAAACATTGATTATCTCAAAAATGACACGTGTAGCGTATAGGGCATATAACATACAACTGACGTAAAATATAACAAAGATTTCAAAATGATATGAAATACAGGATCCATTTCAAATATGAAAGTTGATACCATTTACGGTGTAACCGGAAGTAATCAAGCATGAACATATTTTACGCAAAAAGATTGTATCCAACAACATAAGTCCTCAAATTCTCAATCTCTGATTTCATTTAGTTCTCCATTTACTTCTAATGGCAGCTCGTCGTGAAATGCCCTGCATTGTCATAAGAGAAGTAGAACAGTTGAATTCCACCTAAATTGCTATTGTAATATTTATTCCACCTAAACTTCATACAATTTTACTAACTTTAAGAAAGAAATATCTAGTGTGTTGTTATTAAGTTCCAAAAGCAGATAAAGAAAGACAAGTTAATAACTGCCCCTCTACCAAACCTACTGCAGAAATCAAATAAAATCTAAATATGCTAAAAAAACTTTATAACTATTCTACAAACCGCAAAGAAATGTACATGGATCTGGGTTGGTAAATTTCTCGTAGTGATGCTAGGACTCTAGAGGGGATGAAGTATGCCTTACGGGTTATAGCGTGTGAAGGAGCCATTAAATAATCCTTTCTACTTTCAAAGGTATGAAGGACTCGCTTTAACCTAAACACTGCACTTTGTGAGGAGTTCAACGTTTGTACGAAAATTCAGACTCGAAGTTCTTTGACATTAAATATCTACGCTTAAAGCGCGTTGTCTATGTCTATTCATGTTGATTATGATGGTGAATTAAAAGCAATGGCTATGCTGTGGATTTACCTGTTAAGTTTCTTACGTGTGCAAAGTTCGTGTGGAAGTTATTTAACAATATCTATCGTTTGACAAGTAACGTCACAGATTTGGAGACATGGACAATTTTTGATATAAAAAAAGTTGAGCTGTGTTAACGGTATAATATAAACAAAATTAAACTATCCTTAGACAAAATTAACAAATTATCACGACTAAAGTTCACATATGGACAGAAATAAACAGCAAAATCGATTTTCTAGACTTAACAATATACAGAGACAACAACAGTCGAAGATACAACACATTCCGAAAACCCACAAGTACAGACGTTATCATCTCTAACTCATCCAATGATCCCAACATTCACATAACATGTCATTTCATCTTTCAATCAATGTTATTTCATCTTTCAATTAATAGATTGCTAATAAAATCTTGAAGGGAAAGAGGGGTAGTTTCCCCTCAAGATTTTAACCAGGAATATCAGATAATTTTACAAATAGCTAATAACAATGGCTTCAAGTCCAAAGAAATAGAATCTTCGTACAACTCGATCAGACATAAACACCTAATTAAGAAAGTACAGGGTCATTATAAATGATTGTAGTCAAGGTAGGCCATGCCCATGTTAATAACCTTTTGCCGCTATACACAAACAACTGTCAAACTTCACAGAGGTTATGCAACCAATTTAACTTTTGCGGTGAAAACAGTGACTTTCAATTTAAATACAGCGGCTCCAGAAATGTTTGCATTTGATATCATGGCATACTTCGACTACAATCATTTATAATGACCCTATATATCCTCATATAGCTAAAAGACATATATCTCCATTCGTTTCCACCCCGAAATACATAACCTTATAAAGACCACCCTCAATAAATATAACATTACCACAACATCGACTACTAGGAACACTATAGAAAAAACGCTAATTAATAGTAAAGACCATGTACCAACATTTGAAAAAGCGGAATATATAAGTTGAGTACTTCTGACTGTGATGCACAATATATCGGACAAAAGGGCCGCAACTTAAAAATTAGATTTAATGAACATACAAAGCGAAAAACATCAACATTTAATAAGCACCTAGTAGAGCACAACCAACATTGACAATATCAACCTGTTACGCAACATGAGAAAATCAAAAAGAATGGACCACTACGAGATATAAGAGGTACAACAAAACATCGAACAAGGACACATTATCATTAACGAATATACCGGTCGAAGTCCCTCATTCGTCTTTGCGTGTTGTATGTTTTCTACCTTCAGTTTGCCAACACATGTCGTAGCAACTCCATGTTTGTTTGTTTCTTCCGTACCGTATTTTGCCTCTTAATTTTACCTAATGACTGTGAGTGACTTGGTGTACTATAAAATTATGTATGTACTCATCACTTCTAATACCTTGCAGATTGGCTTGAAGATGTTTTTTAAAGACCGAAATCAATCGCCTGTAATTAATATACTCGACATTCACAAAACAACGATAGTTTATTTCCAATATATCAGTCACGTGAATGTGCAGGATGGAACAATCCATATATACAATTATATTTAATAGTAACTATGAATAAATTCGGGTATTTAAATATAAAAGAATCATCAACATAAAAATATACATTTGCAAAATAAACAAAAGATGCATAATTTATTTTTAAAATTTGTTTTTTTATTTTTTAAATTGCCATGTGCACAAAGCCAGTGGCTTGTCTGTGCGGCAGTCGGGGAGACGGAGTATTTGAAAAATCCTCTGCCTAACATGGGCTTGAACCATAATGCAAATAAAATACGAATAAAACTAATCAAAAGGATATATTTGAACATTTGGTGACACTAGGTAGCTTTTGAAAGTCTCCTCCGTTAAATATGGACAAAAGATTTGAAGGTGGGTCTCTACAAGCCTGCCAATATTATTTGGATTTAATTCAAGTTTATGTTTTTATTCGTTATTTTTTAAATATGTTGAACTAGAACATTCAAATTTGATGTTTTGATTTTCAATAATCTAAGTATTAAAACATTTTTGTTTATTATTACGTGTCGTTCTAGTCTCTTGTAGTATATAACGTTTTAAAAATATTCTGATTTTAAGCTCTACCTATGGAAAATATTTATGTCCTCCTGGTTTCTCCTGCTTTCTTCTTGCACGTGTAGGATTTTAATTATAATATTAGGATTTTCGGAAGATATTGACATTCATTGACATCATGTAATGCAAATTTGCAGATTCATATTTGATGTACAAACATTCAGATTAATATGGTAATATGAACACGATCTACCAAAATTAATAAAAGCTTGACGGATATAGAGCCCATTTAAAGTAACAAAATATAATTAAACATAGGAATAAGACGATTTTGATTGTGCATTTCGATCACAGGCAGAAATAAACACTCAGGGTCATAGAATGAATAAAGTGCACCATGATCAAGATATCACTGTAGCGTCTCATAAAACTAATTATGAAAATTATCTATTGCAGAGTTAATCCGATGATTTATAAAAGTATATCAAAAGTATAGGTACCATAAAGCAGCACCGGTAAGCAAGTTTCTTCATTTCATTGGTCCATTATACTTTACATAATCTAAACATTCTGTAACATTGCTGATTTGGATAACTTAGCAATAAACTAAAATTTGTTTGCGACTAAATTAATGTGTCCATGTTGTGAGTCAAACTTTGACACCATAAAAAGAAAATATTGGCATGCAGTCATTTGGGTTCGTTTGAAACAATTTAATGGCTTTTATAAGCATCTAAAAAAATTTGTTTTTTCGAGAATATCCCAAAAAACGGGTAAACTGCAATCCCGCCCTCTATAGTCAAAACTACTACATTTAGAGTTTTGAGAAAAATAATGGTATTAGACGTGTACGTAAAATTTACAGAATAATTATTACGATGTTTATTATATCTTAATTTTTTAATTTCAAATAATTTTATAACGATTTATTATAATATTTGTGAACTAATAAAAATAATGGGGCATAACTGCGCGGTGCATTATAGTTTTTCATAAAGTATATAACGTTCTAAATGTATTCGTTCAATCAAAATATCCAATATTATTTAAAATTATCAACCAAAATGCGTTTCAAAACATATTGTGAAAAAAGCATATTTGCTTTGATTTATATCAAAACAAGAATCAACAGAAAGGAATGGAATACCGACGTACAGTGTGGAAAGTAAGCAGCAGATAAACCGATAACTTTGTTAATATTTGTGCTAAAGCAAACATCTAAAGGGGGTATAGTGATTAAACTCGATCACACATAAAGACATTATTTGCCGATTTCTTCATCAATTTTTGTCAGTGGTATGACGTCATATGAATTTTTTAATTGCTAACCAATATTTTTATTTTTTTGTTTAGTTAGGACTTTTTAATTTCTATTCAACGGTCTAAAATTTTTAAATGCATACATACGAATGAAGTCGGGGAAAATTGGCTTAAACTTTATTAGTGTGGATAAATCAAAATATCACTATCTTGTAAAATCTTGTAAAAAATAACAAACTGGTTTGACATTGACAGTCCTCATCGTATCACAATAAATACCCAAGCTGCCGACCCTACACCAGGTGGCAATTACCACACATACACGTGGTTTTACAAACGTTTTCAAAGCGATTTGAGTTTTGATGGTCGGTCTTTGTTGTCTAGATAACCTGTGAACAGATCACCTTTTAAACGACCTCACTTATTACATTCCTGGCAGAATGATTTTGAATTTCCTAAAGAAAATTCCCACAAGTCATTGGCAGCGCCATCTTCCGACATGACCGATAGACATTGGCTCGACAATTTTCGCCTCCCGACCAGATATTTTATTAATTGCGCACGTTTACCTGTGTTTCACGTTTCGCGCTGATTAATGTCTTTGTTTAATCCGTCTACATACTGTGATTTATCGAAGATTACTTTAAAAGCCTTTAATTAATCGGATACATTTTTTGCCGAATCTTGCGCGGGTAAAGGATATTTATCGTGTTTCACTTGTAACTTTTAGAAAACAAATATTTCTAGAATGTCAATATCAATAATTACGTTTGAAATGAAACCAAATGTTGGCCATGGATTCTCCGCCATCTTGAATGTTATTGCATATCTTGTACCAGTTCAATACTTAGTACAAACATCTGGTTTCAATGCCTTTTGTAAATTAAAAAACTCAAAATTTTACCTTGTGTTTAAAAAGAATCACCGTTCGCTATAAAACGTCAACTGCTGTTTTTGACCAAAACCAAAATTGTCATTAGCTAGTAACTGTGATAGGTACTCTTTTCATGACACATTCATATCACCCGAGATTATCCAAAACAGCCCAATTTACTTATCTATTATATCCAACAAATAATCAATGTTCTAATATTGTCGCCCGTAATTCGCAAGTTTCCACAAACAAGTCGAGAAAATTTACAGCCATCAATGTTTATTACAAACGTTCTGCGCGTTAAAACTTACACCAAACCGATCAATAGTAACATGGCGATAACAATTTGCGTCGTTCCGGGCGAGCCATAATCGTAAAAGTCGTAACCGCTGATGGTTTTCCAATAACAAGGAAATTATTTACATTTGCAGGACAACATTTTATGTGTGCCTCCAATGTGCAACGGACGTGGTCTTCGGCGCCGCGGCCGTGCTAACAAGCAGCGGGCAACGACCACGTAATAGCAGATTCAACATGTACTCCGTGCTAACGAATCACTCAAAGGGTTGTGCAAACATCACATAGCGCAAAGCGACATATTCCCGGCGGTATTCTCATTGCGCTGTATGACAGCAATGCGTTTTCCATGATTGTGCCAGAGCTTTACTCAGCGGACATGAATAGGCAGGCACCCACATTGTATTAGTAGGAGTGGTATTGAAATGTTTGAAATAACAGTAACAGTATTGAAATAACAGTAAACGTCTGTTGGATAAGTAAAAATTATATTTAAATATAAAGGCACAGCCACCTATCATGAAATTTTTCTTTTTTTATTTCTTTTTAATTCTTACTTTTATGACAAATATTAGTCAATGCCAGTGATACTAAAAGGTTCGTATTAATCTATTTTTGTAAATTTGAATACATGTTTTACAATTTTCATCAGTTTGGTATAATAACTATTGTTTATTTAGAACTAGCGCAAAATTACTCGTTTTCTTGATGCAAAGTTGATATTTCACCCTGCAGATAATAGTAGTTCATACAATAATTAATACCGGAGCGTGACTTACCATTAATTCAATTATTATTAATGACTTTGGGTATGTTCATAATAGCAGTTATGTTGACGGTGCTGATATTTTCAATGAAAGACACCCGGACAACCTAATTACCCATTCAACTATTTCTAGGATAATCAGAAAATTCAAATAGACTGGGTCTGTTCAAAATCTCTTTAAGAAACACCACTAAAAATATGTTGCCGAAAATAAGGAAGCAAGTTTACCAGTGTTGCAAGCTGTAATCGAGAATAGAACGACTTTGGTTTGGCAAATTGCTTCTCACACCCAATGCAGTAAATCAACAATACATAACATACAAAAACTGAACAAATATCACATTTATAAACCAAAATAACCACTAAACTAAAGACAAGAGACTATGGCATCTGGTATGACTTCAGTACTATTGATAAACTTTACTTGAATATGTTATTTAAAAGTAAAATTTAATAATGTCTAACCTAATTTCTGGTTCAAAAAGTTCTTGACGGTGTGGAAGAAAGGTATTTACACGCTGTTTAGGAACTAAACATATAAATCTAAATTTTAATTTTAACAAAAAAAGGGGCCAGATATTTGATTTTTCAAAATACCGCACAGTACATTGGTCTTAAAATGGTACTAATATCGGCATTCTACCGTAAAATTCGGGTTTTCTGGTGTCCACCAACGGCTATTTTGTGAAGAAACAGTGCTATTTGACGTAAATGTTGCCTCGTTTATCCATAGAATATTAACACAAAAATGTGTCCTTTTCCATATCCCCTTCAAACCAGGGAGCGAACTCATACCTATGGTATCAGGTCTGATGTCGTAGGCGATATTTGTTCAGTTTTAGTATGTTATATGTGCTGTTGATTTACTGCATTGGGTGTGAGAAGCAATTTGTCGACCCGAAGTCGGTTCATGCTCGATTACCGCTTGCAACACTGGTAAACTTGCTTCCTTATTTTCGGCAACACATGGTGTTTCTTAAAGCGCTTTGGACAGACCCAGATTGCTTAAATTTTCTAATTATCCTAGAAATAGTCGAATGGGCAATTTTGGCATTGACTAATATTAGTCATAAAAGTAAAAATTAAAAAAAAAAACAAAAAAAAGACAAATTTCAAGATAAGTGGCTGTGACTTCATATTTGAATATAATTTTTACTTCTAAACAACATTTCCAAATAAAGTTTATCGAAAATAATGGAAATAAAGGTACTTTTCTGTTATCACAAATTCATATATTGCCAATCGCTTGGTATATAGTACCGAAATTTATACATTTGACTGTCGCCGTGTTGATTTCATACAAGCCGCCAACTTTTATAAAGAATAAAAATTTCTGAGAAATGGACAATAAAATAAATTTCATGATGCGGACTTTCCGGGACACACTATATATACAGTGTGTCTCCAGATGCTTGCATTTTAAATATTTTAATTTTAATAAGTAAACTTTAATTTTAATTTCCTGAAAAAGTTATGCTTGATAAGAAGCATGGTGAATCAAAATGAAAACATAGTTAAGTAATTCGAAGTTATAAGCGTAGTAACATACATCTTCTCATATTGTGCCCTGTGTAAACTACGCCATTACAGTATCAACATTATAGACCTATGCATAGAAGGAATGCCTACTACATAGTTAACACATTTTGCAATGTAAAAATGTTTTAAACTTAGAATAGGGAACCCCCACTTTAACTCCTGCGCGGCTGGAACAGCTGACGTGCAATGCCCATATAAGGAGGCATTGCATCCATAGCGGCTCGTTTCAGAGGGATTGTCGAAAAATTACAAAATGACTATCTAAACTAAAGTTTGAAGCTTCCAATACAGGCAGGCGGGGTGGCGGTTACACGGTACTAGACAGAAAGATGAATAAAGATGTACTGTTTCTGGGCTGCCGACCTTATAGCTGAAGTAATTTTAGCAACTGTATTCAAACATTTCATGCCATCCTCGAGTCCTAATATTATTGCAGTGATTTAAGAAGAATTTTAGGGGGGAAATGCAAACATTGACTCAGTACTTAATTTTTGTGTAAAAATGGCCAAGAAATGAGTACATTGAGTTTTATTGTGCTCATATTGTTATTTTAGGATATAAAATTAATTCTACATCTCCTGCATTAAAGCAACCTGGTGGTTACCATCATGCTCGATGGATAGCCAAAGGAATATATTCCCTTAAGATAGATCTTTTACGGGAACAATTTAAACTGACATCACCAGAGACAACAGCGTTATTACAAATTAATGCTTTCATAACTAATTGTTATTGCCAGTATTGGTTTGTGGCTCATAGACGAGAAAAAAAAACCATTAGCAGATTTAAAATTATTGAGGAGCTTATACCATTGCCCAATTAAGAAGGTGGCGGATATAACAGTAAAGAAGTACATAAGAGTAGGAAGTACGGAAGAAGTAAATCATAGAGGAAGACATTGACGATCAAAATGATGATGTTGATTATGATAATAAAGATGAAAATAACGTCGATGAAGATCAAGAGGATGACACTAATATGGTGCCCATGTATGTTAAGATTGAAGGATGTGCCAGAGTTTCTATAGAACGAAGACAGTGACATTCTAATCCGACTGGACCGGATACTCCAGACATTTCTTTACCAGGTTTTCAATTGCCACCAAATTTTAGATCAACCGTACATTGAATGGAAAGTTGTCCAGAGTTTATTCATAGAGAACAGGTTGTCAAAAATTTTAAGGTTACAAATGACGCTGCCGAGAGGGGATTGATACTTCTGACAGATTACTATGACAGCGTAGCCAAAAATATTGAGCAGCAAACATATTTAGTTCTACAAAATAGTTTGAAACACTTGACGCAATTTCCCCCTTTGCTAGGCTATTGCAGACTATCGCAAAGAATATCAACATGCAAAATTGCAAACATGGAGGAAAACATAATTTTGTACATTATTTTCTTTTAGAAACAGACCAAATTGTTGATACATCATCTGTGGTAACACCCAAATCTTTGTAACAGAAAAAATATATGTTTATAAACAAAGTACGTGGCTTTGGGTGACGAGATAAAGTTTTTCTTTCAGTTTAATGTTTCAGTCAAACTTCACGTTGAAATCGGCACGGGTTAATATTATCCGATTTGGCTCAAATTCCCAGGAGTTCTTCATAATACCCAAAGGAATAAATTTAGGGGGTCCAAGCAAAATAGTAAATTTTTTTTACTTATAAATAAGTGGTACCCTAATAGGATTCTTAGGTATATTAAATGAAACAAGGAGGGTGTTGGCTTTTTAGTCTTGGTTAGGCTTGGTAAAGACATTGGACATTAATAAAACCTTAACAAGACAACATATTTAAAAACTACTCTATATTTCATAAATTTAATATGTAGAAAAATAAATATTCAAATACAACAAAATATACCAAATAGTAAAGTCCTCCCATATGTAATCAAATGAAAATAACCCATTACCTAAATATCAAATAAAAATCAGCTCTCATATCTCAACGATATAGTCTATCGGAAGAGTACCGTATCAAATAAAATAATATAGTATTTATTACAAATTAAATCCCGAAGAGATAAAATTTTGTTGCAGGGAAACGTAACTTCAACTGACGAATCTACTCTGGTATCTGACAGTGCTCATAACCTGTATCCTGCACACATACCATCTTAGTAACACTAAATACGTTCATAATTGTGGCAGGAAATTCAAACTGTCCTCAATCATTTTAGATCACCCGTTATGTAATCCACACCTAAAGGTTTTATTTTTTATTTTATTTTATTACAAAGTGAAAATATTAACAAGAATTTAAAAAAGTTACAATTATTACATTCATGTACAACACTAACATTAACATTGAGTACATAGTCGTAACAATTGCGTCAAGTATCTTATGTTTGACATGCATAGTTTTAACGAATTAAAATATTACAATTAAATAATTAAAATGATGCTCCCCATGCGGTGATTTAGATTGATTTTTTTTAACGGCAATATTGAATTAATTTAGAGATAACTGCCAGAAAGAAGCGAGTAAATGGAACGATGGACGCCAAATTTATGATACTAGTGACTGATACGTGCATACGTGACTGATACTTCAACCGCAATAACAGCACGCAGTAGATATGGTAACGAATTGATTGGGGTTACTAATCGATTCTGCAGGATTGCGA
The DNA here is from genome assembly GCA_964023965.1 of Melinopterus prodromus. Taxonomy (NCBI): domain Eukaryota; kingdom Metazoa; phylum Arthropoda; class Insecta; order Coleoptera; family Scarabaeidae; genus Melinopterus; species Melinopterus prodromus. The sequence goes on along the minus strand of OZ030391.1, from coordinate 60,113,676 downwards.
CCACAATCAATTTCTTCAGTTTTTTTTTCCATCCTAGTAAGTATATAGTATATAGAAATTACCAACAATATATTCACAATGACCAACGTTTTGCTTCAATTATTAAAGATGAGTAGAAGTCGTTTTAAAAAATAAAAAAAGCCTTTGACGTGGATTTAAACTAAGAGCTCCAATTAACACAAATTTATTCGATCAAGTTGATACAACAATATATACAGTGTGTCCCACTTAAGAGTGTAACACCTTCATATCTTTTTTATTTTTAGTCCAATTTTAGTATTTTTTTCTTTCAAATATAGAACACATATTGCTCTATTTACTGCCAAAAAATCATTTACGGATTTACAGTTTTTGGACAATTCTGAACAATTTTTACTAGTAAAATTTTTCGTTAAAAAAATCCCTACAGCAATTTCTTGATTTTTGCGCTTTATTTTGCCATCACAAGGTGCTTTGCATTTAAAGAAAACAATTGGTTTTTTGGCAGTAAATAGAGCAATATGTGTTCTATATTTGAAAGAAAAAAATACTAAAATTGGACTAAAAATAAAAAGGTGTTACAGTCTTAAGTGGGACACACTGTATAGTGAGCTAATAATGTAGACAAATGAGAAGAATGAAAATTATTAAAAAATTGCAAAATCGATTTTTTCCATATATTTTCAAAGATAATGTCATAACAAAATCAAAAGTTAGCTTCTCCACTATTTTGTGAGTAAACTAAAGTTCAAGGATGCAAATTTTTTATGTGTATATATTTTTCGTCACGAACGTCTAGCTTAATTCATTTTAGAGTACCGGACTTCTTTACGATGTATAAAATTTGCATTACTAATTTATATACAGCACATTAAAGTGACCAGATTCTATCAGACATTAAAATAAAAACTAACTAAAATGAAGTAACATAAGATTAGACTGAAACATTCTGTCATAGCAAGAATAGTATCTTCACATTCTACAAAATGTAAGTATGTGATTTGTCTTTCAAAGCAATATTTGAATAGAATAATTATTATTTGGAACTACGACAAATTATATTATATTATGTAGGTATATTATATTTTACAAATGTGTATTAATGAACATACATTCAAAACATACAATCAATTATAGCAGTACCTTTTACTGTAAACGGTTAACCGACTTGTTTCATATTACACCACCGACACCAAACGCATTGATTATTTGTAGGTAAAAACGTCCCACCATAATATAAACGGTCCACTTTTCGTGGGACATATTGGCCAGGTGCACGACGTGAGAGCCCCTAGCGACCATTGGCGGTTTTGCTCGCAATTCCCTACTTGAACTACAGTTATCTGTAACCTATCTATAAAGATTATGAAATTGATACGTTTTATGAAGTTATTGATGTAGTTCTCCACAAACACTTCCAGTGATCCATTTTAGCGTGCTTGTAGAACGTATGTCTATTTCTCCGCTGCGTGAGCGGATATCGTTTCAATTACAGCTACCATATGAATTGCACATGACCAATTCAAATCAGTGGCACGTTTCCCTATGGACAAAATGGGCATTTCCCAGGGCCTTCAAGAACAGGGTGGAGGGGCCCAACCAGTATTTTGGAAACTCATTTTTGTAACTGACTATCGGATTTTCAATTTAGCAGTTTTGTGAACTCGTGTCATAAATAAAACCCCTCTCGGCGAGGCCACAAACTAAACTTTAACAATTTATTACCGTTAGATTCAATTCTAAACTGTCTATAAATTAATTAATAAATTTGTTCTAGTACAAATATCGAATTTGAACCTTAGAGTGGTCCTGCCTATGGGACCGCAAAGAGAACCGAAGCACTCAGTCTTATTTTTACCATATGTAATTTACACTAATAAGAAATCCTTGACAAAGTTACTTTTTCTTTGCTTGTATAATTCCACACTGTAAAGCTTGAATGCGACAAACAAAAGTCTGCAGTATGCAGTAAATCTTTTAAAATCTGTATCATTGCACAGCTGTGTATACACTAGTGTACACAAAAACAAACGTAACCTGTCAATACCATTTTGCCCTCTGAAAAGTTGACTACAAATAATTGCTTTGATGTTGAATAACTTTTATAATGTTTTACCTTTTTAAATTTATCATGATTATAACCCGCCTCTGCAATTTTTTAAAAGTAACTTCTAACAGTTGCTATACCGGGAGAGTCAACGTCATGTTTTGGTGGTCCAAGTGTAAGAATCCCTGAGGGGAAAAAGCTTGATTAGGTTTCTGAGTAGACTGTTAGAAAGCTGTATCAATTCCCAACTTCTTTTGTTCTTGATTCATTTCAATATCTGAATTTTGTAAAAACGACTTTAGCAGTAAAATTTTACTATTTTAGTTGTATGTTCAATAACGTTTGCACAGTTTAACCAATTTTTATCTTTTCAACACATAAACAAACTGTCAAGAGTGTCAAGCTGTTGCAATTTTTAAAGAAAAAAACTTGCAGCTTATGAAAGCGGCAAAGACATTTAATTTCATGCATTGGTCTGTATGTATTTTGTATAGAAAATTGCAATTTTAGCTTTTTTAATTTTGTTTAGCACTTTATAGTTTGTACTTTACACGATTTATTTATGAATATTCCGATTTCGCTTATAAAATATATTTTAAAACCAATCAAAAAATAATTTATTGGGCCTCGCACAGATTTCAAGAGAATCTCACCAAACTCCTTAATTTCTCCACAGGGTATCTCAATTGCCACCAGTACATCATTTTAGTTTTCCCGGTGTAATAAACGGCGAGCTGAAATTATTTTTCTTTCCAAAATTGGCATGGGCGCATTATACATCTGATAAATTTGTTGACTTATGTTCAAAAAAGAAATGAAAATCGGTTAAAGCTCACAAATGTTATAGAACATTAGCTAAAATTGGATAAGTTAGTTGAAAATCTGCATTTCTTACAAGCATCTAGATATGGGGATGAATCGAAAACCAATTTATTGAGAGTTGACACGGTTTTATACCATACTACTAGAGCCCCTGACGTCTGACGAAGTATTCCAGAAGGTGTGTAAAACTTAGCCCATCAAAACATCATGTTTATTCTACCGGAATAATAAGTAGTACGAATTGCAAATGTGTGTGATAATCACGATGAATTTGTTGTGTTGACAAAAAAACATTAATTTAATCCATTAATTATAAAAGTCATTAAACATCAAACTTTTGCAAAATATTAGATATTACAATACACTAACTTTTAATTCATTGCCCCCAAATTATTTAACTTGCCCTGTAAGCTGATACAAGAAGCTGAGAATAAAATATCTCTACTCAAAACCCCAAATGAAGACGTATTAAATTTACTTCTCATATAATCGGACCCTGTTATCACCTGCATAGGCAAAAGTACGTAACAGGAGACATAGAACCTTAGACAAGGAAACTTTGGAGCTACTCATACCTAATATAGGGTTTGTTCGAGCAGCACTAAGATAAGTGCATAAAGAATATCCTTTTTTTTGCGTTCTCTTGCGCACGCGCAGTAGCCCTTCCAAAACCTGCGTTATGCACGCTTAGTAGAATACTCAATTGTCTTTACAGGTGCTCGAACAAACCTATAGTATTATAAAATTCACATATTTTCCATGGACCCACCAACGAAACCTGAAATTCCTCTGACAGTGAATATATCTACTTCAAATCTAACAAATATACTAAACTATTATTAATATATGTTGTTTTACTAATTTCCATGATAAAAGTTCACAAAACCAATTTATGCCAACAATTGAGGTATTTGGCACCAGTGTGCGCTGGTCGTAATGAATTTCCACCATTCTTTCAATGGTGGAATGGATATCCGCCATCATGTTAAAGTTATGTTAGAAGGTTAGGTTTTACTATAAAAGTAAAAATGATGCTGAAACAATAAAGATGGTTTGTCTTTAGACAATTGATCAGCCTACAAACGAGCAAATTCATCTCTATTGAACTCCTCTCTGATGAGAGAACTGGTGTTCTATAAATTATAAAACGCGAGTTCTCCAAGTTGCACGTCAAATTTAAATAACCAAGCATAACGTTGCACATCAAACTTTTATATCTTTAGAACGTTTGAATTATACAAAACGATAAAAGTTACGAATGGATCCATGGATATGTTCAAGATGAATTTTCTTTGCAAACTAAAGATAACTTTACAATTCTATTAGTGTTATGGGTTCCATTATTATAAAGTTTTACCGGACTGACATCCAACGACGACCAAGAACACAACGAAGAAAAGAAATATAGCATCACTTGAAGTTTACCAATTAATTATTCACTATCCTGGCATTTATACCGCTGCGGGTTATGGAGGTGCGCATTGTTCGCGCAGTTCGGTGGTGTGAGATCGTTAGCGTGATAAGAAGTTTCTGCTCTGGGGAAATTTTCTGGTAACGCCAGCGGCGTCTCGATGTGTTACCAAGTTATGTGTCTGGAATTCGCTATAATTGTGTCCCAGCTCATTTAAAGTCGACACCTCGCTACGCTATATCCTGAGAATTGGTATTTTGCCCTTAGGGTTGTTGTCGATACCTATTTCAAGATATTTGATCAATATCCCAGCAACTATAAAGCTGATAAAGCCATACTGTATGTGCGTAGCTTATCAACCTAACTATTTCATTTACTACGTGTACTGAATTAAAATAGTGTTTACAGTTTGTACATCTCAACGTATATGAATTGTCCACCAAAAAATGGCGTGGAGCTCAGTTCCTCCTTCTTTTGACTATATTCTGACAATGCTATAACAAATTTAATACAGTAGCATAGTGAACAAATCATTTGCTTGGCATGCCAGATTTACTACGGAAAGTCATTTAAAGTTTACGAAGATGTTATGCGGTCAAAAAGTTCAAGCGCAAGTTTTATAAGAGCTTTTTTGTCAGGAAGTTAACCCGAAATATCCGATAATGTTTGTTGTATGCATTAATTATTTCAAGGTGGTCAGAAACGAGAACGTAAGGCGAAATTTACATTTTGTTTGAATATTATAACGTAAAACGGCTGCAAATGGTTGGCTCTGTGCGTCGCGCCTCGCGTCTGGTTGAAAATTGTATGCTTTATAACTTAATTGGCGCTGCTCTAATGAAAATTGCTTGGTGAAAAGCGAACGGAGTTATACGGCGCAACGTTCGTGTTCCGACAAAAGACTGCATTTTCATCCACTAATTTTATTTTCGTTTTAAGTAGGAACGCTATGTTTAAATTCCGGGTAGTCCAGCGCTTCCACAAAAATTTATTTTTGAGGTATATGGAATTAAAAAAAGGGTTTTAACGATTGTTATCATAGATTAAATGATTCATTTAGAATTCTAAATAAATGGAGAGAGTAACGAGTAACCAAATTCAGACGACCATTAATGCATTATAAATCCAAATAAATTATTAATTTTTCGCTAGAAAAATATGCTAAAAAACAAGCAAACATGATTTATTTAGAGTGCTTCTGGATATTCTAAAATATATGCATTATCTTTAGGTGTTTTTACAATTACTATAGAAGTATAGAATCCGCTTTTAGATTCTGCTTTAAACAAAAAGAAACACCTGTTTTGCCATTTTTCAATTCAAATCCACACAAACCCCCACCCCGTTTCAACGAATGTACTTTTTTCTGTAAAACCGACGTTTATGTTCTTGTTTACATATAAAGACCATCTTACAATTTCATACATAGGGGTACTAAGGAGTGTGACAACGATGGATGATTTGTTTTTTACGAAAGCACTTATTGCCCAAACTCCGAAGATTATGTAGACCTGAAAATTATTTATATTATACCGTTATACCATCCTAAAATGCCATTGTATTGCAAAGGAAAGCCACTGCCGCGGGAAACCGACTGGTCGAGATGGGACAAGTTGGGTAGAAGGTAAGCAAAGGAAAGGGAAATTATGCAACTACATTAAAAGTGTGAAGAAGATGCAAATACACTGACAGTTTCGTTAATAATTTTTTTATTGTTTCAATATGTAGGCGAATAATAATTGAAATTCAGCATGACACGTTTACTTTTTCTGTGTCATCTTGTTATGTAGTTTTGCTCGTTCAATCTGAAGACATTATTTTTGACTGATGTTATTTCAAATTCTATCTTTCTGAACTTAGAATGTTTGGTCATCATGTTAAGAAGTTAATTTTTTTCTCTCAGGCTGAAACTGTTAACGACCGCTGATAATAACAATAATATTAATAATGATAATAATATTAATAATAATAATACTGACGATATTGGGATGCAATTTGGTCTGGAGTAGTGTATCAAATTTTGTATTGTCAAAAGCAGAATTGAAATTGTCGCTGACATACCCTGAATGAACTATCAGATAATACTAGAAGCCTTTGAATGGATGAAGGCGAAGGGTATAGGGCAGGCGAATACATTAAGGCCCCGTATCCTACGTCGAAAACGCACCGATTCACAATAATTATTGTTTAAATTGTGAAACTATAGCAACTATTCGATTGAATGGGTCCATACGCAACTGCGTCCAAAAAAGAATTTCGATATTTATGCAAATTATACGTGCAAATTTTAGTGTTAAAGAAAACTAAACTACAAATATAGAAATGTTTTTTGGTCTTATAGGCGTTGACTATTGTGTACTGTAATATATAATAAAGGTACATTAAATATTACGTATAATGATGCGAGTTAACTTTTAGTGAACGTAACTACAATACCATTCTGAGAGAGTTTTAGTCTGTTGACATTGCAAAATAATTCAACGGTCTGTGGATAGGTGGTGCTGTTTCAAATTGAAAATGTAAATACACCATGAAGAATTTATTTAGATATGACCTAAAGTACACTAAACACCGGTAATACTGAAAACAAGACGTAACAAAAAGAATGCCACTTTGGATTTTTGTGTTCGTGTTAAAAATATAAATAGTAGCTGTCCTCGCATTTGCATTTGAAGGTCGTTTAAAGTTGTTGTTGTTTTTTTTTTAATATGTATAAGCTGTGGGAATAATAACTGAAAAATCTGTTATTGTAATCTGCGCAAAATGTCATAAAAAATCTTTAACTTCGAATCAAAATAAATTCAGAACAATAACCTTCAAATGCAGTATCCACGGGTCTTTAAAAATCGCAGAAGAACTGTAAAATAATTTCCGATCAAAATGTGTTCAAAACAAAAACTTCGTTGATAATTTTAGTCACAAAGCCCCTTTCTTTGGAGCAGAGCTGATACTATATATTATAGTTATACCGTCATTGTAAAGTACAGGCTATACGACAGCTAAATAATCATACATTAAAACAGAAAACAGTCAACATTTTAAAAGTATTTTCCAATTTTTTACATTCTTTTTTGCTGCTGAATTTGACGTAAATAGTAGACAACACACTGCTTTTATTTATTTCTATATTTACGTACATAATAATTATTAATCATATACCTTCCTACCTTAAAGAGCAGACTGTATTACATTTAAATTGCACAAAGAATTAATCTTTTCTATATGAAAAGGTTTTACGATATGCTTCATTTAGAACATAATTTCACCCTCAAGATTGGGTAATAAAATATTGAAATAATTCAGTTGCGTCGTCGAGCAACCCAAAAATGACGAATGATACGACCTCCATTGTATGGCGTTATTTCGGAATGGGCAGGTTGCTGCGTTTAAGGTATGATTAGACAAGTAAATTTTCGGACAACAAAGGTAACTACGTTATGTATTACAACACAATTTGAGTTACAGAGTAATCGTACTTAAGGATATTTAACTCAGACCATTTCTGATCTAAATTTAAATAAGCTCCTAATTACATATCGTGTACTGCGACTAAAGTATACAGAGCTGGTGTCCTTGGATGGTAACGTAAAGTTCTATATGGAAATGGAGCTCCTTCAACAATATTTAATTAGAAAATATGAAAACCAGTGAAATTATGTTCGTACCTATCAATAAATCCCTCATAAACAAACATTCATAAATAAATCGCTATCGAAAAGAACTGCTTACAATAAGGAACATATGAGAAGTAGATCACCTCTTCTTGGTATTTTTCATGGTTGTCATGGTTACGAGAATTTGTATACGGTTAGATATTTGTGGTGGGGTGGATTCTTGCCGCAATTAAAAAGACAAAAAGACCCCGTTCCGCTAAAATCTCAGCTTTTCGGCACGATTACAATATACGGGATAATTAGTGATTTGGTAGATGTGTCGCTATCTACATCTAGTAAAACTTTTGTTTGGAAGCTCTGGAGAAAAAAAAGGCAACTCACGTTTGAATGGGCAATACGGGAGCCTTAAGCGAGTGAGAAAAATTTTAAGCTCTGGTTTAAATGGAAAATATAAAATGCAAGCAAAAATGCATATGATACTCCAATATTTTGGTACAGTGTTGGAGTTCTGAACTGGACGAAGAAGGAAATCTTCCTACTTTTAAAAATCTATTAGTGCAATTTTAGTTGAGAGAGAGAAAAAGGTTGATTGCAAATTTTTACTATTTGTACAAAGAAAGTACATTTCATTTTCCCATTACTAATCGTAACTAGTGTGCAATACTATGTGTATTCTGTATGTTAACTTTTAATTAAAACCGCAGATTAGTTCTTGCAAAGTAGGTCAAACAGTTAATTCTAAACTCGTAATGTGTGGACATTGGAACAAAACTTCGACAACACAATTTCAAAAGTTATTTATTTTAACAAGTTTTTAACAACGCAGGAAAAATATTAATACAAATAACCTAGCAAACACTTGCCAATTTTGGCGGAGGAGCCGGAAATTTTCTGTTAACGTTCTTCTCCCTCGTCTCGCCGAACAATAAAACGAGATAATTGAATTTAAATAACCAAATTAAGTACGCTCGAGCGCTCTCATTATAAATTTGGCAAAAAAAGGGGCCTGATAAATTTACCAAAGTTTAATCACGCTCCACAACGCTTGAAAAAAAAAATGCGGCAGCTCGTAACTCTATACAACAATATTGAATAACATGGAATTAATCACCCGAACATATTGGTAAGTATAATCGATACCGAAACGCAACGCTGTCTCTTTCTGAGTATATATAGATAGACCGGTGACAATTGATTTCGTGCGTATAGAGCTATCGTTTTAATATTGAATTCTCCCCACACAGCCAAGAAATGTGCTGCAAGGTTATATGAATAAGAAATTACTCTTTTGTGTCCAACGAAAACATTATAGATTTCTAGTTACTTAATGGAAAAATGGAATACCAAACTATATATTGTACGTTTATGAGTATCTACCGTGCTATAGTGAAACAATGTAAGGGTGAATTGTGCAAAGTGAATGGTGGCTGCAATTTCGACAATGCAATCAGCAGTTATTGTAATATAACGACGTAAGTTCATAGACTTAATTATAATTCACAATAATTTGTGGTTATACTGCCGGATGTATGATCTGCACTCATTTGTTATTAGTTATGAAAACATTCAGGAAACAATTGTAATATGTAATATGCATAGCCGTGTATTTCTAACATTACAAGAAGGAGCAACACAAACAATACCCATTACAGTAATAAAACAAATATCCAACGGTTCTATTCCATAAATTTTTTTACACACGAAACGGCAATCGGAGTGGAACATATCCAGTCATTGTCGCCTTGCTAGTTTGTAGGTTGTCTGTTTTCTTTCGCCAAACCCAACAGAACTTTGCATTTAAGAAAATTATATCACCGGCAAACACAACTAAAATATGGAAACACTTTAATATCTAAAAAAAGAAGCAAAGCTAAAATTCCGTTGCTGCTTTCTAAATATTGCATATAATAAAATTATAAATCGGTGAAACGGATGAAGAGTATGTATTCCATTGGCGTCTACACCGTGTGATAAATTTACCTCCGAGACCTGAGTCTGTAGCCTCTGAAGCTCGAGTAAAAGGAGATATCTAATTTTATTGTGAAATTAGATTTAAATCGTTATACAGTCTGTCCACGAAAGACCGCACCATATGGAAAACATTTTAATTGTGTATTTCTCAGAAAAGTTTATTCTTTATGAAAGTTGGCGGCTCGTATGAAACTAAAACTGCAACAGTCAAATATGTAAATTTGTATCCCATATACCGAGCGATTCAGAATATATGAATTTGTGATAAGAGTAAAGTACCTTTATTTTCATTATTATCGAAAAACTTTATTTGGAAATATTTAGAAGTAAAAATTATATTCAAATATGAAGTCAGAGCTACCTACCTTAAAAAAAAGTATTTTCACTTTTTTCTTAATTATTACTCTTGTGACAAATATTAGTAAATGCCAGTGATACTAAAAGGTTCTTTTTAATTTATTTTTTTTGAAAATTTTAGTAGCTTTTTTTGTTATTTTGGTATGATAAGTAATGTTTGTTTAGAACTGGCGCAAAATTCCTCATTTTCTTTGTGCGAAGTTGTTATTTCACCCTGTACGTATTATTATATTATACAATAACTAATTCAGGAGCGAGACACCTTTTATTCGGTTAATATTAGTGACTGTGGATTGCTTTATAATAGTAGTTATCGATCTACTGCTACCGATTCTCAAGTGGTGGTACGCCCGGTACTGCCACTTATGACGTTGTATTTTCACTGATAATATATTAATAAACATAATAAGTGTTTAATAATAAAAATAACTAAAGCATTACATTCTTGAATTAATTATGGCCGACTTACCCGTTATTAAGTTAATAACTATTATGAATATGTTAATATGGCTAATGTATTATCTATGAACTTATTTTATTTCTACTACTTACAATTACAAAAATACATACATTAATACAAATTAGTTTATGTACTGTAACTTTTAAAACAATGCTTACACTCCAACAAAAAGTGGAAAATGTTTTATTACATGGAGAAGAAACACCGCACCGAGACGTTGCTGCTATTTTCAATGAATGACATACACACAATCAAATTACCCATCCACCCATTCCAGCATAATGAAAAAATTCAAACAGGCTGGGTATGTTGAAAATAGCTTCAAGAAACCCCACAAAAAAATATGTTGCCAAAAATGAGGAAACAAGTTTGCCAGTGTTGCAAGAAGTAATCGAGCATAAAACGACTTCTGTTCGACAAGTTGCAACACACAGGCAATGCAGTAAATCAACAGTACATAAAATACTAAAACTAACAAATATCCCTTATAAACCAAAATTTATAAGTACACTAAGAGAAAGAGACTTTGACATCAGTTATGACTTTGCCATCTGATTGGAGGGGAAAATGGAAGTGAACAGATTTTTATTTAATATTCTTTTGACAGACGTGGCAACGTTTACGTCAAAGACCAGTCCCAATTTTCACAAAATTGCCGGTGGTGGGCACATAAAACTCAATATTTATAAGAGAATGCCGAGATCAGTGCCATTTTAAGACTAATGTGCTGTGCGGTATCTTGAATAATCCAATATTTGGGCCTTTTTTTAGTCAAAATTTAAAGGGGGATTATCTCTTCAGTTCATGGACAGACGGTTGTCACCTATTTTGGACAATTTGATGTTAATTCAACGTGCGCCAATTTGGTTCCACGGTGCGCCCATACACAATATAAACTCTGTCAAGAATTTTTTAAATCATAAATTTGGCCATCGCTGGATAGGCCGAAATTCGGAATTAAGATCCTGGCCACCTAGATCCCTGTTAGATTTCTTTTCGTGGAGTTACCTAGAAAATAATGTATACAAACATCGACCATTTAGAGATATAAATCATTTACACGAAACTATACAACATTGTATCCAGAACATTACACCAAAGATGTTTCTAGAAAAATGTGTTTATGCATAGAACGGGACGGAACCACACACAGAAACAGGATTAATAGATATTTAACAATTCTTTCGATGTAAGTATTTTTTATTGTGTATTAATGTACTTGAGAAACGCTCGCTGTAGCTGGATAACTACTATTATAAACCTATCCACAGTCATAAATATTAACCGAATAAAAGGTAACACTCCTAGTATTGTGTAATATGCCAGCAGAGCATTTCTCTAGATGTTATGTTGGTGAATGGCTCTATAAAATATATATTAATTCAATTCAAGTTGGTCCATAATGCAAAGTGAAATCAATAAATGTATGGAATAAAAGCCTCTTGGAACTTTGCAGGTAGTTTATTAATATGCTACAATATATATTACAAATATATATTAATAGTTATAACTGGAATTAGAGTTAGTTTTTCAGATTGCAGTAAACATCAAAGCTTAGTGATATCTTCTTTTTCAGTATTTTCGTGTTATCAAATTAGTTGGATAGTTAACTTAACGATAATATTCTAAATAATAAAATCGTCAATTGTATTATTTATTTTTGATGTTACGTTATCTGGAAATTTTGGTTTCATAATGTTCAATATAATGTTGCTGTTGAGGTTACCAATGAAAGTTTTTGCCTCAAAGATTAATTAAAATGGATTTGTAACTGTACTATAAAAAATACCGGGTGATTTCTATTTTATGCTGTAATTTTTTGGGGTTGGAAAAGCCCGGAATTTCTTTATGAGTTCCATCGTTAAATCTAGAAATGAATGACCTCTGACAGTGATGATATTCCGTTTGTTATACTTCTTCTACCTGACGAAAACTCTCCAGACAAGAAAATATTCAAGAGTAAGCGTAATCTATCAAGCAAACAACATGAACGCTGTATTAAGGAACACGGGTGACTTATTATAGACTTTTAAGAAGGATGGGTCTTTCCCAGGCCGGAGGGTCGCCGTTTTGCTGCTGGTTATTTGAATAAAGTGCTCAAAGTTGGCTGGCCAATCTTATTTATGACTAAGTCAGCAGACAAAGTAAACTTAGACCGAGTAATAAGATTCCCTTCGACGTTGGTACTTCAAAGTTTACATTTAGCTTTTGTTGGTGTCATTTGCCGAAGTTTGTATTTATTCTTAGTTACGGTTGTGTTTGTTGTTAAAAGGAGGTAACCACGGACTCATTTAGCAAAACGAAAGAAAAGTAACTTGCTAGTCTTGCAAACAATTTATTTTTCATCATTATGTACATTTGTTATAGAAATGTAAACTTAATTTAGAATTTAGTTTGCATGCATTTAATAAAACTATTGACTTTAGCAATAAAAGGAAATATTTTTGTCTGTCATATGCATAATAAAATATAAAAAATGAGGTCAAATCTGAATTTGAAATCTATTTTTTAACAAATACGCAAAAAATGGTGGTTTTTGTTTCCGAGATATTTTCCGGTTAAGTTTTGCGGCTAAATTAATAAATAAAGTGAAAATTAGGACATGAAAAAAAATCTAATAACCTTAATAACTAGCTTTGATTTAATAAAAAAGAAAAAAATCTGATCTGCTAGATATAAGCTTGGCAACGCAAAACAATTGAAACGTAGACATATTTAACAAATTTTGATGCACAACGAATTAGGTATTATTTGTTAGAGTTGTTGTTGATCGGTATTTCCTCCGGAATAAGCCAGCGCAGCGGTTTTAAGTGAAGCATTTTGTTAATTGTTTTGGCACTTCGACCATGATGTAAGAATTAACATGGTGAAAATCTTATTATCGCGAAAACTTGGAATTATAACTATTGTTGTAATTCTTAAGCACCGTCCTTCAATAATATTAATTGTTATGGGCATTATTTCAACACCAGCCGGATAGTGACGAACTGAGCTTTTAGCAAGAGATAGACGCGTATTAGGCCCACCATGTTAATTCTTACATTTTGCCTTGGACTTAGATACTGCTCTCGCGTTGGTCCGAACTTCGCGGGCGTCGTCGCCGACCTAGGTGCGTGGTTTGACTACTTTCGGTTGCAAAAGTATTAAGCTCTGCGTTTGACGCTTATATGTATAAAACCACTCAACACAAAAAAATTAAATAAAGTACGTTATGGTCCTGAAACATTTCTACATAACCTGTAGGACTTTCAATATTTACGTGTTGTAATCGTGCTGAAAAAAAATTGAGATTTTAGCGGAAAGAGGTCTTTTTGGGTCCCCTGAACATTTTTGACCAAGGTACAAAAAATGTCTGTGTGTGTGTGTGTGTGTGTGTAAACGATTTTTGTGGCGACGATTCCGGAGAAACTACTAAAGATATCGGGAGAAAAGTTCATATTTAGAAGTTTCATAACCTAACTTAGAGTCGAAAAGCTTTTGGTGCAAAAGGGTCCAAAGGAACTGCCAGTGTATTCTAAGCCTTTTCCAAGGATTTTGCAAATGAGCCGCCATTTCTGTAATTTCGCCAAAATAGTTAAATAATAACTTAAAGTAGAGGAAATTTTGAATAATTTATGCCCATGTATTAATATTAATACTATATTAATATTAATATTTTTGTAAAGCATTTTTTATTATTTTATCGTCGTTTGGCTTTAAAAATTTACCCGCCAAGCTGTCCACTCACTGGCGGGTAAATCGTAAAGTTTTAAAATTTGTAAATACAATTTCGGATAAGCGCCCATGGCGCAAGGCACCGTTTTTTATAGCATTTGAAATTATGTTAATTCATAATGTGTATTTTCTTTAATTAATATATTTATGTGAATGGTTAATGAAATCTAATGCAGCTAAACTATTAATTTTGTACATAGTATGATAAAGTTATGTGCCTGGCCACATCAGATTTTTGCCTCTACGTTTAGACATAAGCGCGAGAGAAGTTTAAAAATGTACCCGATTTTAGCAGTTTTAAAGAAACGGTTGTTTGTTCGATTTTTTCCCACGATACCGCTGGTCCAAACGCTTTTTACTTTATCATACGTGATATTATAAAGTCATCTGTCATAACACTTCTGTTTTTTTTTAAATTTAAATGGAGCTTTTGTTAGCATTGAATTAACCATTTGCAAAACGCTAATCAATGTATTTCGTCTCCTCATGGTCTCCTCGGTCTAAGCGATGGACGTCTACAAAATAGCAAGAATGTAATCAGGTACAGAGTTGTTGTTAGAGATTTTAACATTAACTCTCTGGTGGACAGTAATCAACTGCAGAGCTTGCCCAACTTGATGCACACACACACGGTGTTCAGAAATCTAGCAATGAACCGACCAGAATTTCAAACCAAACAACAACCTGTCTAGACCACAGATGTAGATGATAGGCACTATACATCGGGAACCCAAAATACCCTATTGTCGGATCACCTGAGCGTATTCATGCAATATTCCATTCAATTGCCACACAATTCCACGGAAAAGTCCTACAATCGGAATTTCACTCATCAGAACGTAGCGCACTTCATACGGAATATCACTGCTAGGGACTGGACCGACCTATACGCTATCAACAAACCTGAAGCAGCTATGGAATTCTTACATACGCACATTATGTTCTCCTTTAATTCATGCTTTCCTTTAACACTGGTATAACAGAAACCACCCAACACCTTTTTGGCTTCAGCGAGCAACTGACACAAATGAGAGATGCACTTCATCTCCTGGATCGCCGAATACACTAAAACTGAAGCAGATAGGACTCAATTTTTAAACTTCAGGAAGTAATGCAAATTGCAACTGAACAATGATCGCGTAAAGGTCATTATCAAACTGTCGTGCAGAAGACACCACTCACCCAAATGTCCAAGAAAATCTGGAGTATCATTAAATCAGCGACAACTACAAACAGTTGAGGGAAATGTCCTATTGATGCAGAGGATATGAACAAGTACAATACAAACATTCCGACAAGCATAACAGGTTTACTCAATAACCCCAATAGCACGACAGAACACTACTTGTTCAGAAGCAGACAGTCTCCACAGTTTTCCTTCTATCTTCGGCCGACAACACCCGATGAGGTTAAGAGTATACCTTAATAAACTCCATCCCAAATCTACCGCAGACATATATGGACTAAACGTTTGCCTCTTAAGAAAAATTGCTGCTACAATCTGCAGACCAATGGCTTTTAGCATCAATTTGTGCTTTGAACAGGGATGCTTTCCTAACATTCTGAAGCCAGCAAAGATTGTGCCAATATTCAAAAAGGGAAGTAAGGGAAATCCAAAAAACTACCGACCAGTAGCAATCTTGCCAGCATTGTCAAAAATCATTGAGATGCTGTGCTATATGAGACTCCTGGGATACTGCGAGAGTTTTCAGCTGCTGGATGCGAACCAGTTTGGATTCCGTACCAGACATTCCGTGGCTCGGGCAGTCAACTCGATGATTGACACGGTAGCTGTCAATCTCAACAATAAAATATGTACCCATGCCACCTGTTTAGACCTAACAAAGGCCTTTGACTGTGTCAACAATGAAATTCTTCTGATGAAGTTGCAACATAAGGGAGTCAGGGGCATGCCACTCAAGTTTTTTGAATCCTACCTCCAACACAGGACACAGCAAGTCATTACGCAAAACGGCCTTTCCTCCACGTCGTACTTGCAACTTGGTGTGCCGCAGGGTTCTATTCTGGGCCGTTTCTCTTTATCTGGTTCATTGATGACCTGCCTCCAAATATACCAGCATTTACCTGCCTCTTTGCCGACGTGACATCATTCCTCACTTCTGGTCCAGATGCAAAGACATGTTACGAGGAGGCAACCCGGTCAGAGAAAACAGCACGCGATTGGTTCAGTGCAAATCGACTGAAAGTGAACTAGTCATCACGCTTTACTTTTAGCCTCAATACCACATTAATTCCTGATGATGAGGGTACCCATGTTCTATTCCTGGGTCTGCATCTTCAACACAACCTTTCTTGGAGGCAGCACATCGAATTCTTGTGCAACAGGATAGCATCGCAGGTGCTTGCGCTGAGAAAACTGTCCAAATTGGCTCCGACAACAAGAATTGCCTACTTCGGTCTGATCCATACCCACATATAATTTGGGATTCTTCTGTGGGGACATTCAAACTACTGCCAGCGAATACTAATTCTTCAAAAGGCTGCAGTAAAAGCTCTGGCAAGGGTGGGAAACCGTGTCAGCTGTAAACCGCTTTTCACACAGTTTGGTGTACCTACCGTTGTCGCAAATTACAGCTACACATGCACGAAACACATCAGAGATGACTTAAATCCAAGAAAGCAATCTGACATGCATCACCACCTAACCAGTTACAGGGATGAATTTCGAATCCCTTACAATCGTGTAGAAAAGGCTAAAACCACGTCAAACTACTGGGCACTCCGGATATATAATAATATACCTACTACTCTGAGGAACTACAAGAAAACTACTTGGTTGGCTGAGAGAATCCATGATCAAGCTCGCTCCCTACAGTCTGGATGAATATTTGTAAACCGATTTAGTATGCTTCTAAAATGCATTAAATATACTGTGTTGACATAGCTAAATTTATTTTTATGTAAATATGCTGTAATAAATGACTTTACTTTACGTTAATACTTGAACGTTAATTCAAGGTTTTGCTAACAATGCTCTGGGCTACCAGCTTATTGTTGACCAATTCCATACCGGCAAAGTCATCGAAAGAACACCAATGACAAGATGGCCGACGTCTAGTTGGAAAACTTAAACTGATATTCTCGACGTAACTTTAAAGCATAATTAGTATTAAGTAGATAAAAACTAGTACTGGCTGTGTACATTAAGTAGTAGAGGTAATGCAAATAATGTAACATTATAAACAAACGACTTAATTCGAACAAACTCGAAACATCAAGCGCTTGGTTCGCAAACAAACACTTCACGTTTGAGACCTTCACACAACTTAAAAGAATCTGAAAATCAAATACAGTTATTTTATATATTTTGCTTAGAATTTGATACTGACTCTAGAACTTCACCCTTTACCTTGAGTTGTGAATCACTTTGAATAGTAAGTACCATTCACTAAAAGTTGGTGTTCTTGCTACTCAAAATAGCCTACGAATAGTACAAAATTACCTTGGGAAGTTTGTAATTTCTGTATGCCATGAACATGATAGTTTGATGCTTCTAACTCGATTGCACTGCACTGGCGTTCATGTAACACATGAGAAACTAAGTTTGTATACTTATTAGCACTATATGGTAGTAATTTCGATGGAGGATATGCCCTCATGTAAATTAGCACAGTAGCACTCGGATGCCACCGTAATTCGTAAACTTATTTTACATTCTAACTACATACATATATAATAATATAAATATATAAAACATCAAGCGCGTAAGAGCAACGACGTATGTATGTGGTAGGTAAACCTTTTCGCTACCTAAGATATTGAAAACAGAATTGAACAACATATTTTATAATAGGAACAATAGCTTGCAATTAAAACTTGACCGTTTCCGAGATATGGTATTCAGAACGTTGTGTCGTATGTAATACCCTCCTTGTTTACCGCTTGTAAAGTCTAGTTCAGGCTGGTGCAACTTCAAAAAAAGCGCTGGTTGCTAGGCTCCATATACCCGCGGCCGGACACTTTTGGCATTTAATAGATTTTTGTTAGGTTTTCATTAATTGAAATTGTCATCAAATCGTGTTAGTTTATGCGGTGTCACCGCACAACCCTAAGTACTGCACCATCAGCTGTGATTATCATGTAAGCATGAGCTGCATTCTCAGGTTTCTTTGGTAATTAGTAC
Source organism: Melinopterus prodromus (assembly GCA_964023965.1). NCBI lineage: Eukaryota > Metazoa > Arthropoda > Insecta > Coleoptera > Scarabaeidae > Melinopterus > Melinopterus prodromus. The sequence continues at coordinate 60,095,157 of OZ030391.1, read as the reverse complement.
GAGTATTCGATAATTAGCAATTATAAAGTGCATTTTTTTTCTTCTTCTTATAACAATATACACGTCATTATAGATAGTTATATGGAATTAAGTTAGTGTCTCAGTTAGGATTATGCGCCGTGCGGTGATACCGCATAAAATAAGCATTTACAAAAAAAAACTATAGTTTTTTTACTTTATCATACGCAGTATAATAAAGTATTGTAATCATGCCAAAAAAATAAAATGTACGTGTACCTTAGGGTCATCCAAAAAAATCTGATGTGGCCAGGCACATGACTTTATCATACAAAATATAAAATTAATAGTTTAGCTGCATGAGAATCTATTTGATTGAGATAAATCGTGTCTACATTAAATATAAACTAGTTAGCCGGGGTTTGACAGATATTTTGATAGTCAATAGTATCAATAGTAGGTATTGTCAAAGCATCAGCATTTGACACTACCGTCACTACTACTGTCATCAGAATAATAGTTATTTATCTCACAAGTGCCGAAAATACGGAATAGCGCGACGAGCGGTGATCCGGCGCTTTCGGCAGGAGTGACATCAACGTTTCTTGTGTCGCTTTTTGAGAAATACGTATTTAAAAAAAATCAAAAATGGTTATATTTCTGTATAGGAAATGTTAGGTTGATACCACTGATACCACGAAACGTCAAGTTTAAAAAGCTATTTCAAATTCTGACAGACTTATATTCGTTCATGTCACTGTAAATGTAACATCCGTACCAACATACTAAAATATAGCTACACTCATCGCTATACTTTATTTACAATTTTCTCAATTTATCGTTTTTACAATTAGATATAACAACGGGTTGATATTTCTTATCAACAAACAATCAAATTGGTGATCTTATTTTATTTGAATTTTGTATTTTGTACTTTGCTGCACTAGAGAGGCAACGTTCCATAGCGGTTCTCCAACCTGTGATGAAATCAGCTGTTTTCGAGTGTGACAGCCATAGACATTTCTGTGGTGACAGCACAAAAAAATATTTGTCAAAATCCTGGCTACTATGTAGCTTCATATCAATGCAGATGCGACCGATCTCGATCAAATAGAATTTGCTCTTGCAGCTAAACTATTAATTTTACCAAAAAATGTCATAGGCATAAATTATTAAAAATTTCGTCTACTTTAATTTATTATTTATCTATTTTGACGAAATTACAGAAATGACCAAAATCGTTGAAAAATGCTAAGAGTAAATAGACAGTTCCTTTGGACCATTTTGAACCAAAAGCTTTTCAGCTCTAAGTTTGGTCATAAAACTACTAAATACGCACTTTCACCCGATACCTTTATGTAGTTTCTCCGGAACCGTCGTCACAAAAATCGGGTACACACACACACACAGACATTTTTTTGTACCTTGGTCAAAAATGTTCAGGGGACCCATAAACACCTATTTCCGCTAAAATCTCAATTTTTTTTCGGCATGATTACAATACTTTACATACTGCGTATGATAAAGTAAAAATTGAGTTTTTAGCGGAAATAGGTCATAGGGGTCATAGAGGAAATAGGAAATAGGAAAAATGTCTGTGTGTGTGTGTGTCTGTGTGTGTGCGTGTGTGTGTGTGTAAACGATTTTTGTGACGACGATTCCGGAGAAACTACTAAAGGTATCGGGACGAAAGTTCATATTTAGAAGTTTCATGACCTAACTTAGAGCTGAAAAGCTTTTGGTTCAAAAGGGTCCAAAGGAACTGGTAGTTTATTCTAAGCCTTTTTCAAGGATTTTGCAAATGAGCCGCCATTTCTGTAATTTCGTCAAAATAGTTAAATAATAAATTAAAGTAGAGGAAATTTTGAATAATTTATGCCTATGACATTTCTTGGTAAAATTAATAGTTTAGCTGCAAGAGCAAATTCTATTCGATCGAGATAGGTCGCATCTGCACTGATATGAAAATACATAGTAGCCAGAATTTTGACAAATATTTTTTTGTGCTGTCACCACAGAAATGTCTATGGCTGTCACACTCGAAAACAGCTGATTTCATCAGAGGTTGGAGAACCGCTATGGAACGTTGCCGCTCTAGTGCGGCAAAGCACAAAATACAAAATTCAAATAAAATAAGATCACCAATTTGATTGTTTGTTGATAAGATATATCAACCCGTTGTTATATCTAATTGTAAAAGCGATAAATTGAGAAAGTAAATAATGTATAGCGATGAGTGTAGTTATATTTTAGTATGTTGGTACGGATGTGACATCTACAGTGTCATGAATGAATATAAATCTGTCAGAATTTGAATTACCTTTTTAAATGGGGGGGTCGATGGCGTATAGGATAGAGCGGCTGCTATCTACGCTGGAGGCCCGGGCTAAAATCGACCGTCCTGTTATTTTAGGCAGGGAACAAATACCTTTGCATGCCGCCTTCCATCGGATGAGGAAGTAAAGCCGGTGGCCCCGTGTGCTGTCATTATGCGACGTGCACGTTAAAGAACTCTTACTGGAGGTTGGAATTCCTTCAGTAGGACAAAATTCCTGGGTGTGTGTAGCCTGCCCTCAGCGTCGGTGATTGGCCTAAGTTGCGGAACTAGACCGACGTAAAATAAACAAGAAAAAAAAAAACTTTTTAAATTTGACGTTTCGTAGAAGTGGTATAAACCTAACATTTCCTATTGAGAAAAATAACCATTTTTGATTTTTTTAAATACCTATTTCTCAATAAGCAACACAAAAAACGTTGATGTCACTCCTGCCGAAAACTACATGACCCGCTCACATGCGACGGCGACGCTCCTCCATCGGTGACGCGCCGCATCACCGCTCGTCGCGCTATTCCGTACTTTCGGCACTTGTGAGACAAACAACTATTATTCTGATGACAGTAGGTAGTGTCAAATGCTGATGCTTTGACTATCAAAATATCTGTCAAATCCTGGCTAACTAGTTTAATTTTAATGCAGACACGATTTATCTCAGTCAAATAGATTCTCGTGCAGCTAAACTGTTAATTTTATATTTTGTATGATAAAGTCATGTGCCTGGCCACATCAGATTTTTTTGTAAAGACTATACGACAAACAAAATGAAAAAAAGTATGATAGAACTGACCATTTCCGAGATAGTCGCAAGATATGACTAAAACTAATTTTAATTTGTTCAACCAAAAGCTGACGAACAAATTTCATTGTACTCCACAGATTTTTCGTCTCTGATACCTGGACTATTATTTTTACAGTATAATCTGTTTTTATTTCCTTAAAAACAGCTTGAAACTTTGAACAACGAAACCTAATCGCCGAGCCAAGCAAGCACAGGTGGTGTCAATGTGTTTAACAGATGTGAGTTGATGGTCAATGGTCAATCCCATATCTCGCATCTTCTGTACTCATTTCAACCGTGGCGTTAGCTGTGCTTAACTTTAGGCCAAATGTAGCTCATCGGTCCTCGTCCACCCGAATTCCTGCTAAAAGTTTCAGGTTATCCGCCACGTAACTTAAACTGGCTGAAAACCTATCTAGCTGTCATGAACTAGCGTACACAATGTCTGTCGTATATGTAAGGGAATTCTAGCGCACATTAATGAAACAAAGCTACAGCGGGAACAACCAGCAAAAAAACAAAAGAAACAAACCATTTCTTTAATTAAATAAATATGTCTGGATAGGCACCTATACATATTAATGGGTGACTTATAGCACCAATTATTCCTGTTCTGTTACCTGACCGCAAATCAAAATGCATTTCATATATGTAAGTATGTAAATTTCCTACCTTATAGATTTAGGCTGATGACGGTCTGAAATGATAGAAACTGGTTTGTTCGTATATAAATTGGTACATCATACAAATAAAGATAGTGCATTAAGTATTTCCTAATTCTAATCGACCAGGCTCATATACACGTTCAAATCTGTACTTACTTCCTACATTCTACACCGCGTTAAAAGATTTTAGGAATAGACGAAAAGTTTATACAGACATAATGTAAATTTAAATAGAAAAGTGCTTGTACGATGCCAAAGCGACATCTTGATCGGCCCACAAATAAAATGGTTATAACCATATTTGAAAGTTTACCTTTTTTGATTTTTAAAATTCTACAGATTTCTCAAAGAATTTGTATGATTTGTACATGCAATCGAATTTCTCTCACAAAAAATAAACGGATTTTATTAAATATGCTTGTTTAGCCATTTAGTACAATTGTCCCTCGGTTGCCCTGTGTTGCTTTTAATTGTGTCGTTTGCCTCCCCATAGCTTTGAAACACATTAAATTAATAGCTTTTCGTTTTCTCTTTTTTGACCTACAAGCCGTTTCGTCTTATTTGCTATCATAAACAGATTACGATTTGTTTTAAAAGAATCTGATGTTAACCCCCCAAATTCTCATTTCGGTAGTAATTGAAATAAAAAACGTTATATTATTACGTTGCTCTAGTTTAGGGGACGGCTCTAGGTCAGGATGGAGACCTAAATAAAAGTGACACTCTTCTTTACATAGTTGGTGTATTGTTGCCCACACAGAACTCTAGCACTACAGCTGACTGGCATCGGATATCCAATAATACAATAGTAGAGCTACACTACAATAATGTTCTGTATTGACCTCATGTCACCGATTTTTACCGATTTTACGGTTTGGGTGACCTGGCCCCAATTATACAATGGAATTAAAATGTACCTCGCATTAATATCGATTTCTCATCGTTTGTTTCCGATTGCTATTTTATGTTTTCGCTTTTCCCCTCATAGTTTTCCTGACAATTGATTTTTCCTCGTTGTAGTAAAATCCTGGTGCACTTACCTAAAATCTATTTCTATATACATATTTATAGACATCAGAAAACGACAAAACTCCTAAGATTGCTTTTATCACTTGTTTAACAATTCTGAGCAAATTCAGCATTTGAGTCCTTCCGAGACAAAATTCAAACGGACATATTTGAACGTATGAAAAGAGCAAAATAAATTTTTTTTTGAGACGTTCAGATGAACACAAGCGACAAAACCCTTCTAATATTTGACTACCAGGAGGCAAATGAAACTATTAATTGGCAATAGAAAGCAAACAAGAGGCAGCGATAATATTTTTTTCTAGATTGTTGGCAATCATGGGGGACTAACTTTACCACGGCCATACAAGGAGACTCCAGTTAGTCTGCTGTCGCAGTTTCAAATGGATGAACATGAAGTGTCTGATGCTACTCATAGCGGCAGCATGTTGACGCTGCACAAAAAGCTGAAACATTTTAGCAGCTACATTTTTTTGCTGCAGTGGTATCGCTGGAGAGGTTTGCCATAATGTTGAAAACGACAAAATATAGCTACATAGATAAAGCCAACAAGCTACTCTTTTTAATATCATAATTTGTGATGTACATATGTGCCTGCTGACATTTGCGTCCGAAACCTAGGTAAGGAAAACTAAACGCTTACAAACTATAGGAATAAAGGCACTGTAAAAACCAACACTTCACCCGGCTCCTCCACCATAACTGAACCTGAGTACAAAATTATATTACATATATCTGCTACCTCGAAATAACAATTCCAATTGATAAAATCAGTGATTGGGTGTATGGATAATGGATTCCATTCTAATACAAACACAGGGATTTATAATTAAATATTATATCTACACTGCTCATATTTTAATGTTCAACGCACATGTTTAATCAAAAACAAACATTCACAACGCAGATGATATAATACAGAGTAACGTGCGTTTACGAGAAAAACCAGTGCACCAAAATGCACTGTTGTATACACAGGATAAATTTTAGCAAATGTGAGAACAGGAATCCACAGTATGGGAAAATCGGAAATATAGTCACGGAGAATGGAGTGTCACAGAATAAGAGAGAAGAAACAGACAAGAGAAGAAAGCGTAAAACAAAAAGCATATGAAAGATGTCACTGCAGGTAGAAAACCCGCATAAGGCGATGCCATGTAGTGGGGTTCGTTTTATTAAAAAAGGCTATATAATATATTATTAACAAGGTTGTTATAAAAAATGATTTTATATATTTTAGACAAAACAAACGTGTTTTTTTATAAAAGAATGTGTTTTTTAACGAAATGTTTTTTGTAATTTCGCGAAAAACATGTTGTAAACATGAAATAAAACATGCTTTAAATCACACACACAAAAAGGGCATGTTTTACTCAAGGAATAAAATTTGTTTTAAACAGGTTTTAAATGATGCAATTATTTTATTTGTAAGCATTTTATTCGGAGTGTTTTCATACGTATTTTACTTGCTACCACTGATATTGTATTGCCACATTTTATGAAAAACACCAAAAACTGTTCAAATATCGACAGTTTAAAATACGTTTAAAACACAATATTTAAAATAAACTGTTTAAAACATGCCTAAAAATTGTTTAAAATAAAAAATATTTTAAAACACTGTTTTAAAGCAAACTGTTTTAAACACAATAATTTTGCTTATTAAACCTTATTCAGATTGTACCAGGGCGGTTTTCCATATATAACGAAATACACTTAGAAATTTTAGAGGGATACAAGCCATATACGTACCAAACACCAAACATGAAGAAATAGAAATGGACAAATGAAGTATTAAATCAATTACATTTCCTTTCATCAGTTCTGGTATTTGCGTCATTAATCATTAACCGTCCAAACGGGGTCTAAACCATGTATGCCAGTGCTTCTATGGGTCTAGTCGCTCCTAACACGTTGACCCAACTTCCATACTCACGTTACATGGTTACATGCATGAATGACTGCCAACTTCCTGTTCCAATGTGTCTATGATTATGAAATATGGCACTTCTGACTATGTATATCTGTATCACTTTCCTGAGGAATCTGCGGTTCTCTTTGTAATTCGATTTTACTTTCCGATGTACCTCAATTGACTTTTGTCTCGTAGAACATAATTTGGCAGCACGTAAAAGGAAATATGTCAGAAATTGGTTAAAAGATGAGGCATACGTTAACTAAAAATCTGATGTGGCCAGGCACATGACTTTATCATACAATATATAAAATTAATAGTTTACCTGCATGAGAATCTATTTGACAGATAAATCGTGTCTGCATTAAAATTAAACTAGTTAGCCAGGATTTGACAGATATTTTGATAGTCAATAGTATCAATCGAAGGTATTGTCAAAGCATCAGCATTTGACACTACCTACTGTCATCAGAATAATAGTTGTTTATCTCACAAGTGCCGAAAGTACGGAATAGCACAACGAGCGGTGATGCGGCGCGTCACCGATGGCGGAGCGTCGTCGTCGCATGTGAGCGAGTCGCGCTATGTAGTTTTCGGCAGGAGTGACATCAATGTTTTTGTGTTGCTTTTTGAGAAATACGTATTTTAAAAAAAATCAAAAATGGTTATATTTCGGTATAGAAAATGTTAGGTTGATACCACTTCTACGAAATGTCAAGTTTAAAAAGCTAATTCAAATTCTGAAAGATTTATATTCGTTCATGACACTGTAGATGACGTTCCATGCGGTTCTCCGAGTGTGACAGCGTGGTGACAGCCATAAACATTTCTGTGGTGACAGCACAAAAAAAATATTTGTCAAAATCCTGGCTACTATGCAGTTTCATATCAATGCAGATGCGACCGATCTCGATCAAATAGAATTTGCTTTTGCAGCTAAACTATTAATTTTACCAAAAAATGCCATAGGCATAAATTATTCAAAATTTCCTCTGCTTTAATTTATTATTTAACTATTTTGAAGAAATTACAGAAATGGCGGCTCATCTGCAAAATCCTTGAAAAAGGCTTAGAATAAACTACCAGTTCCTTTGGATCCTTTTGAACCAAAAGCTTTTCAGCTCTAAGTTTAGTCATAAAACTTCTAAATATGAACTTTCGTCCCGATACCTTTAGTAGTTTCTCCGGAATTGTCGTCACAAAAATCGAGTACACACATACACACACACACACACACACACACACACACACACACACACACACACACACACACACACACACACACACACACACACACACACACACACACACACACACACATACACACACACACACACAGACATTTTTTTGTACCTTGGTCAAAAATGTTCAGGGGACCCAAAAAGACCTATTTCCGCTAAAATCTCAATTTTTTTTTTCGGCATGATTACAATACTTTAGCATACTGCGTATGATAAAGTAAAAAACAAAAATTTGTTTTATATTAATAAAAGTTGTTATTTTAGATGCGGGGAGTCTAAAACGGCTATTAGTGTAAGAGGGTTGCCCTTATATTGCCATAAGTATTATCCTCACCCAAGGTCCAGTTAGACCCTAATTGTTGTTTAAAGTAAAGGGTCATAGTTAGCTTAGCACATTCGCGTTGATAATTGGAAGCTCGGCCCAAAGGTACCTAATCCCGGTAAACTACGGATTAAAATATAAAAGCCGAGATAATGCGGAAAATAATTGGTATATCAAATTTGCGGTGACCGGCGCTATAAGTGTAATATTCATAAGGGTTCCGCTAACAGCACGACGGAATTTTGGGAATCTGATGGCGTACTAAATTCGTTACGCTTCACGTGGACAGTTTAATACCCATCGTAAAGTAAATTTACATATTCACTTCAGGTGTAAGTAGCAATTCATTCCAGAATTTTAATTGGCTGATGCAGGAATTAATTAAAATTTCAAGGTGATATCAATTTGATATTAATATTATAATGGAAACATACTCCTATCTGGAGTATTAAACTTATTGGAAGCCTCTTTATCCTTGCTGTAATATTGTATAGGAGACATGTTTCTGTGTATTAAACATTTACTAATCCTAAAATAACAAAACGATCACATATCACATAGAATAAAATCTAACCTAAAATTAAATATTATATAAACACATTATCAGGCGTGTTACGAAGTAAATTAAAACGAGTTTATCATTATGTTCGAATGGAGTTACAAAAGAACAAAGCCAATGATCCAAATTACTCAATACATACTTGCAATTTCCAGATATGGGTTCCAGACGCCGCGTTTGGACAAAAATCAAGTGAATAACCTCGCCGTTTGGTAACCTAATTAATTTACATCCACCCTGGCCTGAAGCCATCCCAAAGCTACGTAACATGCTGGAGGAGTAAAATGATCCCAAATAAGAACAACAACGGCTGATTCAGGTCAGAGTGGCAAGCAACAAGAGCAGTGAGATAAGAAATGAAGGAAGAGGAATAATTCCAGTGAAGAGTTAAGCGTGGATGCGAGGAGGAACATTGTGGTGGGTATCTATCTGCAGATTTCTGTTAAATTTCTCCACCTTTCCCCCAAGGAGAAATTCGCCGGAATTAATACCACCCAAGAAAGTATACCCGGACAACGCTCAAGTCCGTCTTAGAAATAAATTAGTACTTGGCGTGTTCATTTTTACTTTATCATACGCAGTATGATGAAGTACTGTAATCGTGCTGAAAAAAAATTGAGATTTTAGCGGAAATAGGTCTTTATGGGTCCCCTGAACATTTTTGACCAAGGTACAAAAAAATGTCTGTGTGTGTATGTGTGTATGTGTCTATGTGTGGGTATGTGTCTATGTGTGTGCATGTGTAAACGATTTTGTGGCGACGATTCCGGAGAAACTACTAAAGGTATCGGGACGAAAGTTCATATTTAGAAGTTTCATGACCTAACTTAGAGCTGAAAAGTTTTTGGTTCAAAAGGGTCCAAAGAAACTGGTAGTTTACTCTAAGCCTTTTTCAAAGATTTTGCAAATGAAATTTCTGTAATTTCGTCAAAATAGTTAAATAATAAATTAAAGTAGAGGAAATTTTAAATAAATTATGTCTATGACATTTTTTGGTAAAATTAATAGTTTAGCTGCCAGAGCAAATTCTATTTGATCGAGATCGGTCGCATCTGCATTGATATGAAACTACATAGTAGCCAGAATTTTGACAAATATTTTTTTGTGCTGTCACACTCGAAAACAGCTGATTTCATCAGAGGTTGGAGAACTGCTATGGAACGTTGCCGCTCTAGTGCGGCAAAATACAAAATTAAAATTTCGAATAAAATAAGATCACCAATTTGTTTGTTAGTTGATAAGAAATATCAACACGTTGTTATATCTAATTCTAAAAACGATAAATTGAGAAAATTGTAAATAATGTATACCGATGAGTGTAGTTTTATTTTAGTATATTGGTACGGATGTGACATGTACAGTGTCATGAACAAATATAAATATGTCAGAATTTCCTTTTTAACCTTGACGTTTCGTCAAAGTGGTACCTACCTAATATTTCCTATACAGAAATATATCCATTTTTTAATTATCTTTTTTTTAAATACATATGTCTTAAAAGGCAACACAAAAAACTTTGATGTCACTACTGCTGAAAACTAGACAGCCCGACTCGCTCACATGCGAAGGCGACGCGCACCATCACCGCTCGTCGCGCTATTCCGTACTTTCGGCACGAAATAACTATTATTATAGTGACGTAGTGTAAGTAGTGTCATATGCTGAAGCTTTGACAATACCTACGATATATCTCAATAAAATAGATTCTTATGCAGCTAAATTATTAATTTTATATATTGTATGATAAAGTTGTAATGGAATATGTAATACTGTATGAATGTGCGTATGAGTGAATACTCTTAAGTCAGCATAAAGTAGCAATAAGTATAATGTAGGCATTATGATGTAGAACAGTGTCATGTCAATTATATGTATTATACTGGGCGTAGTGTGTAATCTTATTAACCTGCCTCAACCATCCTAATACAGGACATTACAAAGTCATGTGCCTGGCCACATCAGATTTTTTTAGATTTATTGTCAAAGGTTGATGCCGCCGTTGCTGTAAGGAGTAATATGCGTTTTCCCGTTCTGAATTTAAGTGATGTAGTTGCCTGGTACAGGGTCACGATGGGATGAATATACGGCTAGGCGGTCATCTACACGAAGCGGTCGACACTTCACGCACCATGGGTGCCAGCATACTTAAGTTATATGCGTATTTTGAGGTTGCTAATACCGCCAGAGCAAGTTGGCGATGCAGACTAGAGGGGATTTGTTTTTTGTATGTGAAATAATTTTTGAATTTTTTCTGTTTTGAATTGTTTTGTAAGTCCAATAAAATATTTATTGTTGTCGTTTTTGCTGCTCCGCTCGCTGGCTATAGATTTTGTTCAAATTATTGCATTGCTCTGGGACGACCAATTATTGGCGAGGAGGGTTGTTGCGAAGTAAATTAAAACGTGTTTATTATTATGTTCCAGTAGATTTATAAAAGAACAAAGCCAATGATCCGAATTGCTCAATACTTGCAATTCCCAAGTATGGGTGCCATACCCCGCGGTTGCACAAAAATCAAGTGAAGAACCTCGACGTTTGGTAACCTAATTAATGGTAGTGACGCATTTGGACAATTGATATAAGAAGCAACGTAGCGGAGTATCAAGGAAGAATTGTGTTTTGTCGGTAATCACGATTAGACATCAGACACCCAGAGGCAGTGCCCTGTCTTGTCGGACCGGGTGTCCGTTTCATCCAAATTGTCAACATAAACCAACATCAATATATGTACACGTAACCAGTGTGAGTTTTATTTACGTCCACCCTGGTCTGGACCCATTCCAATTAAGAGCTACGTGACATTATTACAGTTGTTATGAACTTCAACAATAAAAACTAACAATTAACGAATATAACGATCAAACTTGGTTAAACCAAGTAGATTTTATTGTATTCTATAATTTGTTATAGATTTAGGATTGATAATGGTGGTAACATACCGAAACATGTCTCCTATATAAATTAATATTAAAGCAAGCATCAGATCGTTTTATTACTCCGTACACCCCACCATGCACTATGGACACCCAATTCAAAATAATGTCTGCTGTTTTCAGTTTCGACCTTTGTTTATTATGTTGTTCTAACATGGACAGCTGAACAGCTGTCCATGCTGTTCACTTCTCAACCAATAATTGAATGGTACAAAAATTACAGATCAACTCGTACTTTAAATAGCACGTAAACTAGTGTGGCCAACCTTTTCATACTAGGTCCGATGGCACATTGGGCTACATACGAAAGGTCCTTGCTTCAAATACAAGTTAGGGCTATACGTTTTATATCAGCTTAGTTCGAATCTACATACCGCCTATGTGCCACCATTATTAGTAGTTCTTTAATAAATTTGATGTGCTACAACTATGATTCTGAAAGAGTATTAAATACATTCAAAAACACATTATTCGAATCTCTTCCATTCTACTAACTGCTTCACCTCCACAATATTCTCAATTTTCATGAAATTGCAGCGTAAAATTATAACTTCAATTTAATATTAAATCAGAGTTATCAGGAACAATAAAGTTTATGATTAAGTTTATGATTGAGTTTGTGATATATTTTTAGCTAAATCCGATAATAATAATTTTATGTTTGGTTTGTGGACTAGCGCCGCTAGTTTAGTAGCTGTTTTATTACTTCGAACTATCAATTATGCCATTAAAAAAAATCAAAAACGCGTTTGCTAAATTTAAAACACCCTGTCCATATTTAAAAATCGTTTTGAGGTTGCTATTAGTCATTATTTACATCGTATATTTATATTGTATTACTATTCTATTTGACCGAATGTTCAACGTAAGTTATATTTACAAAAAGTAAAATTTTAGTTTTTATGCCTACAGGAATAAAAAGATTTTCAGTAACTTTATTGTAAAAATATTCAAGATTCTCGGTCATTGCAAACACAAATGTTCGACGTAATCGATGCCAATTTTCCTAATAGAATCTAACTTGTTGTGAATACTTGTTATATTTAGTTTCAATTTAGTCCACTATGCTAATTGGTTTGTGCATGCGATTCAGATGGAAATTGGTACTAAAGGTTCGCATGCCGTCCCGACGCTATTCGAGGTATTTGCTCTTTGCCACTTTGTTTGTTTTGCGAAATATAAGTACCCACGAGGGGGTTATTACCCTAATTGAGCGACAAGTGTTTGCAATTGATAACTTAATAAAAAAAAACTCTTCCTTTTTCAAATATGTTGGCATAATATTGTCAACTCTCCACATTGAAATCCAACTGTTCGATAATTATGTCTTTTACAAGTTTTACAAATCTGAAATCATTACGTTCCTATCAATTCTACAATGTGTTCAGGAAGGTGCACATGATACAGATAAATGTATCCAAATAATATGACATTTTTTTCTGTTAATAAATGTTGACGCCTAGTTTAACACCAAGGTAATTACCATATCACAAAATTGCATTCAAAACTAAAACTACAGCCACCAATATTTTAAAAAAAGTGTGGAGGGTAGGAAGTTTGAGCAGAGGTGTCGAGGCGGCAGGGAGGGGGAGTCGTGGGGGGTTCGAGGGGTTTAGGACTCCGCACGCGATGGGGAGTTGCATGGATTAGGAGGCTATGGCGCGGAGCACTGGGTCGGATACACCTGGTTATTAAAATATTTTAGCAAGGAAAACAAGAGAGTTTGCAGGAAAATGTATACCGTTAATTGAAAAAATCCTTCACCAAAGATGAAAAGATCGAAGCGGTGTCATGAAAACCACAAGAAGGAAATACTTTCTACAGCTACAGAATTTAACCAGTTATGCAATAATTCATTGTTAGCATTTAATTCCTTTCGTATTGTTTTTTTTTAATACCATTTCGTTGTCAACCGACGTATTGATATTCCAAAAAGACATCTATTTGTTCAATACTTCCATAGCAGGGCTTATCCATTTAAATTAAATCGGAAATTGGTCAATTATATGCACAGTGTTTATTATTATATACTTAGGGACGCGTTTCGGACCGCTAATCCATCATCAGCCGCCAAATCTACAGGACAACAAGAAATAAATAAATTAATAAAAAGCCGAGGACCGCATGATTAAAAATTAGGCAATTCAAAAAAATCAAAACGAAGACTATCTTAACATTAAATACACTTAGCAATATAAGATAATAAAAATTAAATACTTACAGTCTATATAGTCGACGTCGACAAACAATAGTAGTCAAGTAGATAAGTCGGACATGAACACATCAACATTTTAAGGAAATAAATGCGAGATAAAAGATTCTGCGGAATGTTAATAATTTTGAAAGTGATGAAAGAAGATGAAGCCGACCGGACCGATATAAAAACCACTGAAAATGGAATAAAATGAAAAGTTCCCGATAGATTTGGCGGCTGAACCCTAAGTGTATAATAAACACTGTGCATCAAGGAAGATTTTCATTTACTTAATTAAACACATTAATGTACTATGGATTTTAATCTCATTAATAATCAAAACGACTTTAAACCGTGTAACGGTACAAAATTGATTCAGAAACTGATATTTTGGTTTAGACCAGCGACATTTACGAAGAATAAATTTGTCTGCAAACTTTCCTGAACACATTGCATGCATATCCACGTTTATTAGCTGATATTGGAACCAAGAATAACAAATACGCGTCGATTGTTTACATTAGAACTCCAAAGTAGACAAACACTCGTTTCTAAAAACTTTTCCAGAACAGTCGCAATGCAATAACATTACTTTCCGAACTATATTTTCCTTACGCCAAAGCCGAATGCTTTTACTGCGGATTGCTTGCGGTCAAACTTTCAGCAAAACAGGGTTAAACAACCCAGAACTGTCGTAAACACGTCTCTCTTTATTAGATTAACCGGAAAACTTCACGTTTTAATCGCAAGCTCAACCGCGCTTTCCTTCAATGCGACATTTACCACCCTTATATCGTGGCGTCTTGCAAATTAAGCGCGCTTTTAAAACAGCTGCGTGATTAGTGTTTCACGCCTTCAGCATACGGGGCATTGGGCTTTCGCCTCCTCTCGCCATAAAATGCGAATACATGTGTATCAACAACACTTAAATCTTTACGACAGGGTCGTTAATTTTTATATGAGTTTGCTGGGACATAAAGGCTCGTTATTTGCGCTTTTCCTTGGTTAGGCGTCGTTAACAAAGTGCGTAAGAAAACTTAGCGGTGTGTGAATGTTGCAGACACACTGGACCGTGGAGCAATCAAGCCAAACTTAGGTGAGCCCAGCAACAGCGGTAACTACCCCAGTGAGATATTTTTCTTGTGTGTATAAAACATATGGTTGTGTTGGGTCAAAATTGTGTATTATAATAATAAATTTTTATTTCGCAACTTAAATCCCACTTACAAGGCAATATTAAGGTATATAATCAACAATCAAACATATTACAATTAGAAGTACGTCTTTAGACTCAAACGGTACAGACTAAAATAAACGTAGGTAATACGCAAAAACACCATTAGGACTAATCCGAAAAATATACGACTATACGTATGTATAGTAATAAGAATACAATATGAAAAAATCTGATGTGGCCAGGCACATGACTTTATCATACAATATATAAAATTAATAGTTTAGCTGCATGAGAATCTATTCTATTGAGATAAATCGTAGGTATTGTCAAAGCTATGCGGTGGGTCACCCGGTATTCAAATTGTCAAAACCTACTAAATATGTGCTTTTAATTATCGAAGCACAAAAGTTTGATACGTACCAAAAACGACATTGAAACGGGCCTCCTTAAGGATCTCAAAAATATTTCTATTATTTATTATTTTTTTCATTCTTGAAGTCGATGTTTCTAGTAGTTGCGCAAAATTAATAATAATATATGATAATTAGCAAAATAAATGGGAAGCGAATGAAAAAAAAGGGGTTTACTATATTCTACCTACGACAGTATGTAAAAATGTCCTTTACGTCACGGACTGCTTCACTCGAATATAGCTTATAACAAACATGTGCCTTTGGTTGTGCTTTTGTGTTTTTAACGCAGGACATAATGTCATCACAACGCAAATGTAGATCCATATTTTCCTATTTGATTATATATTCCCTCTTAGTACCCCACAGTTGAAATAGATGTCACGCGAATAACTAGCAATAGTTAAAATATATTTTTGTCGTCGCAATATTTATCAATACGTTATTTTTGATATAATTTATTCAAATTGTCGGTCGTAGGTAAAATTATGTTCAATACTCGAACTGTAAGGCATATTACGTGTTCGTGATAATAACAAAACTGGTGGCTTGTATGTTAACTTTCCACGCGTACGTAATATGCTACAGCTCCAGCTACAGCAACAGCTCTTGTAATGTAATATACTATTAAAACAACCGTTTTAAAATATAATAAACGACTTTGCAACACTCAAATTTGTAATATGAAAACGTGTGTTTACTGATATCATGACAAGTAAACTGACAGCGGCGCGTTGGCGTGAGATCAATTACAGCAAAATGCTAAAAAAATTTATACAATTTCATGACACCACCCGGAAATGTTGGGTCTTCCGACAGGAACAACGACCTGATAGACACTGGCTTTCAATAACGTGTATATATGTCGAATATTATATTTCGGTGTTATTTAACTAGCCTGTTAATTACTATTTTTCCATAAACTTGCCGCGATTGTAAATTTGTCGAAAACTTAATTTTCAAAAATGAAATCATTTAATTCGTGTCGCGTTCACGGTAGAATAAATTTGCTCAAATACACATATAATGCGAGTAGTAAATGGCGAATAAACTACAAATAGCACCGTCAAAGTTCATTTCAGCAGGAGCGTGGAAAATCAAAGTTTCGGAGCTGGGTTTTAGTTACACGTATACGTCGTACACCGCTGCAGAAATACCTACTATACAAACCAATCCACGCATATATACATTATAATTCTGGTTTCCCGATGCGAATGCCTTCTATGGTTCTATGAATATTAACATTCAAATTTCCTTCAACGTGAGTGATTGGTGGAATATCGCAACGTACGCATCATATCATTTTCATATACAGGAAGTAATTCGAGGAATAATATTCATCTCTTGAAAAGCTATGATATACCGGGTGATTCAATTTCGAGGCTCACCATGGGGATCTCGCTTATTAGTGGAGATACAGCCTTTGTTTAAATTTGGCAAAGTTTCGTATTTTTGTGTTGTTCAATTATCTGCAAAGAAATTTAAGCTATCATTTTTCATTTTGAAGATATCCGCAAAAACTGAAATGTTAAGATATCGTTTTTATTTTTTTATTCAAAGCCAAGAGTAACTAGACATTTGAAAAAAAAACATTCCTCAGCTATGTTTTAACAAGGAATGCAGTGTTATGTTTTAGTTTGAAATAACATCAAAGATGGCGGCGTAACTATGGCCAACTTTTGTTTGATAACAGACCGCCGAACTCGTTGCCAAGCAACGTCAACGAAATGCACTTGGATCAAGCGGCGCGCGCAGTGCCGTCTACCAATAATGAAAACCGATATTGATAAGGGGGGGGGTTCTTATTCTTCTCATAGAAATGCCCCATCGTACAATATTCCTAGCTTTGGCCAGAAATTTAGCGTAGCATGGATCGTTTAGTGAACCCCGCAATTCTTATAATCCTTAACTATTTAACTGGGCCATTCATGTTCCAGGAAAACTTGAATGGAGAACGATGTTTAAATCTTCTGCGCACCGAAGTGACAGCCTATTTCGACGATGTTGGGTTGGACCAAAGGAGAATAATGTGGATTATGTGAATAATGTGATGGCAGCAAGATGGAGAAGAATTTATTGTATAAACTTGTTTCTTTTACAATCTAAATGTTGTTAATCCAAAGCACCCTTGGTCACCCTTGGTACCTGATAAGCACGACAAACAACGAGAAAAAGAAGAAAGTTGTTTCTTTTTATTATTACATCATTGTTTTAAAAACTAATGCCAACATGTTATACATTGCGGAAATGAGAAAAATCACGACTATCGGAAAATGCCAAAATTTGATCTTATTTCAAATTAAAAAATAAAACTACATTCGTTGTTAAAAAGTAGCTCTAGAATGTTTTTGTTTTAAATGTCTAGCTACTCTTGGCTTTAAATAAAAAATTAAAAACGATTTCTTAACATTTCAGTTTTTTTGCGGATATCTTCAAAATGAAAAATGATAGCCTAAATTTCTTTTCCGATTATTGATCAACACAAAAATACGAAACGTTGCCAAATTTAAAAATAGGTTGTATCTCCACTAGTAAGCGAGATCCCCATGGTGAGGCTCGAAATTGAATCACCCGGTATATATAGCTCCTGAAATAAATTACATATGATTATCAGCAGGACATATTTTTGAATTGCTTTCAAACTCTATCAAGTACATATGTAGCTAATTGTTACCGTTATCCTTATTTTGCAAATTTATATTTTTTGCAGGACTTCGAATTCGACCTCGAATTGTTCCTATGTATCCATTCTTAATTCGTCCATTCAAAATTCAGATTGATTAATACATATTAACCCGTGCTGCAATGAGCTTAAAGTCAAAAATAACTTTAATTTAATCACATAAATAAAATCATTTTTATTGGGTTCTACTACAACTCTCATACCCCAATCATAAGCTTACTAAAAAGCTTAGATTTCAGAGCATTTCACATATTTTTACATTGTACTTACATTGTCAAAAATTCAATAATCTAAGCTAAGTGACTATCTTGGCTAACTATGAACAAAATCAAACAACGAAAACTGTTTCTATTATGTTTTTCACTCGTAGAAAATGAAACTCAAAACAGACATTTAGAATCTAATTCTTAAGAAAAACGTGATTTTCTTTTTTGCAGAACGAGTTTCAATTGCATTCTTCTCGAGAATTTTCTTATGCAAGGCCATACATTTTTACGGTGCCATGAAGATAATTAAAGAATGTCGAAGTCACTAGGAAAATTATGAGGTTATCATTAAAAAAGTGTCGATGACGTCATAGGTCAAAATAATAAGAAGGTAAAAGTTTAATTTGATATTTGATAAGTATGTAATATGGTGATGAAATAAAATTGACGTGTCCGAAGACTCTGTAAAATAGAAATCAGTTTCAAATAAAATGATTTTATTTCATACCTCTGATGGCCTATCTCCATGTAAAAGCAGTTTTTTATATATTTTGACGTAATTGTTTCAAAAAGCTGCTTGATGGGCAAGTTTTGAGGCCAGATTAGTTATTCAGGGATCAACAAGTTATGGGAATCACATTCCAGTCAAAAAACTGATATTCCCGTGTTCTTGCGTTGTGTACCAACAGTATAAGAGGAATATTATCACGACATACAGTAAGACTATCCAAGATTCCATAGCACTTCTGATTAAAAAATTAGAATCCATTGCAGAAGGAGCGCACATCATTACCGCAATATTGATATAACACATTTCTGGAAACTATCTTTTTATTTTAGTTAATAGAAGCGTCCTTCTTAATCTGCTGCATTTTGAGAAAACCAAAGACAATTTAAATTATTCATATCTGGTAATTACAGATTTATATAATACTTAGTCTAAGCGGAACTAGGCAGAAGTTTAAACTGTATATTTATATAGGCACTTACCCTGTTCAAATCTGCTGGTAATCTCAGAAGTGGAAAGGATTCACTTTTATCTGCAAATAAAAAGAAAAGAAAGAAAAATTAGGTGGTCGAAACGTGCGCCTGGTAAACGTAAGCGATAACAGTCTAATTCCCGATGGATCGGGTTACGCCCATACCGATCCTTCCTTCTATCCTCGGACGTTATGGTTTTTATTGTTATCCTAACCGGGGCAGTCGTTCTCGACGATACCGTCATTAATTTCGGGCCAGCTTCCTTCCCTATTTTACTGCGTCCCTGCCCACAGTCGAACTACTTTAGTGCCTCGTAAATATTTTGCCTTCCTTCTTGTAAACTCCGCCCCGACGAAACGAAAATTTATTACATAGCAAAGGGTGTCTTTATTATCGCCTTTATATTTATGCGCTTCATGGCCACTCCGCCCGCTGGCTGGAGAAATATTAAATTTTGCGCTACACCTGTCACCTGTCGGATAAATACCGGTGCGTTATTATTTACTTGGAAGTGGTATTTACAGCTGTTGGTATATCGATCATGGAGTGCGTTTTGTTGTGCTGTAGTTATCGATATATTTGATAATATATCAGGCGCCATGTTTACCTAATACCCTTTTAGGTAATATCCGTTTAGTACGTAAATGTACATAATCCTTTCAAACAAATATCAGTAAAATATTGCAATCATTGTTAAATTTCTCGCAGAAAATATATGTACTCGAAAATACAAGATCATTTTAATTGCTGCACACTTTTGAAATATCTACTTCTCTAGAACCTATTAATTTAATAAAATTCTCATGCAGTTTCCCAAGTTTACTTTCATTTTGCAGATGAAGAGTTTACCCCCTGGGCCTTCACAGCACACCAGTGAGCCTGCAGCCCAAGTAGTGGTTGCAGATGAGAGAGGTATTCACTAGTAAATTTACTGCAGTCATTGCTAATAATGTTGTGTTACCTTTTCATACTTCAGAAGGGAAACCAGACCCTTCAACCACTAAGCGTCGGAGATTTATTAAAAAAATATTTAATACATTAAGTATTCGTTAAAAAGAGGTAATATATAGTTTGTAATAAATAAATAGTGATAATTTAGGTCTCTACTCAATTTTTGGTGAAGGGCTCTTGACTTAACAGTTTTGCGTAATGTGACATAAAGTATAAACCCGAACCCGCGGCTACACTGGCCAAAAAAAGTGATAATATGTGCAATTTGCAGTGAATTTAATGTAGTTTTATCAGAATCTAAGCTTGTTTTAATTACACGCACATTATATAAAGTAGAAAAATTTGGCCTTCTTTCGCGCGCTCTAGCAGCCAAACCAAAAAAAATACACTTGACGGTGCCTTTTATAGGAAATTTAGTGTACTTTATTTTTGTATATAGTGGTCTACGTCGAAAAATGCATAGTTTTATGACCGTTTTGCAAAAAACTGAAGATGAGTCGAAAATTTTGAGGTTTTTGAGATTTTCGTTGTGAAGCCATATTCGTGGGAAGTAGCAACGTTGAAATTCGGATTCAGCACCTCGAAATACATATAGAATGAAAGAAAAATCTGATGTTGCCAGGCACATGACTTTATCATACAATATATAAAATTAATAGTTCAGCTGCACGAGAATCTATTTTATTGAGATAAATCGTAGGTATTGTGAAAGCATCAGCATTTGACACTACCTACACTACGTCATTAGAATAATAGTTATTTATGTCACAAGTGCCGAAAGTATGGAATAGCGCGACGAGCGGTGATGCGGCGAGTCACCGAAGGCGGAGCGTCGCCGTCGCAAGTCAGCGAGTCGCTCTATCTATTTTTCGGCAGGAGTGACATCAACGTTTATTGTGTTGCTTTTTGAGAAATATGTACTTAAAAAATATTTAAAAAATGGTTATTTTATTGAAATTTGAATTTTGTACTTTGCCGCACTAGAGCGGCTACGTTCCATAGCGGTTGTCCAACCTCTGATGAAAACAGCTGTTTTCGAGTGTGACAGCACAAAAAAATATTTGTAAAAATTCCGGCTACTATGTAGTTTCATATCAATGCAGATGCGACCGATCTCGATCAAATAGAATTTGCTCTTGCAGCTAAACTATTAATTTTACCAAAAAATGTCATAGGCATAAATTATTCAAAATTTCCTCTACTTTAATTTATTATTTAACTATATTGACGAAGTTATAGAAATGGCGGCTCATATGCAAAATCCTTGAAAAAGGCTTAGAATTAACTACCAGTTCCTTTGGACCCTTTTGAACCAAAAGCTTTTCAGCTCTAAGTTAGGTCATGAAACTTCTAAATATGAACTTTCGTCCCGATACCTTTAGTAGTTTCTCCGGAATCGTCGCCACAAAAATCGTTTACACACACACGCACACACACACACACAGACATTTTTTTGTACCTTGGTCAAAAATGTTCAGGGGACCCAAAAAGACCTATTTCCGCTAAAATCTCAATTTTTATTTTCGGCAGGATTACAATACTTTACATACTGCGTATGATAAAGTAAAAAAATACTTCTATATTTTTTTTTTCCTGGAACAGGCACCCTCGGAAACGATTTCACTGGACTAAAAAATTTATCCTATATAGATTACAATTACTTTGCAAATATAAAGACGTTTCTTTATTCACCAAGAATTATATTAAAATATGTTCAAATTTAATTGAAACGTGACTTTTTGGGTGTATTTGAGGTTGCTGATTATAATTCAGAACTCAAAATTATCGAAAGCGAAATGGCTGAGCTTATATGGGTGACGACTACATTAAAAGATGTTTTGATTTAATTGAAACGTGAGTTTTTTTGAGGCTTTTGAGGTCGCTGATTGTTCAAAAGCAAAAAAGCGGATCAAATGGCGGAAGACTACATTCAAACATGTGCTGATTTAAGTAAAACGTGTATTTTAGCGAGTTTTCGAGGTCGCTGATTATTAATCTGAACTCTAAATTTCAAAAGTACTATATATTATAAATCCGATATGCATATGGCGGACGATTGCTTTAAAAAAAACTATTCAATTTCTTAAAAACCTGGCCACGTTTGCGTAATCATAATTATAAATTATAAAAGTACCTACTGCAAATCTTCGAAAACAAAATGGCGACCCCAATATTACCTAAACCAATACAAAATACTTTAATTGACCTGAAACGTTCCCTGTATGGGTGGGGTATTCTGCTTTTATTACTACCATAAACGCAAAATTTGCAAGCGAACTTGTGTTAGTTAAGTACCTAAGTAGAAAATGGCGAAAACTAGGTGTTTTCTCGTATAGGTTTTCCAATCCTTTTGATTGTAAATTTTGTCTGCTACACTGTGTTATTTTTAGTTTTGCGATTAAATTGGTAAGATTCGTCAGATTAATGCCTAACAAGCACAATTTTTCTGTGGTTTTTTGATAATTAAAAATGTTCTATAAAATGAGAATTATTTGATGAAAATTAAGTATGATTCTACACATTTTAATCTGTTACTACGGGGAACTATAAGCTATCGATAGGTACCAGTTTCATCGACTGGCCAAACATATATGTACAAAATTATACCAAATTTATTGAAACCGTCCAGATCGGTACACAGAGTAGGCGTGCCTCTACTACTGATGCAGCTGCTGTGGATTGCGCCGGTGGCATGGATATGATAATAATAACAAAAGTAGATTAATATAGCAACGCGTTATTTATTGATGACTTGTTTTTGAGATGTTTGTATGAATATATAGGTCCTACCAGTTGAGTCTCCTTATTTAATAAGTACGTACTTAACAGTGCAGCAGTGGGATAGATCCACTTACATACTCTAAACGTTAGAGGCTGGTGAACCTGACACATAAGAAAAGTTCTTGGTTGAAAATTGTCCGACAAGAAAAGGTCTTGTTTCAGACAATTGTAATATCGCCACGTCGAAAGCAACCACCGAGGTCGTCTTCGGAAGAAAGTTCTCCGAGACACCACAGACATCGGTTACGCAACGCGCATAAATCCGGAGAAACCAAAAGGTGCGTTTCGCAAAGGCTAGGTGTTTTGCCCCAAACTAATATGTCAGGTGACAGCACGTCATACACTCCACCATCATGCCCTTCAGAGGCGGAGATGCGAATTGAAAGACTAGAACGTCTGGTCGAACGATTGGCAGGGGGCTCGAATGTTGCTACTCCATTAACCCGCGAGGCGACCAGGTATGCTATACGGTCAGATTGCATTCCGGAGTTCGAACCAGGGAATTCCAGCATGACCTCCAGACGTTGGATTTATAAAGTTCAGCAGTTGGCAGATATAAATAACTAGGATGAGAGGACAAAGATATACCATATGCAGAATCGCCTGAACGGGTTTAGCGCGTACGTGGTATAATGGGCTTACTTCATATGACCACACCTTAGAAGAATGGAAGGCCTTGATATGTAACACATTTCCAGACCACCATGATTTCGCAACCACACTGAAGAAGTTAGTTGCCAGAACCAAAGTTCAGAGAGAATCGTGGGATCAATATTTCTTTGAGAAAATGGAGTTAATTCGGGCTTGTAAAATTCAGGGTAAGGACGCGGTATCATGTGTGGTAGATGGCGTAGATAACATCACCGTTCAAACTGGTGCCAAAGCAGGAAGGTATGCAACTCCTGAGGAACTTTACACAGAATATTTATCAACACTGCCCAACGTCGAGTAACCACAACACACGCCAACATTGTTCAACCGCGGAACAGATCATCAGAA
Source organism: Melinopterus prodromus (assembly GCA_964023965.1). Taxonomy (NCBI): domain Eukaryota; kingdom Metazoa; phylum Arthropoda; class Insecta; order Coleoptera; family Scarabaeidae; genus Melinopterus; species Melinopterus prodromus. The sequence continues at coordinate 60,071,037 of OZ030391.1, read as the reverse complement.
CGATCTGCCCATTAAAGAGCGTCTAGGTTCTATGCGCAATCGTTATAACAATGTACGACGTCCACATGAAAAGCTAAAATGCTTTAATTGCAATGCGATAGGCCACACTCTAAATAAGTACTGAAAACCCAAAGTGGAGTGCACCAAATGTAAGAGGCAACGAGTCTCAAGTTGGATATCAAACCAAGCAACGTGCTAGTGCTCATACGTCGAGCAAAGTGCTCTAATGATGGCAAAGGCAAAAATATAAAGACCGGTATATAGTTGAAGATATACCAGGTGGAAAACGTTCCCAAAGGCCATACAAAGGTCTATGTGCAGTTGATAAACTAAAATTATATCCTTTGTTTTCAGGTTCTAGTAGTGATGATTGTAACCATAGTAACTAACGCAATTTTAATATTATGTCCTAGGTCGGAGTCGAATCCCGCGAGGACGCAGGGATTGGTAGCGTGGACGACTGAAACCGTCAAGATCGGTACGCAGTGTAGGCGTACCTCTACTACTGATCCAGCTGCTGTGGATTGCCCCGGTGGCATGGATATGATAATAATAATAACAAAAGTAGATTAATATAGCAACGCGTTATTTATTGATGACTTGTTTTTGAGATGTTTGTATGAATATAGATCCTTCCAGTTGAGTCTCCTTTTTAATAAGTACGTACTTAACAGTATTATGATAGATTCCATCACGTCATGCGTTGAAACTTCTATGTCAGCAAATATATTATGTGGTATACGTACTATAACTATGAAGGTAAGAATATAGAATTAATGATAAGAAAATACAATTATATTTCAGTGTAATTTCAGATAGTCTGTTAATTATGGTTCTACCATAAACTCTGGCACGACCGTAAATTTGTTATTATTTCACAAACAAAATAAAATTACATAATTTGTGTCGCGTTCACGGTCCAATAAATTTCCTCTATCAAAACGGCACGTATTCGAGCAGTAAAAGGCAAATAAACCACAAATAGCACCATAAAACTTCATTTCAAAAACACCGTAGAAAATTAAAGCTACGAAGCTGGCTTTTAGTGTCACCGTTATTGAAATATTGAAATTGAATTATTGAAAATATGATTCTGGCTTTCCGATGCGAATGCCTTCTATGAATATTATCATTCGAAGTTACTTCAGCGTGAATGATTTGTGACATATACAAGAAGTAATTCGAGGCATAAAATTAACTTCTTGGTAGGGTGTGGCGTATCAGATAAAATAAATTACATAACACAGATACAAGGGCCAATTATTGATTTCCTTCAACTCTATAAAATGAACATGTACATTATATGATTAGGTACTATGTCTGAAAAAGTCTAATTATTATTACATATGTGACATTATCTGGGAAAATGCACCATTGTTGATTCTCTAGTAGACTGTAAGGTCAAAAGAAAAACGAGATAGCTTAATTTGATAAAAATTCAGCAAAACATGACTGTTCTAATAATTATGAATGTCACGAACAAAATTTTTTAACAGGATCCTATGCCATGAGAATGGCTGTCATGGTGAAGAAAGAAATCATAATATATTTCAAAACGTCGATTAGTGCCGACCGTTATAATTGCAAAATTAATTATCTTAGCATGCAAAGCATTTTCCAACTAATGCAATAAAAAAACTGTAATATAAAAATATAAATTTACCGGATATCCGGCAAACCAGCCGGGTTGTCTGGCCAGACCGGTTATCCGTCCCATCCGTACTCTAAACGCCACCGAACTTTGTCCCCTTATTTTAGTTATACATAGTATGATCTTCTTTTTCTGCGTGGGGCTTCTCCATACAAGGTGCGTCAGTAGTGTGCGCCATATTAATTATGAATTCTGAGGTAATTGTCTTTCGAACTGTTGGACTTATGCAAAAATAAATATTTTCAGAGATATTTCATTATTTTTGAGTTTTGTTGTTATTATGGAATTTTGTATTCGTTTTTGTGTGTGAGCGCACACAATAAAACACAATAAACCACTACAATAAAACGACAACGCAAACTGTTCGCAAGTGAATACATTTTCACGAGAGTTCACCTAATAGTACAAAGTTGAAAGTTTACTTTGGGATACAATTAAAGTTTCTAAGCAAGAAGAAAGACTAATTTCGGAATAAATTGTTAATGTCATGATAACCCTAATATTTTGTAGTTAAATGAGTTGTAAGTTAAGTCTTCTATTAACTGTTAATTATTTTGTTCATTTTACGTCAAACTACTCAACACACTGTATGCAGAGTTATATTAAATTATAGTCCTTCAATAGTGTATTTACTACTCTTTAAATTTTGAATATTACAAAAACTAATACAAAAAATATAGCACATACAGAATATAAATTTAAAATCGCGTAAGAGGCATTGCAGCAAATAATATTTAAGATAGTATATTCATTCGACACTGCTTTTCGTGTAACATTTTATTTAAAACTTAAGAGTAACTAGTGTCACAAACGCACCATCAGACTATCCTGCAAATTGCACAACCAAATTCAACTAACCTAATATTAAGAAGTACAAAAATCACTTACACAATTATTGAAGAGCGTTTTATTACACACTTTACTGATTATTTAATACAGCAAAATTGAACCGGTGAGTGGAAGAACAAAGTAAGTCCAGATCAGGAACTTCTGGGAAACTGATGAAAACTGTGTAATCTGACAACTGTACAATTTACCAATTTGGTCAGAACAGAAAAGTTGTAGTAAACGTCATTGGTAGTTGTTTTGATGTTAAATGTTCGCGCAAAAAGCAATAGTAAATTAGCTGTTAACTAAAACATCACCTGGGCTTGTTCTGTTCTTCCACCGAACGACAGTTTATCAGTAATTATCATTTATTTGATGACTAAGTCATGCATTAGAATAAATTGAAAATAAAAATACATAAAAATGACAAGAAAAACACTTTAATATTTGGAACAAAATTTAACATAAACAAAATAAACGGTCGTTACTGTAGTCTCACTTCATTAGTTTATAAATGATTCCGTGTACCAGCTGTGTGGATTTTGAAGAAAAGAAATACTAAAGTGTGAGGATCTATTATTTCTGAATGAAACTCCCGCACATAAATTTAAATAATAGGTACATATTTTTCCTAGAATTATTAAGGGATACAGCCACCCGCGGAAGAAACATGATTCCGCAGTTTAAGCATGTGTTACAAGTACAAAAAATGTTATTTAAAAAATTAAATATGCACATATTTTACAGAAGTAGTTAACTTCATAATCACGTGCTTGTAGAATAAAATAAGTGCAAAATGGTGGCGCACCGGCATTTCATCACAGGTGTAGTTTTCAAATAATCAAACAACGTGCCAGAGACATCTCCCAGCCAATTCCAAGTCGATCTATTTGATTATGATAATCTTGTTATAACAGTACGAAAGATTTTTTCGGCACCCTTATTTTTCGCCATTTGGCACGTTTTTGAACATTCTTTAGACAACAATTTTGTAAACAAATAACTACAATAAAATTTCGAAAATAGCTACGGTTTATGTATCAGATAAATTTCAAATCAATTGGGTGTGAGGTGTGAATTAGCTGAGATGTTCATTTGTAAACGACACCAAATGAAAAATACCGGTGCGCCGCCATTTGATTTTTACTTTATCATACGCAGTATGACGCAGTGCATGTGAGTGTGCGTGTGCGTGCCAGATTTTTGTGGCGACGATTCCGGAGAAACTACAAAAGGTAGCAGCACGAAAGTTCATATTTAGAAGTTTTATGACCAAACTTAGAGCTGAAAACTATTTGGTTCAAAAGGGCCCAAAAGAACTGAACGTTTCCTCTAAACATTTTTCAAGAATTTTGCAACTGATGAATCCAATCCAGCCAATCAAATCCACGAACTTGACTCATGCGTAGTGTGTCCAGTGGCACTACGTCGGATGAGATAGAGATATATGTCGGAACGCCCGTGTTCGAACAGCCTGCTGTTATCAAAAATTTTTATATCATTTTGTATTTATATGATATTATCAAAATTTCTGTCAAATCCTGGCAAACTTTTTTATTTTAATGCAGACACGATCGATCTCGATCAAATAGAATCTCATGCAGCTAAATTAGTAATTTTATATATTGTATGATAAAGTCATGTGCCTAGCCATATCAGACTTTCTTTATGACGTGATAATGAAGTTAAAATCTCGTTTAAACAAGAGACAACTTTGTTAGTTTTTATAAATCTGATTATTGTACTTTTCAGCAAAAAATACTATATTAATATTAAATATTATTATTTAATACTTATCTATATATTATTCGTGTTATTTTCACACTTAAAAGCACCCGCCCAAGTGTTTCAAAGCACTGCCTATTGCAGTGTGAAATGAGTGGAAAACCAGCGTATGTCCTGGACATATTCTGTTCTTCCACGCAGTACACGGAGCAATGGACAGCAATCTTACACTCACCGATTCCATTGATTTACACATTCTCTTTTTTCCTCGGAATGATATTGGGCAGGAACGAAGGACTGTATAATATTTTTCCGCTGGGTTCCAACATAAATTCAAGAGTTCCGCAAGAGCAAAAAAGGTTGAGAAACGCTATTCCATAGTACGTTCCCAGATGAACCTGATGAACTATACCAATAATGGACCAAAATTCACTCATGCTCCGAATATTGATATTGATATCTCAAATCTCAGATATTTATCCGGCTCGTTACAAATCTAGAAATCGATATCTCATTTTTTTAAACTAAAGAAAAAATTTGACAGTTTGTGATGTCACATTTGAATATTTTATTATATTATTTCTTTTGACATAGTCTTGTAGTATTTCCATGATTATTTCCGACCCCAAAATTTCTGGTTTCCATGACTTTATATTCATTCAATCGATTTTAAAACAACTTTTTACTCTAAAGAAAATGTAACATAGGTTTGTTTTGGAGGCTTGTGTGATAAATAAAAATGTAACTATGGCTATGGTATATCTTTAGGACATCCCAATCTCTTTACAAATAATGATTTCTTCACGAGAGTTTGGAACTTTATGGGTATACCTATGGTATACCTATGGTATACCTATGCTTAATATGAATAGGGCCATCAAGAGATTCTATGTATATTTACCAAAATAAATGTTTAATAAATACTTAATAATAGTAACCAGTAATACACTACTAATAGTTAATAATTTGATTCCATTCTGAACCCTTTAACTTTGCTTTACTGAACGCTAGTTTATGTGAACGAAGTCTCATTTCAGTCTAATATCCATCCTTATATTTACAGGGTTATTGTGTTGCAAGAAACAAAAATATGTAAATTGGCTTCTCAGAACCACCCTGAGGACGGACGTAATAAAGTCGCAGATGAAGATATAACCGTGAATTTTGACGTTTCCATGCAAACCGTAGCGAATATCGTAATTCTGCGGGTATTATACCGACCCCGTTCGAGAAGGCGCGTCGGCACAATGGCTATTTTCGAAACTTTTGTTTACCTTTGTGTTCCCGTCCTTGCTAAAATTTACCGCATAGCCCTTTTGAACTCTTGCACTCGTGCGCGCATTGCGGTTGGGATTTGTTACGGTGTTATAAGCCATCTAGTAAAACTGAATACGAACAACACAAAAGGCTTTGTGATGCGATCTGTGAAAAAGTACCATATGTTGGGAATGTTTTGTTTTTTGGCTCTGTGTTTTTTTTTTCTGGACTATAAGGAATATGTGAAAATATATTGACCAAATACAGTTGAAAGAAAAGCGACGAAAGTGTACTCTTCAGATTGTGTTAGCATTAGTATACTTACAACCATCAAATGGCATAGCTTTAATGATACTTTTATACAGTGTGTCCACAAAAATCCGCGTCATATGGAACTAAATGTTATTATCCATTACGCTGAAAATTTTATTCTTTATAAAAGTTGGCGGCTTGTATGAAACCAATACGGCAACAGTCAAATATGTCAATTTCGGTACAATATACCAAGCGATTCAGAATATATAAATTTGTGATAAGAGTACAGCACCTTTATTTTCATTATTATCGATAAACTTTATTTGGAAATGTTGTTTAGAAGTAAAAGTTATATTTAAATATGAAGTCACATCTTCAAAGTTTTCTTATTTTTACTTTATCATACGCAGTATGTAAAGTATTGTAATCATGCCGAAAAAAAAAAATTGAGATTTTAGCGGAAATAGGTCTTTATGGGTCCCCTGAACATTTTTGACCAAGGTACAAAAAAATGTCTGAGTGTGTGTGTGTGTGTGTGTGTGTGTGTGTGTGTGTGTGTGTGTGTGTGTGTGTGTGTGTGTGTGTGTGTGTGTGTGTGTGTGTGTGTGTGTGTGTGTGTGTGTGTGTGTGTGTGTGTGTGTGTGTGTGTGTGTGTGTGTGTGTGTGTGTGTGTGTGTGCGTGTGTAAACGATTTTTGTGACGACGATTCCGGAGAAACTACTAAAGGTATCGGGACGAAAGTTTATATTTAGAAGTTTTATGACCAAACTTAGAGCTGAAAAGCTTTTGGTTCAAAAGGGTGCAAAGGAACTGGTAGTTTATTCTAAGCCTTTTTCAAGGATTTTGCAGATGAGCCGCCTGTAATTTCGACAAAATAGTTAAATAATAAATTAAAGTAGAGGAAATTTTGAATAATTTATGCCTATGACTTTTTTTGGTAAAATTAATAGTTTAGCTTCAAGAGCAAATTCTATTTGATCGAGATCGATCGCATCTGCATTGATATGAAATTACATAGTAGCCTGGATTTGACAAATATTTTTTTGTGCTGTCACCAGCGATTAGAAATATCAATATACGACACTTGCGGTGGCACCTTTGATGTCGGTGTTCCAAGTTTTACGAAACTAGGAAGGCGCGACAGCCGTGATTTGAAAAAGTCCGCTAGATGGCGCCACTGCAAAAGAGGCAAATTTATTACTTCAAACTGACACAGACACTGTCACATTGACAGAGAAATGTAAACTGTCACTCTGACAGGAAAATATAATAGAATATTGCCGCCTGCTGTCACCACAGAAATGTCTATGGCTGCCACACTCAAAAACAGTTGATTTCATCAGACGTTGTCAGAGGTTGGAGAACCGCTATGGAACGTTGCCGCTCTAGTGCGGCAATGTACAAAATACAAAATTCAAATAAAATCAGATCACCAATTTGATTATTTGTTGATAAGAAATATCAACCCGTTGTTTTATCTAATTGTAAAAATGATAAATTGAGAAAATTGTAAATAAAGTATAGCGATGAGTGTAGTTATATTTCAGTATGTTGGTACGGATGTGACATCTACAGTGTCATGAACGAATATAAATCTGTCAGAATTTGAATTAGCTTTTCAAACTTGACGTTTCGTAGAAGTGGTGTCCTGACACTTCCTAAACAGAAATATAACCATTTTTGATTTTTTTATACGTATTTCTCAAAAAGTAACACATAAAACGTTGATGTCACTCCTGCCGAAAACTACATAGCGCGACTCGCTCACATGCGACGGCGACGTTCCGCCATCGGTGACGCGCCGCATCACCGCTCGTCGCGCTATTCCGTACTTTCGGCACTTGTGAGATAAATAACTATTATTCTGATGACAGTAGGTAGTGTCAAATGCTGATGTTTTGACAATACCTACTATTGATACTATTGACTATCACAATATCTGTCAAACCCTGCAGACAGGATTTATCTCAATCAAATAGATTCTAATGCAGCTAAACTATTAATTTTATATTTGGTATGATAAAGTCATGTGCCTGGCCACATCAGATTTTTTTATTTTTAATTCTTACTTTTGTGACAAATATTAGTCAATGCCGTGATACTAAAAGGTTCGTTTTAATCTATTTTTTTACGTTTTCTATTATTCTGATATAATAGCTACCGTTTATTGACCTAGCGAAAAATTACGCGTTTTCTAGATGTAAAGTTGGTATTTCACCCTGTAGATAATAATAGTTCATACAATAATTAATACACGAGCGTGACTTACCTTTAATTCCATTAATATTAACGACTTTGGGTATGTTCATAATAGTAGTTATCCATCTACAGCAAGCGATTAGTCGATATTGCCGAAATTTTCAATAAAAGACACCCGGACAACCAAATTGCCCATTCAACCATTTCTACGATAATCAGAAAATTCAAGTACTATGGTCTGTTGAGAATTTCTTTATAATATATTGCCGAAAATAAGAAAGCTAGTTTACCAGTGTTGCAAGCGGTAATCGAGCATAGGACGACTTTGGTTCGACAAAGTGCTTCCCACACCCAATGCAGTAAATCAACAGCACATAACATACAAAAATTGAACAATTATTACCTTTATAAACCAAAATAACTAGGTACTAAACTAAAGGCAAGAGACTGTGATATCTGGTATGACTTCATTATGATCGATATACTTTACTTGAACATGTTGTATAGAAGTAAAATTTAACAGTTTCTTACATAATTTCCGATTTAAAAAGTTCTTGGCGGTGTTTAAAAAAGGTGTTAACACGCTGTTTAGGAACTGAAGATATAAATATACTTATAAATGTTAACAAAAAAAAAACGCCCAGATATTTAATTGCTCAAAATACCGCACAGTACATTGGTCTTAAAATGGTACCAATATCGGCTATCTACCGTAAAGTTCGGGGTTTCTTGTGTCCACCAACGGCTATTTTGTGAAAAAACAGTGCTATTTGACGTAAATGTTGCCTCGGGTATCCACAGAATATTAACAAAAAATCTGTCCTCTTCCATTTCCCCCTCAAACCAGATGGTCATACCTATTGCGTCAGGTCTGATGTCATAGGTATAGTACTGATGCCATGGTGTCATTTCTTTAGTGTACTTATAAATTTCGTATCTTTTTAAAGGTGATATTTGTTCAGTTTTAGTATGTTATGTGTTGTTGATTTATTGCATTGGGTGTGAGAAGCAATTTGTCCAACCAAAGTCTTTCTATGCTCGATTACCGCTTGCAACACTGGAAAACCGTCTTCCTTATTTTCGGCAACATATTTTTAGTGGTGCTTCTTAAAGAGATTTTCAATAGACCCAGTCAGCTTGAATTTTCTGATTATCCTAGAAATGGTTGAATGGGTAATTTAGTTGTCCGGGTGTCATTTATTGAAAATATCAGCAACATCGACTAATAAATAAAAATAAATAAATAATAACATATCCGACGTCATTAATATTAATTGAATTGAAGATAAGACACGCTCGTGTAATAATTATTGTATGAACTATTATTATCTACAGGGTGAAATGCCAACTTTTCACCAAGAAAACGAGTTATTTTGCACTAGTTCTAAATAAACGTTAGTTATTATACCAAAATAATAAAAAAATTAAAAAATGTACTCAATTTTATAGAAAATAGATTAAAATGAAGCTTTTAGTATCACCAGCATTGACTAATATTTGTCATAAAAGTAAGAATTAGAAAGAAAAACCAGAAGAAAAAAATTCAAGATAGGTGGCTGTGACTTCATATTTGAATATAGTTTTTACTTCTAAACAACATTTCCAAATACAGTTTATCGATAATAATAAAAATAAAGGTGGTTTACTCTTATCACAAATTCATATATTCTGAATCGCTTGGTATATGGTACCGAAATTTACATATTTGACTGTTGCCGTATTGGTTTCATACAAGCCGCCAACTTTTATAAACAATAAAGTTTTCTGAGAAATGGATAATATTTTTTTACTTTATCATACGCAGTATGTGTTTTTGGGGGTCCCCTGAACATTTTTGACCAAGGTACAAAAAAATGTCTGTGTGTGTGTGTGTGTGTGTGTGTGTGTGCGTGTGCGTGTGCGTGTGCGTGTGCGTGTGCGTGTGCGTGTGCGTGTGCGTGTGCGTGTGCGTGTGCGTGTGCGTGTGCGTGTGCGTGTGCGTGTGCGTGTGCGTGTGCGTGTGCGTGTGCGTGTGCGTGTGCGTGTGCGTGTGCGTGTGCATGTGAGTCATATTTATGTACATGCACACTAATATGTGTCATTATCACGATATGTAAGAAATACTATAATTTCGTATTCTACCACCGCTATTAGCTACCATTTCCTACCAATTGGAACGCACCTTCAAACTTGACGTTTCGTCAAAGTGGTACCAACCTAGCATTTACTATACAGAAATCTTTTATTTTATTTTTTTAAATACGTATTTCTTAAAAAGCAACACAATAAACGTTGATGTCGCTCCTGCCAAAAACTAGATAGCGCGACTCGCTCACATGCGACGGCGACACTCCGCCTTCGGTGACGCACCGCATCACCGCTCGTCGCGCTATTCCGTACTTTCGGAATAGCGCGACACTTTTTGTGACATAAATAACTATTATTCTAATGACGTAGTGTAGGTTGTGTCAAATGCTGATGCTTTGACAATACCTTTGATTTATCTCAATATAATAGATTCCCATGCAGCTAAACTATTAATTTTATATATTGTATGATAAAGTCATGTGCCTGGCCACATCAGATTTTTCCATATGCGGACATTCCTCGACACACTGTATATAACGAAAAACTGATTTGAAAATATAAATATCCCAACAAGAGTTGATTTAAAAATCAAGAGTGGTAAAAAGAAATGTTGTATTAAACATCTATTCTACTAAATCGTAGAAAAACATGGTTTTGCGCAAAACTCTAGGTAAGTAACATGATAATAATATAATATAATGGATACTGCAATTTTGCCGCCTGTGCTTACCACGTTAATAGAATACATATGTACAGCGCTTTGGATTTGAATTTATTGACCATCGAGTTTTGTTAGCTGTCACATAAATCAGCAGTCGATGACTGTTTTCATGCACCGTGCACGATAAATGTATACTGAGTTACGAAGAATAAACATGAAAATTTGTAACAGCAGTCCAATGTAATTTGCTTGTTGATTAAATTTTTATGGTTTTGCACATAGCCCATAATATAAAAAATATATCCGACATTATTTATTCTGATATTTTCAAAGTGTGTGACGTCAGAAGCTAATTGTAATAACATGGTGAGCCACATTGGGTAGTAAAAATTATCAAATTGTCTGTAAACATTATTATAAAATTGTTGGATTGTCAATATTCTGGACACGCCGCAGATCTGTCAAAGAAATTGCATGGAAACTTTTGTTGCATCCAATAAAAAAACAGTTTATTGCAGTTATAAAGAGTACAGCTTAACTGTTTATCATCAACGAAATACCTTTTCAGTAAGACTTCCAAGATATGAAGATTGTGCTTGAAATCATCATGCGAAACGAGGTTAGGTCTGCTACAGGCAGCACAATTCTTACTGAATATTTAGAGGCGGTGACATAGAAGCATTTTGCATGCACAACACAATCACAGGATCCGTGGAGAGGTCCCTACGGTCATGTTCCAATAACATCAAACCGGAAATATGAATTGCAAGGCTAGATGTTCGAGTTGAGGGCGTCCACTGGGAATTACATTTTACATGCGAATATGAAGCGATATTCGCCACCATGCGAGCAGAAAATTTCCAACAATATCCAACTCGAAAACAATAGTTTTATTGCTAACAATGCGATTGAATGTCGTAAAACAAATTTATATTGGTTTGTATACGCGTTGACATGGGCAGCGAATATTTATTATGCAGTCATAATAAAAACAGAAAATTTACGAGAATAGAAATTTTAAAACCAATAATTTAATTCTGTTTTATGAAAATAAAGCAGAATACCTACTTGAAAACATTATAGTGTATGGAAAATATAAAATCGATACTGGCGGCATATACTGCACTGTTCTGTTGATTTATTGGCTAAAATTTTTCATCTACAATGGGTACGCGTATACACATAACAGTGTATATGTAATACCTACACCTACATCTTTGCAGTTATTACCCAATGTATACCTTAAATAGAGGTACACACTCATGAAAATTAAAGAAATATTGAAATTTTCAACAGGCAAGATAACACAAACTATGCAACTTCTTCCTATTCAAATAATATAGGTACTGTCGTGGCCATATGTCTCTTCTTTTGACGTCGATTTTCTCGCAGAACTATAGGCGAAAACATTTGAAAAAAATTCTGATGTCCTTGATTAATATGCTACAACTCATAAAAATTAGAAAGCTGTATATGTTGGCGTTTTCCCGATTTTTCCAAATTAAGAAGAATTGGTGCTGGTTTTGCCCCGTAAATTTCATTCGTTTAACTTTAGCAATTAATTACTCCAGAAATAATCCAAAGATATCAACGAATTAAATAGGAAAATCACCTGCGGAATGCTAGCTTTCAATGTGCATTTTTAGAAAATCATTGGATTAGTGGTTGACCCAGAAAAAGCTATATTATGCAACGCCAGCAATTCCGTTATTAGAAGAGCTAGAATAATGAAATATAGACTATAGGCTACCCAATAATTCATAGGTTTAAAGTTTATTACATAATCATTGTTTATCTTGCATTTTTCATACAAAAGATTGTGCCGAAACTCCGCGTGAATTCCGACGCTCTACGGTCTTTGGTGTGCTGCGGGGAAAAGACGCGTTAGCGGTGCTGTAATGTCGGAGAAAACCGACACAGCTGAGAGAACCGGGGCAGCTTATTATCAATACACAAAAAGAACGATAACTTGTCAAGGTAGTAATTTTAACTAACAATTAAATTCTTAATTTTTGCATATATATGATTATAATATGTGACCCGGATAGATGTGACGCGGATAGATCTAATACTATGGAGTTAGCAGACTTTCCGATTACTGGTGAATACTAAATTAAGTTTGCCTGATAAACCCATTTTGTTATATAAATATTCAAACTATTATAACAGTTTCAACAGTGTATTTATTAAAAATATATAAATGCATGCACAAACAATATAAAATAAATACAACTCTGGATATATTACATATATTACAAACGTCAGCTCTGAGCGTATAAAACTTGAAAATATCAAAAAGCTTTTACAAATTTAGCATCGTAAATTTGTAGACATATAGAATATTTTGCAGATCACTCATTAATTTTAAATGCTTATCCTGAAACCTGATTTAAATTGCTAAGAATTCCCATGGGACTTCCAAATGCCTGTTCCTGGTTCTGTTATATTATATTATTGACTCATTTTGCCATTATTTTTTAATTCGGTAATCTGTCGCCGGATATCCAAATTTCTTTGACGAGGCGTAACCGCCGTGTCGTTATATGTATTGTGTCTGTGATTGTGTCCGTAAACACTGTTTTTCTAGTAACTAATGCACGTGCGATCCACCACTACTGGCAGCGTCGCTGTCGATCTCTTGCCCCGCTCGCCCCAAAGACCGAAGAGCGCCGCATTAATTGCAGCAATCATGAGATGCTTCAACTCGATCTTTTGTAGGAAAAATACAAGATAAACAATGATTATGTAATAAACTTTAAAACTATGAATTAGTGGTTAGCCTATAGTCTATATTTTATAAATCTAAGCCAATGATTTTACAAAAATGCACATTGAAAGCTAGCATTCCGCAGGTGATTTTACTTTTTAATTCGTTGAAATCTATGGATTATTTCCGGAGTCATTAATTGCTAATGTTAAACGAATGAAATTTACGGGGCAAAAACAGGGCCAATTCTTCTTAATTTAGAAAAATCGGGAAAGCGCCAACATATACAGCTTTCTAACCTTTATGAGTTGCAGCATATTAATCAAGGACAACGTCAGATTTTTTTCAAATTTGATCGCCCCTAGATTTGCAAGATAATGGTCGTCAAAAGAGGGGACATAATATATGGCCATGGACATACTATATTAATAATGTAACGTGCTTTTTTTATTTCGTTTGATATTGCATGGGGTTATGCATTTGAAGAGGACTAATATCTGAAAAAAAAATTATTATTGAAATCGGACAAAAATAAAAATATAAATGGCTGTTACTACACTCTTAAGCGCGACACACTATACTTGTGTTCGATTGCTGGCCGCGATTAGTTCCGTTCAATCTGATTAGCGATCACTTGGCTAAAGTGCAGTTCGATTGCGCGTTTGACGTCTTACTCAAACTGATTCCACCAGGAGGAAGCAAGATTTCAAATTTGCGATCAAAAAGATCGTAATGCGATGAGGGTGGATTTTTCAATGCAAGGTTAAAACAGTAACTACGGGTTTAATTTAGGCTAACTCTTAACTTTGAGTTTACGGGTTCATCAATGGTCGGGTTAACCCTAACTACCACTTAAATCGTGATTAATTTTACCCCCCAGAATTTTTGATAATTAAACGCTAACTCCTAGTTTACGGTGGCGCACGCATATAGCAATGCGCGTAGAATCGCGCAGTGGATATTCTAACCTAACGTTCCATATGTTGTGAGATTTTATTTATTTACTATATTGATGAATCTTTTGGATGATCCTTGTCGACTGGAGGATGGTGAAGAAATCAGCGATTTCGACTATGAAAGGAAACTTTGCTTGGTTTTATCTCGATTGATGGGAGTATACAATGTCCATCATATATTCTGTAAGTCCAGTTTTAATTTTATGTTTTTGTGTTAAATGGTGTTTTTTTAGAAATCACCTATTAAACACTTCTGCTAACTCTCCGAGTCTACACTACAGTGGGTTTTAAGTAGCAGTTCCTTGTCTAAAAGGTACAATAGACCGTACAACCATAGGTACGCAATCTCCAGGTATATGCAATACAAACAAGTAAATAATTTTTACTTTTATTAAACTATGTTTATTGTAGTAACTGACTAAGCTGAAATTTTTAGAAACAGGGAGGGGTTTATCTCGATAAACATCCCGACTGTGCCTTCGCCTAACCTACTTCCGAACAGAATTATTACGAAACATGACTTTGAGTTGTAGTTTGTCTTACGGGGTCTTAAAACACATATTTCCTGTTTTGCATTGAGCTTAGGTACGCCTGATACTACAATCTTGGTAGTAAATCTTGCAACAACGGTTGGGTATTGCCTGTGACCAAATGAAGAAGTGTGTCCGTAAGATCTATGTGTTGCCATTATACCACATGAAGCGGAGTGGAGTGGCATAGTACCTATATAAAATTATTGTAATGCTAGGGCACAGATATTGGGCCAAATATTTTCCCATACTATACCATAATCAAATTTTCTCTTATAAAAAAATAAATCTTGTGGTGTTTTATTTTTTAAGTGTAGAAAATAAGTGATAACTAACTATAAACCTTCTTCGGTAAGTATTTGGTACACAATGTACTCTTATCTGCCACTTAATTGATATCCAACAGTATTGAACACGGATGAGTAACGGTGAGCATTAATTGCAGATACAGAAGACTTTTGATAATCCGGACTAACCGGTACTCTAACTAACAAATAATGTGAAAACATAAATGATCGATTTTGTTAAATTTTAGTCTTCAAAGATGTTTTACCAATTTTTATTGCGGTTTGCAGGTTAAGGTTAGTTCAATAATAATAATAATACTTTATTCATTCAGTAGGCCATACAAGCAAAGAAATCGTCAAAACAGAAATATGAGAGAAAATATTACTTACAAAAAAAAAAAAACAGTTCAAATTATATTGTTGAGTAAAATTCACTGATGGTGTAAAGTGGTCTTTCAACTAGTAAACGTGTAAGTTGACGCTTAAAATTATTATATGGTAACTTTACCAGGTAATCTGGTAACCTTCTAAAATTTTTGAGTTGCTGCACCACTACACCTTTGTAAATTTTGTCCAGCTTTGTTTGGGGTATTTTCAGACATGTTGACTCTGTTGCTGGTGTAGAGTAGGAATGACATTGCTCGTATTGGGAAAATAAGTCGTTATAGTTCTTTTTAACAAAGCAGCAGCTTTCTCTGATGCACAATGCGTAGACGGTAAGTATTTTTTTTATTTAAACATTTCTCTACAAGAGTCCCTTCTTTTCAATTTGTATATGCTTCTAATACAAGACTTTTGAAGTCTGAAAACTCTGTTTGAATCTGAACAATTTCCCCAGAATATTATACCGTAAGAGATTCTTGACTGTACTAGTCCATAATATGCCAAAATGGCCGCTTCTTCACTAACAGTGGACAATATAAACAATATAAACACAATTTTAGGTATATTATCATAATAAACATAATATAATTATAACATAACTTATCAAATGAGATATAATACAATCACATGTGCGTAATAGTCTATACATATAATTAGAAGTTTAGAATCAATTGAAAGACCCGACATTTTCGTAACTAGGAGTTGACGTAAACTACCAGTTTGTTAACTAGAAGATTTAACCTTGCATTGATAAATCCACCCTCAATTGAACAGATCGCGGCCAGCAATCGAACATAGTTATTATTTACAGAGGATTTTAATCTTTAACTGCGCAGTGAACATGAGAAATGTCAGGGTGTTGTGATTTACGGGCGAGGTGTTATATTCGAAATATCAGATTTGCTTGCGGATTAATTTACTTCCACCTTGTTGTTTTCCTTTCATATCTTTGTGACGATCTAAACATAATGGCAAAGGTTAATTTTATACGTATCGGTGGCACACCACCTGTTTTTAAATCCATACTTAGCAACGTATTTACGGATTTTCGCGCCCGTATGCGGGACTGCGTGACAACATTTTCGGGAGAACGGCTGCAAATAACTTTACTTGCGGCCCACGCTGGGTATTTGACCCAAAAAGCTGGAGATAAATCAAATTTCTAAAATGGTATATTCTACGATAGATGAAGGGGCCTATGTATTAAAAGATGGCAATAATTTTTCACCTGAGCCCTGGGCCACATGTCCCTGTCAGCCAAAAGCATTTTGATATAGCTGATTGGTGAACTTAAGTTGACGGTCTTGTAAACGGTTGCAATTTTGTGTTTTAAAAGGAATTTGACTTTTCTGTTTTGTGTTCTTGGACGAACTTTTTTTTGTTCAACATGGTTTTCATTGAAATTTACCGACAATTTTATTCATAGCATGGTTATAAAGGTATACAAATTTGATGCAGAATGTGTGTGTTTTAGTTTGTAATTTAGCAAGTACGCTGTTGAAAGAGGTTAAAATCTGCTGCGGATGTGTTTTTTTCTGATTTTGTTTCTATATCACAGTGTAAAGCAAAATACAAAAATGTATATTCGGGCTTATTTCTAACTAGATGCAATCCCTTGAAAACGTGATAGTAAAGGTAATTTAGAATATACTTAACCATATTGGTGTGAAATAGAACATCTGGATGTTCTTAAGTCACTTTAATTATACGTGTAGGTATTTTACAAATTTCTTACTATCGATTTCGATCCCAGTGGGGATCATCATCAGGCAAGGCGTCAATGTTGGTAAGCGTAGTGTACGTAGATTAGCAGATACGGCTACAAACATTGACGCCTTGTCTGATGATGATCCCCACTGGGATCGAAATGTATAGTATGAAATTTGTAAAATATCTACACGTCTAATTAAAGGGAGTTAAGAACTTCCAGACTTTTTATTTCACCCCAATAACCATATTGGCAATTTTATGTATGTTTATCCATTTTCCATCATGAATAGCGAAAAACACAATGACCTAGAATCTTCAAAATGACCTGAAACAAACCTCAAACTTTGTACTTTGATGTGAACGCTTCAAGAAAAGGTAGAACATTGAAGGTTTACTTTGACACCTTTTCGAAATAATACTAATAATAATCACTTTTATGGAGATAAATCTGGTTAAATAGGTTCTTAATAAAACAATAAAATTCTATACATAAATATGACAACACATCCAGAGTTTATTTATATATTAGCTCTCTGTGAGGCCCTAGGACTGCAAAGTGACCCTTTGAGTCGTATGAATTAATTACACAACTAAAAGCTGTATACACGTTTCTGGAAATATTAACGAAATGTAATATATAAGTCGCAAAAATATAGAAAGAAAATATAAAAAAAACTTGCTATAATACTTCGAACAAAAACGTAAATAAGATGCGGTTTCACTTGAATAAAACTAATATTTGGTGTATTGACTACCTTTGAAATGATGAAGTTAGTAATCGAAATGCGACAACTGAGCCATTATTTGATAATAATTGTGCTCGAAGTAATAAAATCGTGATTGCGGTTTACAAACAAATCCACCAGATTTTCCCATTCAAACAGTTTAGAGCAAAACTTTCTGCAAGAATTCATAGCCAATGTTTTTCATTTTTTTGTTTTTTTGTGGGCCTCCGACTGTTTTCAATACAAAATGACATTTAGGTACTTATTGTGACCCAAGCAATTCTTGTAGCGAACTTTTGACTACATATTAAAAAGATTAGTGTCAACTAAAGAGTCTAAATAGTTATTTATGTACCAAGGGCATTACACGGATGTTTATGCCCCGAGGGTGACCGTCCAAAAAGCTCGAGGGCCGACAGGCCCGAGTTTTTTTTTACAGGCCCGAGGGTATAAGCATCAAGTAATGCCCGAGGTGCATACAAAATTTTATGTCCTGCAATGGTTTTGTTGCTCCGTTTGAATAATATTAATAAATATTTTGACGTTATCAAGTGACATGCGTATCTACGGAGTTGAATAACAATACAAACAATTCGGAGTTAAGTGACAATACAGACAAATATTTGATATTTTTGACATATAACCATGGTACCCATGGTAACCATGCCCGCGCGGGCGTTAAGAATCCTTAACGTCCTCGCGGGCGTTAAGAAGCAGCTTTTGTCCCGGTATCTAAGATGTAAAATGTCACTTTATGATCATGTAGAACATAAAAGTAAGTTATTTACTTTATAAGTTTATATTGAAAAATCTAAAATTATTATAAATGCAATCCATTGCAAGGAAGAGCTAATCAATATTCAGTTTACGTACAGTCAATTTAGTTCGGGTACAAGATTTCTATTATAAAGTTTCAAACTCACGCACCCCATAACCTCACCAATTATGTATTGATTCCTGGCTTTATAATATTCGAAATCGATCAAACCTGACACACCTACTCTACTTCACAACCTCTGCATATATGTCAATACTGCGTTTATGTATTACTATACGATTTCTTTTCTTTTCTTCAGAAATTTTCTGCATATTGTTGTACTGTTTCATTTTAAAGTTTTTTAATGTATATATATATATATATATATATATATATATATATATATATATATATATATATATATATATATATGTAAGCTAGTAATAATAACGATAGTAGAATGACATATATTTATATTTACTTGTGACAAATATACAATACTTCCAACGTAACTATACCAACACATACTAAATAATTATATCATAACACGGCCATCCTGCAAATGTGCGCCCTCGCACAGAACACTTCACCTCTTCTCAGGCTATAATATTAGTAACCAGGCTTCCAAATATAAATATATATATATTTTTTTATTATTAAACGTTAGTGACTGGTAAAATAAATAGTAACTATTAAGAGTTCTAAATAAAAGCAACTATTTAACGTTCAAAATAGCAGTGCAACTATTACAATACAGATTAGTACAATAGTCCACCATTTAAGGTTGAGAAAACAGGTTCAATTATTTAAGGTTCAGAATATCGGTTCAACCATTTAAGGTTCAGAATAACAATTCAACCATTTAAGGTTCATACTGGTAGTTCAACAATTTAAGGTTCAGAATAACAATTCAACCATTTAAGGTTCATAATTGCAGATCAACCATTTAAAGTTCGGAATAACCAGCCAACCATTTAAAGTCCAGTATAACAATTCAACCATTTAACACGTCTTGTTAATTAAATCTTGGGTTAGCAGGGGTCAATTAAACTTGTATCCTCAGGGACTATATTGTTGGGTATTATATGTGTTTATATATGTTCATCTTAATACCCATGACTATGTATATATTTAATGTAATGCTTATCAACAACATAGGTTGTTGATGGTTACGAATAAAACAGTTCTCGAGTTGATACAAAAGCGTCTGCACGTTATTTCTCAAGTCTACTAAAGATAAACCACAATCAGCTCTAGATGCAACATATATAAAACAAGATACAAATATATTAACTAATACCTCAACCATGCACATAACCTAATAAATTACCAAATAATAGTCTCAAAACATAACGACAATTAGCACAGGTGACGGCATGTTACACATAATTTGCCAGTGCGAGCGTACAGCTGATACTGGCGGGAAACGGTCACCGGACCCACCCTTCCAACCGGAAATCGCAGCAACAGAAACATCCAGCAACAACGAAAAGTTACAAACAAAATCCTCAAAAAATACACATTAACACGCTAATAATTCACAAAATGAGGTCGCTATACATTAAAGATACATAAAAAACACCATTTAAGGTTCATAATAGTAGTTCGACCATTTAAGGTTCAGAATAACAATTCAACCATTTAAGGTTCATAATAGCAGTTCAACCATTTAAGGTTCGGAATAACCAGGCAACCATTTAAGGTCCAGTATAACTGTTCAACCATTTCAGGTTCAGAATAACAGTTCAACCATTTAAGGTTCGGAATAACAATTCAACCATTTAAAGTTCATAATAGTAGTTCAACCATTTAAGGTTCAGAATAAGAATTCAACCATTTAAGGTTCATAATAGCAGTTCAACCATTTAAGGTTCGGAATAACAATTCAACCATTTAAGGTTCATAATAGCAGTTCAACCATTTAAGGTTCGGAATAACCAGCCAACCATTTAAGGTCCAGTACAACTGTTCAACCATTTAAGGTTCAGAATAACAGTTCAACCATTTAAGGTTCAGAATAACAGTTCAACCATTTAAGGTTCGGAATAACAATTCAACCATTTAAGGTTCATAATAGTAGTTCAACCATTTAAGGTTCAGAATAACAGTTCAACCATTTAAGGTTCGGAATAACAATTCAACCATTTAAGGTTCATAATAGTAGTTCAACCATTTAAGGTGGTTCGGAATAACAATTCAACCATTTAAGGTTCATAATAGTAGTTCAACCATTTAAGGTTCGGAATAACTAGCCAACCATTTAAGGTCCAGTATAACTGTTCAACCATTTAAGGTTCAGAATAACAGTTCAACCATTTAAGGTTCAGAATAACAGTTCAACCATTTAAGGTTCGGAATAACAATTCAACCATTTAAGGTTCATAATAATAGTTCAACCATTTAAGGTTCGGAATAACAATTCAACCATTTAAGGTTCATAATAGTAGTTCAACCATTTAAGGTTCAGAATAACAGTTCAACCATTTAAGGTTCATAATAGTAGTTCAACCATTTAAGGTTCAGAATAACAGTTCAACCATTTAAGGTTCATAATAGTAGTTCAACCATTTAAGGTTCAGAATAACAATTCAACCATTTAAGGTTCATAATAGCAGTTCAACCATTTAAGGTTCGGAATAACAATTCAACCATTTAAGGTTCATAATAGTAGTTCAACCATTTAAGGTTCAGAATAAGAATTCAACCATTTAAGGTTCATAATAACAGTTCAACCATTGAAGGTTCAAAGTAACTAGCTAACTATTCAAGGTTTAACCAAGCAGTTCAACCAGTTAAGGTTCAAAATAATAGTTAAAGTAATAAAGGTTTCAAATAAATAGCCAACCATTGAAGGTTCAATTTAAATACCTTCAGGTCTGTCATGCTTCAGGCCATCTTCGCAACTGCTCATGTGCAGCTGTTTTGGTGACTTTTAAGCGTTTGTATGTATTTTTCAAAACATATCTATCATTGTCTAGGATTGAAACAACGTCATACGCCCCATCGTAGAGAGGTTTTGTTTTACCTTTCCTCCTGATACTTGAGCATTGGCTACAGCAACTTTATCACCCACTTGGAATCGTTTAGCTGCCAATCGTTTGAGATCAAATCGCAGTTGTTGAGATTGTCTACCTCGGGCTACCGATTGTTTGCATCTAACTTAGGCTGCTGTACAACTTTCAGTAGACCCCTTTCGTGCGGTAACCGATCTCTCATTCCAAACATTACCATATTTGATGTACACCCTGGACTTGTATTTCGAGTTTCATTTAATACCGTTTGTATATGCGGTAAAACTGATGTCCAACTTGATTCTTTTTTATCAGTTACGCTTCTCGTCATGTTGAATAGAGTTCTCGTAACTCTTGCTACCTGTACAATTCCTGTCTAAGCTTATGCATTGCCTTATCACAAATGCGGTGTACTTCTTCGATTCTTCAACAACTGAAATTTGATGGAAACCAGCTTTCATGTCCAGAGTAGTGAAGTAGGTACTTAGTGACTGTCAATGCGTCCAGTTGGTCGTTAATACAAGGTAAAGGATATTAATTTTGCGATAGTCCACGCAAAGCCTTAAAGAACGGTTGTCTTTTACTGGCACGATCGGACGCTAAGGAGATTAACTCTCACGAATGATGCCTTCTTGTAACAATTTTTGTTTAATTTTCTTAAGTTGTACACGCTCTGCATACGATAGTCGTCGTGGTCGAAAAGCAACTGGGATTTGGGCCTAAAGATTTATATTCAGACGCCCTGTGGTTATCACGTCAGGAGAAGCATTACGAGTTTTTCGTATATTTTTTCTAACTCTGTTGTTGTCGCTCGTCCAATCCTGACATCTTAACATTTTGAACCATACGCACCAATGGTGTAACAATGGTGTAACAAACAAATATCAATACCATGATTGCCCCGAACAACTTCCAACGCACGGCGATTTATTGTTTCTCACCAAATTAAGGTAACAACCCCGAGAATCGTGCCGTTAGGAACAACACAAAATTCTATCTCCATTTTAATCTCCTGTAGACTTATAAGTTAGCACCATCTTTCCAATGTCGGAATGTTTTCGTTGGCTAGACCAGATAGAGAAAAAGTATGCGGTACCAACTTTCCATTTACTTTATAAACTATGTGCTCGTGTATTGATGATAGATCAGCACCGGAATCAACTAAATAGAAAAAGTTTAGTTGCTCTCACATGGGACTGTTGCGATAGGCATAATTCGACAAATAAGAACAATTGAGAATGTTATCTTCGGCTTGCCATGTTTTTCCAGCATGACGATTTTGCATGCCCTATGCGTTTACAAAAGTCACATGTGACAATGTTTCCTGAACTGCTGCTGGATGTTGCTGTTGTTCAAGATGTTGCTTCCCCGGATATTGTTGCTGTTCCTTCTCCTCCTGACCCGATGGCTGGAAAATAACGAATCGAATCGATTCCTCATGTGCCCAGTTCTTCCACAGCTGAACCATTTTCCTGATTTTTTTTTTTTAGTTTCTTCAATTCTTGGACGTTTAACCATCGTTTTGGTGTTCCCTTTATTTCTACTTCTTATTCTCGTCGGTTCCAGATGCCGTACCAACATCATTAACTCTGTTTGGATTTCTGGTGTCTACCGGTCTACCGTCGATGCCCTTGTTAATTCCGTATCAGTTCCGATTTTTTTTTTAACCGGTCTCTGTTCCATACCAAATAATGCAATTTACGTATTTGAAGCCAAATTTGCGCTGTTCTATCCCAACTTCTGATGTAAGCTAGTAATAATAACGATAGTAGAATGACATATATTTATATTTACTTGTGACAAATATACAATACTTCCAACGTAACTATACCAACACATACTAAATAATTATATCATAACAAGAATAACGTGAGTTATTTGTCTAAAGTTATTTGGCCTTTTGGGGCTCCGGGGCTACTGGCTGCCGCACGAAAATTTCCTTTCAAGACAAAGGAGTTTGTTAGAAAGATTGATAGATATCAACTTAAATTAAGAAAAATATTTATAAGAAAGTGATGGTCCATTTGAAAGTAAATATTGTGTTTGGGAGTTAATATTTCATCGTGCTAATCGTCCAAAGTTGAAAAATCAGGAGAATTCTGTATGTTTTAATACATACTATCACAAACACATTAGTTAATGTATTACACCACTTAAATGTCAATGTATCATTAGTAGTTTTATTTCCCCTGACCACTAATTTTATTGCCAAATATGTTACAATACTTATATGTAAATTTAATTTATTCAAATACACCAGGGACTTCAAATTAATGCAAAAACTATGCTAGAATTTATATATTTTTTATATAATTGTAGATCGATTTCTTGACAGCGTAGTAAACATGTTTATTAAATTATCTAATATATAATGTTTACACTGTGATGCACCAGTACCAACCACAGGTTTTAGCTAGAATCAAATGTATCCTAATCCTTCTTGTTCTTTGATGGTTAATTATCTTTTTTTAGGAATCAGCCAACAATTAAATCAAAATATGATCAACATTGGATTGTGCATAGAACAGTTAGCGACCGCAATTTAGTTGGTGCAGATAAAACGACACTAATCCATCTGATATTAACAATTGAACAATTGTTTGTGGTGTACATAAGAAGCATTTATTTTCTCGGGATTCAGGCCGGAACCATTAAACAGACAAACAGATGTTTTTTGGTGGTTGGATTTCTCATTAATTTCTTCATTGACTTTAGCTATATTATACCTACCCGGCTGTATATGGGCTGAATGCAATAAACTGAAATGCTATTTAAAACAGAATGAAATTGTTATAATATTTCTCCTGCAAGAGTTGCATTAAAAACGCTATCTGTGTTGATAACTTTATACTCAATTTCGTTTTTACGAATTAAAATTTATCTCTTTCACAACTCTATCTTATAAAAGGAGAATGGCCATCCATCTATCTTATAAGTTCAATTCATAATTGATCCATAATAGTATCCAGAAAATTGCTTAACCAATAAAATACTGTTAGTTGTGCTTGACTTGGATGTGCCTTTCTCTTACTGTCATCTTTCGCATAATATTTAAATGCCACTGTTGTTAATATTCTCCATTTCATACGGTGTTATAAGTGCTGAGATATTGATATGTGGTTCCATATACTTTAATCTAATGTGGTTTTATTGGTATTATTTTATTCTGATCAATTGTTTAATAACTGCAAATGACATCGACAAATATTTCATATTTTTTACTTCAAATTTGGTGTTTTAACATTAAATTCTCGCCTCGGGTTATAATTATCTTGTATTAGCAAAGTTTTCAACATTGTGGAATAGCACGTCAGCAGGAGCCATATATTGCTGGACACGATCGTCTCTACTAAAATATTTTGAGTTTTCAATTTTATGGTACATTCTCTATACCTAACATGTGTCATTTTTGAGATATCATTAAAAAATGACAGGTGCACGGTTACTTTAATTACTTATAATTTATCCCTTGTGACCGTTGGAAAAAGTTGTCCGGCAAAATTATTGTAGGTAACGTATTATCGACCCATCGGTGGAACTCTTCTAAAAGTTATACAGGCTGCTCAAATTATAAGATCAAAGTTGAATTCGAGAATATAGCTACTAAAAGTCGATTTTTTCAAATGACAACCCTAACATATGAATACATTTCTCAATTCTATGGAAAATTTTAGATCAACTTTGTGTACAATGCCATATACCTAAAATGTACTTGTACCTACTGAAATCGATTTTTAGACATTGTTCAATATTTAGTGGACTGTATGAATTGAGAAATTCTTAATTGCAAAATTGAATACGCGGTGTTTGACAACTCATATATATATATATTTTTTTTTTTTTTACATAGTAACACTAATTTCTAGGTAACAAGTCATTTCCAAACATTATCTAACAAAATTGACAACATTCCGCCCGCCTTGAACTACGTTCGAAATATTAAGGGTGCAACATTTAAAAATGCGTGAAATAAAAAATGTGCAAGTTATCAATGAACTAAATTCGTCTGAAAATGAATAGTAAGATGACACGAAATAGTAATCTAAATCTGTCCTGAATCTAAATTTGGGAACATACAAACTTTAGTTATAGGGCGTTTAAAAACAGATTGTTTGGCGCGAACACTCACTACCCGCACTAAACCATCGTCTCCTGGATGCAGCTCGACGATACGTCCCATGGCCCAACGCAAAGGTGGTAAGTTATCCTCAGCAAGCAGAACCAAGTCTCCTACTCTTGGATTGTCAGTAGTTACGTTCCATTTGGAGCGGGTCTGTAAATGGTGTAGGTATTCTCGCTGCCAACGCTGCCAAAAGTGCTGACGAACCCTCTGGATATGCTGCCACCGCTTTAAAAGATTTGCTGGCCCTTTTAATAAATCGTACTCCATTGGGAGCATAGGTGTGTCTCCTATTAGAAAATGGGATGGGGTGATAACAGAAATATCATTGGGATCATCCGAAATTTTGGTAAGTGGCCTAGAGTTTAAACGCACTTCAATTTCTGCCAATAATGTACAACATTCTTCGAATGTAAGCAAAAGACCCTGTGTAACTTTATAGAAATGCCGTTTGAAACATTTTACTGCTGCTTCATGCAATCCTCCAAAATGAGGTGATCGTGGTGGTAAAAATTTCCAATTTATTTGGCGTGTGACTGCGTCAGTAATAATTTCATCTTCATGTTCATATAAAAATTCATAAATTTTCTTCAATTCTTTCGTACCAACAAAATTTGTTCCGTTGTCCGAACAAATAATTGAGCAAAGTCCTCTGCGTGCTGTAAATCTCCTTAGAGCAGCCATAAATGCTTGAGTGGTTAATTCAGTAACACACTCCAGATGAACAGCGCGAGTAACTAAGCACACAAATACTGACACGTATGCCTTACCAGTTAGAGGTCTACCTCTTCTTTTACTTTCTTTTATGTTAATTGGACCTGCAAAGTCAACTGCGGTATGTACAAATGGTCTGTCTGTTGGTTGCAATCTAAATTTTGGCAGATTTCCCATCAATTGTTCTAATGGCCGCGGACGAAATCGAAAGCACCTTAAACATGATTTGATAATCCGTTTTATAAAACTTCTTCCTCCGATTGGCCAAAATTTTGTTCGTGTATACGATAGTATTACATCCACTCCCGCGTGATGCAATTTAACATGATGTTCTGTCAGAATCGACCATGTTAAGCGATGCTTTGCTAAAATAATTGGGCGTTTATAATTTTCTGGGATTGATGCCTTATCAATTCTGCCTCCCACGCGAAGAAAACCTTCTTCATCTAGGAAAGGATTTAAGTTAAGCAACTTACTTTTTCTGTTTATGGGTTTTCCATTCTCTAAATCTTGTATCTCATTGGGATACATTTGCCTCTGAGCAAGTTTAATAATTATTTTGGATGAATGATCAATTTCTTGTATAGAAAGAGCACCAGCCTGCCGATTTAGTTTATTTTTACAATTGTTCCAAAATCTAAAACAATAGGCAATTACTCTTTTCAATTTCAAATAGGTTGAAAACTTTTCTAGCAAAATAGATATTAAATCATTTTCAATTACCATCAACGTAACAGTTTTCAACTCCAGTAATTCAGGTACCGTAAAGTTTTGGTTTGAAATTTCATTTTGACATTGATTGCTATTTAAAAAATCTGGACCATTCCACCATAACTTTGCATCTTTTAAATTTATTGCTAAACATCCTCTTGACAACAAATCGGCTGGATTCATTTTTGATTGGACATGGTACCAATCGCTTGCCTTAGTAATTGTTTGAATTTCAGCAACTCTGTTAGCAACGTATGTCTTGAGCACATTTGGCTCAGTTTTAATCCAAGCTAGAACAATAGTTGAATCTGTAAAGCAATAAACTTTTCTAATTCTTGAATCCAAAGCTCTTTTTACATTCTTCAATAATTTACATAAAAGATAAGCACCATTAAGCTCAAGTCTAGGAAGTGAAATAGTTTTCAAAGGTGCTACCTTGGACTTTGAACAGAGCAATCTCGATCTTGAATCATCATCAGTGCTATTGACATTTCTCACGTAAAAGCACGCTCCATAAACTTTCTCCGAAGCATCGCAAAATGCCATAATGTCAAATTCATCTTCCAATTTTCCAAGATGCACTCTTCTAGGTATCTTCAAATCTTTAAGTTTATCCAAATGTGTATAATAATCAATCCAGAATTTGCTTAAATTATCAGAAATAGGTTCATCCCAATCGAGTTTTTCTAGCCATAATTTTTGCATGAACATTTTTGCTGTCACCACTATAGGTCCAAGTAAGCCCAGTGGATCAAAAATCTTCGCAATTTTCCTCAAAATTGTCCGTTTGGTCATCTGACCACTGTTCTCCAACTTAACGGAAAACTGTAAATTATCATCATTTGCATTCCAATATAACCCCAATGTCTTCCTTGTCGTTTCTTTATCTAGAACTAATAGTGAATCATAATCTTCATTTTCAAAATCTAACATATAATTTGATCTCCACTTTCTCAGTTTGAATTTCCCCTTTTCCAAAAGTTCTGATAATTGCTTTCTCATATAGCATCCTTCTTCTGGACTATTAACTCCTGTTAAAAGGTCATCCATGTAAAAATCGTTTTTTAAAATTTGTGAAGCTTCTGGGTAATTCTCCTCTTCATCCATTGCCAATTGTTTCAGGCACCTAGTGGCTAAAAATGGTGCACTGGCACTGTGCCATACGTTACAGTAGTAAGCTCATACGTATCTATCTCCTGTCTTTTACTATTTCTCCATAAAATTCTTTGTAATCCTTGATCCTCTTGTCTTACATTAATTTGTCGATACATCATCGTAATGTCCGCTGATAAAACAATGGGATAAAACCTAAATCTCAATACCATGTCGAATAAGTCACTTTGAGTTTTAGGTCCCACCATTAAAATATCATTGAGTGAATGACCAGACGTGGTTTTAGCAGAGGCATCAAAGACTACTCGAAGTTTGGTGGTCAAACTATCGTCTCTAACTACTGGATGGTGAGGTAAATAGTAGTGTTTAGTAACCTTTTGTGCAAAACAGTCTTCAACTTTTTTCATATGACCTAAACTTGCATAATCTTCTAGAAATAGTTCATATTTTTCCATTAGATTGGGTTCCCTTTGAAATCTTCTTTCCAAATATAATAAGCGTTTATATGCCATTTTCCTGGAGTCTCCTAAATTAGTCAGTCCATCCTTAATAGGCAACGCAACCCTATATCTTCCATCCTTTTCGCGTTGTACATTTTTTGCGAAATGTTCCTCACATTCTTGTTCTTCTTTGGAGTAAATTTGTACGTCTTGAACTTCTTCTAATTCCCAAAAGCGCTGCAATTCAAAATCCATTTGCGAAAATCCGTTAAAGTTACTTTTAATTACTGGTGGAAATAAATTGTATGTCTTTCCTGACGCCACCCATCCTAACTTAGTCTGCTGAAGAGTAATTCCTGTATTCCGTAACTTCTGCTGACCTTCCTCCAATAACTCCCAAAAAAGCTCAGCTCCAATTAGAAGATCAATTGATTTTGGAACCCAAAAATTTGTATCGGCAAGTTTTATTCCTTTTGGTACTTGTAATATACCCAAATTTAGTTTAATTTGCGGCAAGCCTTCTGTAATTTTAGGTATGACCAAACAATCGAAAGACGTTTTATAACTACTCATTCTAGATAATAGATTCACTCTAGCTTTTTGAGTCACTCTAGAACTATACTGATTGCTTCCACTAATAGTCACATCAGCCTTTTCCCGTTTAAGTTGCAAATGTTTGCATAAATCGTGCGTAATAAAATTCATTTGCGATCCAGGATCCAACAAACAGGTGTATGGCCCTTGCATATTTCCTGCTGAATCCTTTATTTTTACAGATGCTGTAGCTAAAAGTACATAGGAAGCATTTCCTTTAGCAAAATTTGAAATTGTTGATAGTTGATGTTCATTGCTACCAGTTTCAGGAAGTTTATCCAACTTAACATTTCTATGTAATAAAGAGTTGTGATATTTTCTGCAAATTCTGCACGGTGGTAATTTACAACTGTTTGTTGAATGTCCTATTCTAAGGCAATTGAAACATAATTTTAGTTTTCTTGCTTCATCAAATCGCTTTTCAATGGTCAAATCCAGAAATTGCTTACATTTGTAAATAACGTGATCTACATTTTTACAGTAATTGCACGAATGACTTGCAGTCGCAACATTTGTCACTTTCTTAATTACACCAAAATCTCTCTTCGTTTGTTGGTTAGGTTTGCTTCTCTCTAACATTTCTAACATCCCACATTTGTTATTCAAAAATTTCAAAAAGAATTCAAGAGTTGGTAAATAGTCTCCATCTTTTTGGCTTAACTCTGTTTCCCACTCCTTCCTAGTAAAGAAGTCCAATTTGCTAACATACAAATAAATTAAAATAGTGTCCCATTGATTAATTGGTAAATTCCATGCCTCCAAAGCACGTACTTGTGTTTTAATTGTATCAACAAATTGCCGTAGAGTCATTTGATTGTCTTTTGTAATACTCTGAATTTCTAATAATGCTTTCAGATGAGACTGAATTATTAGCCTTTTATTTTGAAATCTCTCAACTAATAAATCCCATGCAATTTTGTAGTTTTGGTTATTTGTTACTAAATTGCCGATAAGTGCCAAAGCTTCCCCTTTTAAACATCCCCACAGGTATTGCAGTTTTTGTACATCACCCAACCGATCATCACTATCAACAGCCGAAATAAATGAATCTTTAAATGTCGACCATTGATTATATTCACCAGCAAAGTTAGGCAATGTTAATGATGGTAATTTTAAACTGGATACTGCTCTACTGACTGAACTCATTTGGTTACTTGATACACCACTACTTGACGCATTAACGCTGTTAATTATTGTCCGGGCAGCTGCAATAAGTTTATAATAAGCATCGTCAAAATCCTGCAAATGTGTTCCTACATCTTCGGCGTCCGTTAGTACATCAATTTTTAACTGAAGTCCTTCAAATTGCTCCAGCAAATGCTCATTTTTACTTAATCTAGTCTTTAATTGCTCTACGTCATTCTCATCGTGGTAAGTTTCATAAACAAAGGTTCTAAATCGTGTTAATTTTGCTTTCAAAAATCCCCTTTGTTGTTTCAAACTTCTCAACTGATTTTCAACATCGGTTCCAGTAAAATCGTTCTCCCCAGGCATAGTTACACAGTTGGGTCAAATAGAAAATAGTTGGAAGGATGGATGGACCAAATAAATGGAAAATAAATGGTTATAATAGATTGGACAAACTAGGGACCAATAAATTGATAAAATAGATACAATTAGGACTTTGACTGAAGAGTAGAGTGACGTAATAGCGGTACCTAATATACCTAATAGAGACACACCTACTTGGCTCCGTACGCTCGAAGATCTGCTCCTTCGCTGCGTTGTCCTGCTCGTTGTTACACGTAGGCCCTTGTAATGGAATCTTCTAAAGACCAATCTTCCAAAATCGTAGTACACACACACCGTATCGCGGCTCGAATGGACCAAAAAATGTTCAATATTTAGTGGACTGTATGAATTGAGAAATTCTTAATTGCAAAATTGAATACGCGGTGTTTGACAACTCATATATATATATATATATATATATATATATTTTTTTACATAGTAACACTAATTTCTAGGTAACAAGTCATTTCCAAACATTATCTAACAAAATTGACAACAGACATCACAGTAGAAGTTGCAAATATTGCCAAATCTAGACTGCGTTTGAAAACAACTGAACAATTTGGAATAAACAGAACTTTATTAAACAAGTTTTTTATGTCATTTATCATTATAAATAATTTAGTAAAGTAAATTTTAAAAAACTGCTTCATCCTAGTGTACTAAACATTGTTCAATTCTTTTTAACATATTATTGTTGGTGGCGTCCCTGATACAGTTCATTATATATTCACAGAACCCATTAAAAACAGCTCTAACTCTATCTTTCATGTTCTCCAAATCAGTTATTGGGTACTCAGTAATTAAGTGGTTTCAAATAGACGGTGCTCCAGTGCACATAACTGTTGCAGTAAGAGGCTTGCTTACCGAAATGTTCGACAATCGGTGGATTGTGCTTAATGGGTCATACAAATATCCACCGCGTTCCCCAGACTTGACGCCAATGCATGTTTTCATTTGGGGAGCTATTAAAGACGTTGTTTATGAGGACTCAATAACTGATAAGGAGAACATGAAAGATAGAGTTCGAGCTCCTTTCAATGGGTTATGTGATAACTCAATCAAGGACGACACCAACAATAACAATATGTTAAAAAGAATTGAAGCATGTTTGGCGGAAAACGGCAGCCTGTTTGAACAGTCAATGAAATAGAATTGAGCAGTTTTTATTTACTTACGATTTTGTTTTATGTTTAATATTGTGTTTTATTGTCGGCTTATAATTTTATAAATACTAAATTAATTATAATGAAAAATAACCTAAACAACTTGTTTAATAAAGTTCTGTTTATTCCAATACTAAATTAATTATAATGAAACATGACCTAAAAAAACTTGTTTAATAAAGTTCTGTTTATTCCAAATTGTTCAGTTGTTTTCAAAAGCAATCTAGATTTGGCAATGTTTGCAATTTCTACAGTGATGTTTAATAATCGATTTCAGTAGGTACAAGTACATTTTAGGTACCTATATAATATTGTACACAAAGTTGATCTAAAATTTTGCATAGAACTGAGAGATGTATTCACATGTTAGGGTTGCCATTTGAAAAAATCGACTTTAAGTACAACTTTGACCTTATAATTGCAACACCCTGTATAACTTTTAGACGCGTTCTGCCGATGTGTTGATAATACGTTACCTTCACAACAATTTTGCCCGACAACTTTGGTCCAACGGTCACAGGGAATAATCTATAAGTAATTGAAAGTAATCGAGCTGATCATTTTTTAATGAAAATTATGAATATCTCAAAAATGACACATGTTAGGTATACGGAATGTAACATAAAATTGTTCTAGAATTTAATGTAGATTTTAAAAATGCGATAAAATACAGGATGTTCCATTTGAAATATAAAAGTTGACATCATTTCCGGTGTAACCGGAAATAACCGAAAACTCAAAATATTTTAGTTGAGACGATCGTGTCCAACAATATAAGTCCACAAATTTTCAATTTCTCCTTTCATTTGGTTCTCCATATACTTCTTATGGCAGCTCGTCGCGGGAGTGCCAGTATAATATGTAATATAAAGTTTATAGCAAATATACTATTCTATTTTGTTATATTATATTCTATAGAAAGCATCTGTTATAGCTGAAATTAGGGTGTACAGTAGACACATATATTCTACTATTGGGTGTTTATTCACAAACGCTATTTTCAGAACTAATTTACTTTTTCAATGCCTTAAAGAAATTACAGTTATTTGGAATATTAACAAAACCGTGTTTTAAATGGCGCAAACTTCTATTATTATCTTCTTCTTATTAGGTCCATATGAAACCTTTTACTCAGAATAAGTGCCTGTTACTTTTTGTATTCATTTTATTTTTACTTCTAATATTTTTTGAACTTATTAAGGAATTTATGTAATTATTGTGAAAAGCACTGTTTGTATCCTTAGTTTTAGCATCTTTTTAATTGAACTTTTCTTTTCGTTTCTTCACAGGGACAAATATCTGCAAAGTAACAGAATATGTATGTGCTAAACTATAACAAAAAATGCTATAAAATAACAATTAACATCGCTGGTATTTGATTTTTTACAGAATTCATATATTCCACATACATATTAATGCGAAAATAAAAACAACTCTGTCGCCGTGAATCGTGATATTTTTTGAAATTTCACCAGAAAAGTGCTGTAATTTCTCCGTAGAAGAAATGTTCAACTATTGAAGTGCGTTTCATTAATCATTACAGTCATGTTGCTAGTTGATACAGCAAAATTCCTTTACACATATTTCTCTGTGTATTTTTTCCTCGGAATGGCATTGAAAAGGAGTGAAGGACAGTGACTAATATTTTTTGTGGGGGTTCCACCGTGTTCAAATCCTGTTTTAAGGGTTCCGCAAGAGAAAAACCTTGAGGAACGCTGGACTAGGTACCTAGGTACACCGAAAATAATTGATAATGTTCCGAAATCTTTCTTTGATCTACGTGCGGCTCTATGAAGTCAACTTTTCAGCAACTTGAAATTCAGATGAACCAAAAAGGTTTGTTTTATACACCTTATTGCAGTGTTATTTATTAGTCAGCTTATGGTAACATTTTTAACCTAAATACGGTATTCAATTCTTACGAAATCCTGTCAGTAATAATAATAATAATAAGTTTATTTTGTTAATACCACAGGGACTACAAAAGTCAAATCACATATTAATATACACATCGTAAAGATCAATTACATACTAAATCTCACAGGTAAGCATCCCAATCAACATCTTCACACATTAAAACAATAAAATACAGCACAGAAGCTGATTTTATACAAATACAGTACAAACACAAGGTTATCACAATGTCACAGTTTAAGAACTCAAAATTATAAAACGCATTACCAGCCAAAGTACTAATTTTATCATCAAACATTCAGTAAACGTCAATATAATCGTCAGGAAGTTTTTCTGAATCTATTGGTATTATTTTGTTATAGGCGGCGTTTTATTTATAATGTTCAATGATTTTGCGTCTTAATTGACTGGAATACATTATACAATTCTGAATGTTGTGCTTTTAATTTTATGCAATCAACACGTTCCCCGGTTGGTACCTGTTCAATAGTGAGCTGTATTCACTATTCGGATCACAACACTGAATAGGTTATGTTTTACACAAATATACTCAGTCATATAAAACACTCCAAAAATTAGCTTTAATAGATGATTTTTACTATAAATACACCACATAGTAGAAATCCCACTCAAACATTAAGTTAATTTACAAGAAAACCAAAAACTAACCTCTCTGTCACACCGTTTCCAACAATCATAATAAGTAGAAATTTTCTTGAAGCAACACTAAAAATAATGCCGTGCACACTTTGTATCAAGATTAGCAAGTTATTTTGCCTTTGTCCCGTCAAAATCGCGTGAAAGAACCAGAAAAACCCGTTGCACAACGTCGGAAAAAGCAACTGAACTCTACTGGACGCCTAGCATAGTTGGTTCACGGTTACTGTCAGGTACCCCCCTAAGCGGTAATTGATTGAAATACTAGTGGTTGACCAGATAGCGTGGTTTCAAAATTTGGCTGAAGCGGTTTACTGTAATATTACTGAATCCTGTTATGCTATTCGTATATTTGTATTATTTACTTATTATTATTATTTAAGCGATATTTAATGTTTAATAGTTACAATGGATTTTGTATACTATAATGCAGATTGCAATAGATATATTTTCATTTTAAATTTTTTTTTAAATTTCATTTTTAAATTATTTATGTAGTGGTATTTGCGTTTAGATTAGAATATTTTCTTCTGTAATTATTATTTTTGGTGTGCTGCCAATGGTATGTTGTTTCTTCACATAAATCGTTGTGGAAGACGCACTATTTCCTGTTGCTTATACAAGGTGAGTCCCTAGGCGGTATTAAGGTTAGGACCTACTTTTCGTTAAATTGCATATATCACAAAAACTAGTAACATTCGTTGTATGACTTACTAGATACAAATTTGAGCGAAATAAAGGATTCTTACAGGCAACACGTGTAACATAGGATGTTCCATAAAAAAAATCTCAAGAAAAAGCAAGTTGAATATGTTAAAAACTGAATTAGTGATAGAATTAGCCTGTATAGCGTATTAAATATTGTTCAACATCAGCATTTACCTACTGGCTTCGGTGATGGTCTGCAAAAATGTAGATTTTACGTTGTTTTTGAGATAGGAATGCCAAATTTTGTAACCAACTCGGGTATTAAACGGCTATTAAAATTCTCGACAGTTATCGCAATTGTTGTCGCTCGCGCGTGAAAGGGTCTCTACCATTAATCCGTTTATTTAATATACTTGTGGGTTAAATAAGTATTAATTTTAGTAATTCTTTTTTATTTAAATAACTCCGTTCTTGTCGATTTTACATCTTTTTTGTTTTTGTTATGAAACAGTAGTGATAACAATACAATTAAGAAGTAATAAATTCTTCAGAATGTTCAAAGCGACACTAAAACAGTCTTCAATAATTGCTAACTACCTAAAAGTATCTAGTGAAATAATAAAAATCTAAGGAACAAAAATAGTTAAAATTACCGAACATTGTCATGATGAGCATCACTGACTGCCAACATATCAGTTTAAGGTTACCTACTTATAATATAATTATTAAACAATCTATTATTGTTTTATTTTGGGGCACGTAAAAATAATTCGAATAGGATGGACTGCAAAGAGAACGACTTAAAACAAAGAATAAGTGATTACGAAAAAAGGACTTCAAAATGCGCTTCAGAAACCCACATTCGATTTACCCACTTTTTGTACTTTGCAACAACAAACTAGCACTAGCTTATATTAAATATGAATAACTGCCTTTATTATTTTTAGTTCGTTAAACTATTGAAGAATAATAAAATAAGTTCTGCACCCGTTTACATGCCTTTCAATTGTGTTGATCACTTTCTCTACAACTGGAAATAAAATGAATTGCCTTTGAAATACGATATACCATCAACAATACTCGTATTTACAAAGGCTCTGTTACATTTCTCGCTCCGGGGCCTTGTTAACCGGAAAACAAACCGTCGTTATTTGCATTAACTTTGGGTTCTCGGTCTCCGAGGAGTTCTTTTATGCGAGCTGGGGAGATGCTGGGCAATTTGGTTCTCCATTCTGCTAGGGAAATGTTGTGTATCGAGACCTTTTGTTGTTGGGTTAAGGGTCCCTGAAAATATTTGAAACCACAAACCCACGGGATGCCATCTCGCGATTCACGAAACCCCACAAAAACGGGACGGCATTGTTCAGGTTAACTGACGAATTTTCACACTTTCATATCAAGTGTTTTGCTAAGCCCGAATGTATATATACTCGGTGTGTATTTATTTGTTAGGGACTAAGGAAATAAATGGCTTAATTTTAATTGTTGGTGCTTAGGAAGCTTACCTTAAATAATTATTTGCAATTTAATTTGGAACAATCTTGATTTCAAGTTTGCTTCAAGAAACACACATACACTATTCTGAAAATTGAAGTATGTTCTGTTTTTATTTGTTCCTCATATTAAATTATGCAGCTGATCCATTAATAGATGCAGTGGCACAGCGGTTTTAATATTTCATTAGAAATGTAACGATATTTCTGCAAAACTATTATTAATGCAACTTATTTCCGTTCAATTTAATTATAGACCTTGTATAAAGCAGTAAACTCATAATAAGTAATTATTCATGATTCACGAAATAGATACACGTATTGACCGCTGCAGTATTACTGCTGATTTTGTCATCACGTCTTTAATTTTCCAGTCGATTATGTGGAAATTGCATTAGTACAAGCGGTAGCACGCAAAATTGTAATCTGCATACTAAATTACTTAGAAATGAAGTTTTATAACTTGGAGCATAGTAATAAATAGCACAGATAAGAGCTACATTTTTATTAATATATAATAACATAATTATTAATCTAATCACTATACCAGACATAGGTATTTTAAAAGCTAACTTTTCCTCATTCATTCGCAATGATAATTTGACAAACATTTTATTAGTTTTTTTTATTTCAACTTTTGGGGTACGCCAGTATTTGTAGTTCTATTTGATCTAGAAATTATACACCATCAGTCAAGATACAGTGACAGAATGTTGCCATATGTTTTCTATTACCACAATTTTTATTTTTCTTCATATGATTTTATTTAAATTGATTTTACGTCGGCAGTTTGCCGCATCGTAGGTCAAACGTGCTGAGGGCAGACCCTACATACTATGAAACTAAGAAATGTTGTCGATTTTACTGAATCTCAACCCCCAGTCAGAGCTATTTAGCATGAACGTCTCAACATGACAGCACACGGGACCGCCGCTTTACTTTCTCATCCGATTGACGAAGACGATGAACAAATGTTTTTTATGGCCAGTCTACTATTTGGACTATTTGAAATTTTGAATGAAAAATTGTCGAATGAAAAACGACTTCATGAGGATTTAATCACGTAACTCCATGGTGTTTCTCCATAGTGTAATTTATATCTAATTGATCATTAGTAACATTTCACATAAGAGCGCAAACATGAGTTCAAATGAGATGAACTTCAAATCTATTTACGCGATAAACAAATTTTGAGAGAATTATATTATCTATAATTTGGTATTAATGAACTTGCTATACCGGGTGATTCAATTTCGAGGCTCGCCATGCGGATCTCGCTTATTAGTGGAGATAGAGCCTATCTTTAAATTTGGCAAAGTTTCGTATTTTTGTGTTGATCAATTATCTGAAAAAAAATTTAAGCTATCTCATTTAATTTTGAAGATAACCGCAAAAAACTGAAATTTTAAGATACCGTTTTTAATTTTTTATTCATAACCAAATGTATGTAAGTAGACATTTGAAACAAAAATATTCTAGAGCTACTTTTTAACAAGGAATGCATTGTCTGTTTTAATTTGAAATACATTCAAATATGGCGGCCATGTTGAATTTGAGCATTTTCCGAGAGTCGTGTCTTTTCTCATTTCCCCAATGTAAAACATGTTAGCATTATTTTATAAAACAATGGTGTAATAATCGACAAGCCTTCAGGTACCCAACGGGAGCTTGGCTACAGACAGCCGGACTCGCCAAGCAACGTCAACAAAATGCACTTGGATAAAGAAGCGCTCGCAGCGGTGAGTATGCCATTTATCCAAATATTTGGTTGATTGTGGAAGAGAAGTGCCGTTAACCAACAACAAAAACCGTTATATGAAAAGGGTTTATTATTGATCTCATAGAAATGCCCCATAGTACAATATTCCTAACATTGGGCAGAAATTTAGCGGAGCATGGATCGTTTAGTAAACCCCGCAATTCTTATGATCCTCATATCATTTTGTCGGATGAATCGAAATTTACAAACTTTAGAATGTTTAATCGGAACAATGAGCATTATTGAGTGACAGAAAATCCTAGGCACACCTGACCAATGAGGCCACTGCAACGTTTTGGAATTAATGTTTGGGTGGGGATATACCAGAACCATTTAATGGGGCCATTCATGTTTCAGGAAAATTTGAATGCAGAACGATGTTTTAATCATCTGCGCACCGAAGTGGCAGACTATTTTGACGATGTTGCGTTGGACCAAAGGAGAATATTGTGGATAATGTGAATAATGTGGTAACGGTGGAGTGGTGGGATGTGCTGCTAGATCCTGTCATTTAAGTCCTCTGGACTATTTTCTGTGGGGAATTGCGAACGACGAAATTTATCACGATACTCACAGAAATATCGACGAACTGCGGTCAATGCTATTCCGGGAAGAACAGTTAGAAGAGCATTACAACATGTAGAAAAGCGGGTACGGTTTTATGCCTTCGAGAAAATGGCTACCAACAACATTTACTAAAAAAATAACCCTTTTGTTGTATAAACTTGCCTCTTTTACAATCTGAATGTTGTTAATCCAATGCACCCTTGGTCTGTCCGGCGGTCGGTAGCCAAGCTCCAGTTGCGTACCTGATAAGCACGCAAAGAACGAGAAAAAACAGAAAGTTTTCTTTTTATTATTACACCATTGTTTTAAAAACTAATGCCAACATGTTGTACATTGCGGAACGGAGAAAAACACGACTATCGGAAAATGACAAAATTCAACATGGCGCCCATAAGAAATGCAAAAGCTGGCCATGGTTACGCCGCCATATTTGATGTTATTTCAAATTAAAAAATAACACTGCATTCCTTGCTAAAAAGTAGAATATTTTTGTTTCAAAAGTCTAGCTACATTTGGTTTTAAATAAAAAATTCGAAATTGGATCACCCGGTATATGAGGTAACAAATGGGATCTCCAAAACCCTGATTTTGAGCGCCATCTTTATAAAATCGTGGAGCCCGAGGCGTACGGTCGATGTAGCAATTTTAGTATACTGTGGATAATATCCAGCTGAAAAAGAAAAAAAGCTCAAAAACTTTTTTTTTCAGGTAGACATCTGGCCCTGGATGATATAACAGAGAGTTTACGCCATATTTACTTTTCCCCACACTTTTCTACTCTACGATATAAACGAATAAAAGACATACGATAGTTATTGGTGGGGGTGGGGTGTAAATTCATAATTACATCATCCAGAGTATTCCAGAGGCTGGATAAAGCACAACCTCAGTAATTTTAGACTTTTTTGCAGAGTAAACAATATTTAGAAAAGTAACACTGTATCGAATGTATTCCATAGTATAAGCAAACATTGTAAAATAATATAGCAAAATCGAATTCCAATTTTATGTAAGTCAATGTTACACCGAAGGAAACCTAGTCACAAAAATAAGAATTTTATGCTAGCTCATAAAACAAATTTCAATTGTAAATTCAATATGTGACAAGTTTACGAGGTGTAAAGTACATAAACATACTTTGCAATATACGACGGAATACGTGACTGCATGTTCAAAAGCACAAGGTCAAAGTGTTTTGATAGATAAGGTGTGGATTTAGACATGGGCTGCATTGATGGGCATGCAGATTACCACAAGGAT
Organism: Melinopterus prodromus; assembly: GCA_964023965.1. NCBI lineage: Eukaryota > Metazoa > Arthropoda > Insecta > Coleoptera > Scarabaeidae > Melinopterus > Melinopterus prodromus. The sequence goes on along the minus strand of OZ030391.1, from coordinate 60,030,659 downwards.
TATTTACAATAACAATAATTTTCGAAAAAAAACTTCTTTAATAAATGTCTCAGATAAAAGTTGATTTGGAAAAAGAACAGATTGCTACAAGTACAAATCGAGTAAATCACCAAAAATATTAAACAAATTATAGCCATTATTCCTGAGTTTATTAAGTGCACTAATAAGTTCGTATAATTTAAATATAAAGTTAAATTAAGTATAAGAAAAATTCTTGTCGTTTGACTACTGGCATAATACTGGAAGTTATTAATAATAAATTATTATTTTCAAACAAACAAACAAAGAAATTGGATTGTAAATGTTTATTAGTATTAAAATTTGTTTCTTTCCATTAATTTGATTTTTAAGAATAAGTACAATGTACATTTGGTCGGTATGCGAATAGAAAATGATATTACTGTATGAAATCTCAAACTGTTGTTAATTCTAGTGGAAAGAATGTATAAAATGGAACAATCTAAGTACACATTTTAAATTTCCTAAAAAAATCCAACATAGTAATTCCTTTCTATCGTTTTTAAACTGGAAAATAGGAAATTGAAATTGAAAAATAAATCAAAATTTGTTCTCTTCTTTTGGCTTGTGTATTTTCTGAGATTGTTATTAGGTACGTACAACTAGGGATGGAATTACGCTGCAACTATGGGCGTTAGCCGTCCAGCAACTTGCATAATATTGCATAAAGATGAATTTTGGTAAATTTTGTCTTATTTGTATTTTATTTCTTGCAGGTTGAACAAAGACTCAAGACCTAGATTTATCTATTTCATTACGTAAGCAACAATGAATTTAACAACTTCGTAGGTCATCAAAAGAATATCCGATGCGCATTTCGATCGAATTGTCCGTCTTTTAATCTTGTGGTGACAGCAATCTATTCATAATAACCATGATCTTTTTCTGTGATTACTTTATTTTACTGATACTTATTAAAATAAAAATACATATTTGTAATCATAGTATGTACTATAAGTCAGGTGTAATACCTATGTATAAGTAGCATTATTGCAAACTATTCCATACCAACTGAAACTTGTTAGTAACTCGATAATATAACACATAAATTATATCTTTAACATTTTTCATAGTGTTTTATTTCAGGCTGAATAATTTTACGAAATGAAACGTAATATAATGTAACGTAATTATCTGTACAGTCGTCAGAGCCATAGACGCAATTAAGTGCTGTTATAGATATATAATACATTTATAAATACTTATAAATAAATTGTCATTAATTTTTGCCATCGACATCATCTTATATTTCGCCAAATTGATATTATTTCATTCAATGTTGGCGTGTGTTGTCAGTGTTTGTGTGTTGGCATGCAGGATAAACAATTGACTTACATGGAACGTGCGCTTTTGGGTAGGCCGATGTAACACGGCTCGAGTGTCGCGACTTACTGGAGCTTCCGACAACAACAACGGACCCCCAACAAGGCGTCGCGGCCGCCGCGGCGCTTGCGTCGCTCAAGCTCCGGTCGTAGGTGTGTTCGATTGGGCTAAAACCTGATCGGACCGAATTTATTTCGTTCAAACTTCTTTTGCTCCGCTGTGTTTTTTTTTTCACCCACCGAGAGCGGTTGATGTCGCTGAAATTGCATCGGGGACTGTTAACATCGCAATGAAAATTTAAAGTATGTCGTAAATTCGGATACAGCTTGTTTAAATCTTTTGTTCTTTTGTGCGCATTTTGATGGTTGATGGGTGTTTTTATTATGAGATGAAATGCGTCGCATGTTATTGGTAATTTTGTTGTGGCGCCTCCGCCAAATTTACACAGAAATATGTCGATATGTATGTAGAGATGAAGAGTTTACTAAATCTAACACGACGCAGGGCGTGCCGTTCTGCGTCACAAATATTTATAGGGGTGCACATTTTTTTACCAAAAGACCGAAAAACAGAAAGCCAAAAATGCAATGTTTCCGAGATATAACGTTCAAATTTAAATTACCTTATGATTTCTATTACTGGATGGCCTGAGTAATTGCTAATCCAGCCTAAGCATTGAATAATGCAACTTTTCATGGCTAACAAACCATTCTCAATGCATGAACGATTTCTATAACGCATAGGATAGGTACTGCGTTGTCGTCTCTATAGTTCCTAAATACAGGTATTCCGCAAGGTAACATCCTTTTTATAAATCATCTACAGTCTGGTGTCAAGCTCATTTATGGACGCGCGTCATAAAATTCTAATGATAGCTTCGGCGGGTCGCATAGATAAAAAACTCAAAACAAGGTTAAATGTTAATAAAGGTATTTTTGTGTTCACATTTGAATTATTCATTTTAAAATAAAAAATTATATAGTTTTCAACTTTTTTTGTCTGGAAAATCTAACATGTTTTAAAAATGGCGTGGCAGATATACTTGCCACAAACCCGCAACGTATTCATTCTAGCAAAAAGTAGTAAAATGTCCGAGGATAACAAAATCAGGAAGCAAAATTGATTTGTAAGAGTTCAGAATTACCCCAAAACTGTAAGTACAAAGTTTCATTGTGATAACTGGGAAATCCTGAGACCGGTATGCAACATTACCATTAAAATATGACATCAGATCTGAATTTTTTACCATATTTGATCAAGAATCATCAAGAATGATGAATATGAGACATTCCTTGCCAATTTCCTTCAAACATGGTAATTCGGGGTTTTGAATGACGCTGTATTCGAATAACCTTTTTTGCAAAACTAAAAATGTCGGAGCCAGCGAAATTTTCTTCCTAATCTAATTTAAAAACATTTTCTAAGTATTTAAGGATGTAGAATTCAAATCTTGCATATACATTGCAAAATCAAATTCAAAACGACGGATAGAAATTGGCGGAACAAAAAATTATAGTTAAATAAATTTCTGCAAATTTTTTGATTTTTATGGAGTTTTATCGACGCCAAATTCATATGTTATAAATTCGAAATAGCGGAATCGCAATTTCGTTTAAAGTAGTAGATTATTAAAGAATTAATTGATTGATTGTATTTAACTAATTTTGCAATCTAAATGCCATATTCGGATTCAGTGTCATTTAAAACCATGAGAGGTATGACCATGAGGTATTTTTACTTCACGTATATTTGAGTGGACAAATCATGCCAACCAGAAATCGCGGATCTCCGCGCAGCGTCAAGACAGAGGCACGTTTGCGGGCGGAATTTTTCATGAAAATTCCTGTATATACCTATATTTTTTAGGAAATATTCTAAATGTTAGTGAATCTTGAATCAACTGAGTCGCAAATAAAATATTCTAAGAATGCGTTAAGTTTAACCGGAATACCCTTAATTATAATTTTCAAATCCGCGGTTTAATTTTGCTTTGTTACTGCCAGATTTGTATTTAACGGAATCCCATAAAAATGCTAAAGTGGATTTGTCCGAAGAATTCTCAATGTTATTTTTCAGGGAGTCTACTCTCGTCATCTTTTTGAAGCGAATGCGAGACTTTTCGAAGGTTAGGTGAGACGGAGTAGGAATATCAGCGGTTCATGCCGTGCAGGAGTTTCAGTGTATTAGTGAAATGTGTTTTTATATTTTTAGTTGCTTGACCCATGTTAAGAGAAACCTAGACAAATACACAAAGAGCAGTAATCTACACCATCATGATACACGCGGCAAGGAAATGTTTACTACTTGTTTCAGTAGGACTGACGGGGCAAGAGATGGCCCTAATATTACGGCGTAAATTTTTTTTTGTGCCACCCCCAGATGTGAAATGTTTAGCGTTCTCGGAATTCAAATCAAAGATTAAAAGTCATTTAATTGCCAATGGATTTTATAGTATGCACGAATGTTTGCAGAGCGACTTTGATTTCGCTTGCAGAGGCGTGGGGCGCGCGCACGCGCGGTGCCGCCCGCGATTGCTGTAGCGTACGCGATGCTGTTGCGTTGGGGCGGCCGCGGCCGGCTTGCGTGTGGGCGTTTGTCTTGTCGTCGGCGAGCTGTACCTGTGTAATGTCGTAATGTCCAGTCTGGTGTAAAATTGTGATCTCTGTGACTTTGTAATTTTTAATTTTTGTAAGTGTGACTACCGAAAAAAAGACTAATGTACCTGTATATGTAGGACCCTATATTTATTGTAAACCAACATCGACGTGTGAAAAGACTCTATAGTATGAACCTCTTCAATAAATATTATTGTTATTATTATCATTATAATTGCGAATAAAATTCCGCTACGGTGAAAAACACACAAAGCGCCTGGCTTGAACCTTTCAATAGCATTTTACAATTTCGATGACATTATTTTTTCTTCAAATTTTAAAATAACTTTGTTTTGAAATTTTAGTTATTATAAGATTTTTCTCAAATCGTGTTCATGAAATCCGTGTTCTAGAAATTTGACACAAACATTTTTGACAATGGACGATATATTTACGAACATTCCACTTTGTTTACGCATGCGGCCCGCAGGCCGCGGGTTTGACATCACTGATACACGGTGTCCCTTCTTTTGGCGTCCATGTTCTCGGAAACCTAGGGGCGAAAAAATTTGAAAAAAATCTGGTGCTGTCCTTGATTAATATGCTACAACTCAGAGAAAGCTGTATGCGTTTTCCCGATTTTTCCAAATTAAGAAGAATTGGCGCTGTTTTTGCCACGTAAATTTTAATCGTTTAACTTTAGCAATTAATTACTCCGGAAATAATCCATAGATTTAAACGAATTAAAAAGTAACATCACTTGCGGAATGCTAGCTTTCAATGTGCATTTTTCTAAAATCTTTGCATTAGTGCTTGACCCACAAAAAGCTATATTATGCAATGCCAGCAATTCCATTATTAGAAGAGGTAGAATAATGAAATATAGACTATAGGCTACCCAATAATTCATAGTTTTAAAGTTTATTACATAATCATTGTTTATCTTGCAATTTTCATACAAAAGATCGTGCTGAAACTCCGCGTGAATTCCGACGCTCTACGGTCTTTGGGGGTACTGCGGGGAAAGGAGGCTTTAGCGGTGCAGTCATGTCGGAGAGAACCGACACAGCTGAGAGAACCGGGGCAGCTTATTATCAATACACCAAAAGAACCATAACTTGACAAGGTAGTAATTTTAACTAACAATTAAATTCTTAATATTTGCATAATTTTGATTATAATGTGTGACCCGGTACGAGAGAAATCTGTTCTATCGATTGGCGTTTATGTTTTCTTCAGTTTTTATACAATAAGGTTGTAAACAAGATTTTGTTGGAAGCGGATTGATCTAATAATATAGAGTTAGCAGATTTTCCGATTAGTGGTGAATACTAAATTAAGCTTGCTTGATAAACCCAAAAAATATTTAAAAGGTATGCCCGATTTTGTTGAAAAATATCAAAAAACTTTTACAAATTTAGCATCGTAAATTTGTAGACACATAGAATATTTTGCAGATCGCTCACTAATTTTAAATGCTAAACCCGAAACCCGAAACCCGATTTAAATTGCCAAGAATTCTCATGGGACTTCCAAATGCCTGTTCGTGATTCAGTTATCTTATTGATTTATTTCGCCATTATTTCTTAGTTCGGTAATCTGTCGCCGGATATCCAAATTTCTTTGGCGAGGCATAATCGCCGTGTCGTTTTATGTATTGTGTCCGTAAACACTAGTAACTATAATAATGCACGTGCGATCCGCCACTACTGGCAGCGTCGCTGTCGATCCCTTTCCCCGCTCGCCCCTAGGACCGTAGTGCGCCGCGTCAGCTGCAGCCAGCAATCATGAGATGCTTCAACTTGATCTTTTGTAGGGAAAATGCAAGATAAACCCTGATTATGTAATAAACTTTAAACCTATGAATTTGTCGGTAGCCTATAGTCTATATTTCAATATTCTAGCTCTTCTAATAAAGGAAGCAGTAATCCAATGATTTTACAAAAATGCACATTGAAAGCCAGCATTCCACAGGTGATTTTACTTTTTAATTCGTTCAAATCTATGCCTTATTTCCGGAGTAATTAATTGCTAAAATTGAACGAATAAAAATTACGTGGCAAAAACAGCCCCAATTCTTCTTAATTTGGAAAAATCGGGAAAACGCCAACACATACAGCTTTCTAATTTTTATGAGTTGTAGCATATTAATCAAGGACAGCACCAGAATTTTTACAAATTTTTTCGCCCCTAGGTTTCCGAGAAAATGGACGTCAAAAGAAGGGACATAATATATGGCCACGATAGTACATATGCGGACGACACTCAACTATTCTATAACTTTAATCCCGACACAGTTATAACATCAAACCAACTGATAAATGAAGGCCATGATTCTATAGTCCTAGCTTCTAGTGTTCACAGGTTGAAGATTATTCCGATAAATCTATAGTTATTGTATTTCTACATAACAAAAAGAAGGTGAATCAGGAGGAAGTAGCGTTTTAACTGGCGGTAAAATGTTAAATGTCGTGGATACTGTTAAAAATATGGGACTGTGGTTTGATAGTGATCTAAAGTTTAATACTCATGTGAATAAAGTTATCCGGAAATCGTAGTTTGTTTTGAAATAATTGTAGGTTCTCGTTTTGTCACGTTTTTTATGGTGATGTGATACTAATGTTAACTAACTCTTTAGTTCTTTCTGTCTATACTTATTGATATATTGCCAATGTATGTATAATATATTACCCCAAGGAGGATACAATATGTTCAAAACTCGTGTTTGCGCTGTTCTTATGAGATTAGAAAATTTGATCACTTATCGCACAAACCTAAAGATTGTAAATCGTTAAATATGTTTTTTAGTAGGCGTAAATTACATTCGGGGAGTCTTTATCACAAGACCATCTGCACGAGACTACCATATTACCTGCACAGGAAAATTCGTTGCCGCACGGACGTACGCAATGTTACCATTCCGGTTCATTTTGACAATACCAAATAAAGAACTTCTGCAAATTTTAAAATTGTATGCACCCTGAAGTCTTAAATCTAAATGTTACAATAATATGTCAATTACAAACAATTCTAGCTTCACCTGCAATTTGAATAGCTGGTGGGCTTTCTGCTTTTATTTTTGTGTGTATTTTTTTGCCGGATATAATAACAGATTTATCTTAATCTCGGTCCATTTAGTTAACTAGTTGATAACAAATGGATTTTATCAATGCACTCTGTACTTATCAGTGAACTAATAAATGATTTATTATTATTATTGTTATAACCGTTTTAAGAAAGGCAGTTTCACAGTTTCCTTGCTTGCGATGGCGAATGATATCTATGTCACATGCCTCGGCAATATAATATCATTTAGGCACTAAAGAGAATCAAAAGGAAATATACTAGAATCGTTTATTTCTTTTCATATTGCAAAATCAGTTCAATGCATAAGTTGCCACGCTGATTTTAGAATGTTCGCACTCCATGGAGTACGTGAGTGCAAGTAACGTTCTGTATACATAAAATAATTGAAGTTCGTCGACCGAAAAATTCTTCAAAAACATAACACGTAATTACATTAATATTTGCTATATTTCCAATATCAATGGATTCTGCTACAGGCAACCTGCAATTCAAATCTACACAACTCAGACAAAGTCACTTATCCACAAAAAACATTCTGTATGACAAAAGTTGGTATAGAGGCGATATTTATTCCAAAATGCATAAATTAATCATGCTGTAAGTCCACTAGCCACAGCAATTCTACTCGAGATAGTTTACGGCGAAACACATCGTTCAATGGTCAGTCGACAAGTGGAGCTTTCAGTGGCTTCCCACAAGACCTTCCAGGACAAGAAACATCAGAAAACTAAACTGTTCAACGTTCATTAATATTATTTCAAGCACCCAATTTCAAAATGTAAAAATATATGTTGCTTAACTCCTCAAGACCAGTTTTTAAATTTATACTACGATTAGTAAACTTGGTGTGATATTTTTCCGAAATTTTTAGCAATCTAAAATTTTAAAATTCAATAGAATGATCATTACTAACACAATGTGACACCAGATGACATGTTTCTTGTGTGGCTGTGACTTTTATGTAAAGCAACTCTGCATTTTTAGTCATTGTTCTGTCACACCAACATGTTGTTACCACTCACAATTCGTACACTTACACTTACTTCTGCTGACTAGTTTTATAAATAGTTATGTATTGATCTATAACAAAGTGGCACCACTTATCAAGGCGTTAAGAGGAGTTCCCACGATTCAACTATGGTTGAACACCTACGTTCAACGATAGTTGATTGAACGGTACAGGTATCCACCTAGAATTGTCATATGTAGTTTAACATTGTATAACTACCATAGAGAACGGCACATTAGCAATGAGGCGAGTTAACGACTCGAACATATAATGATATTTATATGGATTTTTGCCGGCAAATAGCCTGGTTAGTTGGCCGTAAATGGAAATTAAGGATAACGAAATATATAATTCCATACAAACAAATACAAATTCCATACATCGGTTATTTTTTCCCAAAAATTGGTTTTCATAAAAACAAATTTTAAACGAGTGCAAAAAAGTGAAATAAATGAATGCTTTTCAAATATTTTATTCTTTTTTCAAATGTATTTGTGACGCAATTTTAAACTAAAATACTTGACGTCGCACGACCCTGAAAAACGACCCTTAAAAAATCATCCAATGTTTGTTGTATTGCATTGATTCTTTTTGGTTTCGAGTAGTATATCCTTCAGCTTTTGTGCCGATCTTGTGAAGCAAGATCTAAATGCAATTGAGCTATATCCACAAAACAAAAGTAGGAATTCTATAAACATCATTTCTTATTTGACTGTACGTTATTAGTTGTAGTATTGTAACTACATGTTTTTTTTTCACTAATGTTCACAGCATTTTTTATGTCAAATTTGTCCAACGTGCTGTTCCAATTCTACGGATATGTATAGCACGATATGAGTGTAGGTGCTTTTTACTGTGCTGCTCATTGCCCATTTTGAAAATGACCGACTTCCGGCAAAGTTGATTAAAAATCTGTGCACAAATTTATATATCATAAAGCAGCATTTAGACAGGGCAAGTTTAGTGGCGGCACGTGCTGTCCGACCCTAAATTACTAGTCATCAAATAGAAAGTCTACATTTCTATGGTTTGAACATGGTTTACACAGCCCCAAAAACCGTCATCATTGAGTTCTTAATTGATTCTAATTCCTAGGACCCTAAAACGTGCATTTCCGTCGAATAGTCTATCGATCACATTTTGACCGGTCACAAAGACAACCATAAACATGTTTTATGTATTCCAATAGGAAACAAAATAATAATCAAGTAATGAAAACAAACAAACACCTAAAACAAAATAATAATCAAGTAATGAAAACAAACACCTAAAATATGCCTCAAGTTACAAAAAAGAATATATTATAAATTATATAATTGAAATAATTAATAATGCATGTTCCTCATCGATAGAAATCTAAAGAGAACTTTTTAAAATATCTTTTTCTGTTGGTTTTCAATTTCTTGCTCATCATTAAATTATTTTTGTTAGTTGTGCTAAGTGTTAGTTTCCATACCTTACAACAACTCTTCAAATCGCTCTGGTTGGGGCGCTATTTTTGTTTTAATAGAATGAAGGCCGGTCGTACAATACACTTTACTTCACATCACGCTTGATGAAACCCCCGCGCGGTTGCCATGGTTGTATGTCAGATATATCAAATATTTGTCATTCAAATTGTAAATTTATGTCATCAATGTCAATAATTGGCGATTAAGGTTATAAGTTTGACAATTAATTGTCTGTACTGTCACTCGGCAATGTCAATTATTGGCGATTAAGGTTATGTTTAACAATCTGTATTGTCACTCAACACCGAATTGTTTGTATTGTTATTCAGCTCCGTAGATACGCATGTCACTTGAAACGTCAAAATATTTATTAATATTATTCAAACGGAAGAACAAAACCATTGTAGGACATACAATTTTGTATGCACATGGGGCATTACTTGATGTTTATACCCTCGGGCGACTTCAAAACCTCTCGGACCTATCGGCTTTCAAACAAAAAAATCGAGCTTTTTAAACGGTCACCCTCGGGGCATAAACATCTGTGTAATGCCCTTGGTACAGAAATAACTATAGTAGCAACCCTAAAGGCGTTAACCTCAGTATGGAAGCATTCCCGGACACAAGTTAATTATAACTTTGGCGAACGTGAACAATAGATCTATTCGCGGTAACAGTTGTAAACCAGTTTGAGCCTTGCTATATGTCTGACCATGTCTGTCAGACTGAGAACGGTTGGAGAAACGAAGTTTGACATCGCGTTGGTCTAATATAAAGTATAGTGCACATGAAAGTAGTATACATTTTTCTCCATGAAATTACCGAGTAAAAAGTTATTTGAAAATCTGTGTCCGTATATGTAATTCATTAGTTTAAAACACTATCGGTTTGCCTTCATTTGGTTCAAATTTATATTACGCCCATTTTATGTGCCACCCAGACCGCTTGGATTTGATGAGATTGCATCGTTTTGAAAATTTCAACTATCTCATAAAATCTGATATAGCTGGTTGTAAACTTTAGTTCGTTAAAATAGAAACGACAACGTTGTAGTAATGTATTACGGCTGACTTATATTACGATTAGACCATCATGCTTCATAATCATAATTTGTTTGCAGTGTAGTTGTATGCGCCTCCGCCAAATTTATTGGAAAGCGTATTATGCCTATATTACACTATCTTAACCTATGTCGAACTTTTATGCAAACGTCATTTACCTAGTAGCAATCACCTATCCATATAATCCATATAATTATTATTTATACATAATAAATAGGGTGCGACATAAGTATAAAAGACAAGTTTCAAAAAATTCATCGAACAATAAAAGTTTTTATTGCTAGACGTGATTCAAGTTACTGGAAAGATGATCTCCCAATAGTTTTCTTGCTTGAAAATCCTCATTAAAGGAGAAGTTGGGATGATCTCTTGCATAACTGGTTTACAGACAAACCTTTCGTTTTCCAGATGATTTTGTCACGTCATGTCATGTTCTGACATATTAGATATCTTTCCTTTGCTAACTATTTTATGTAAAACCTTTTTGAATTTGAAACAAACTTTTTTCTCATTTCTCTCACTTTTTTTTTCATCATTTTTCACTTAAACCCTTTGTCCATGAAAAATTATTTGTACCAGATTTGTTCTTCCTTTACGTTAGAAGGTATGAAATAGGCACATAGATATAAAGGTCGTTTTAAAATTCTCCAAAAATGTTCTAACAATTTTACACTTTAAAAAAACAATAGAATATGTATTAACATAATAATTATAATAATTTATTCAATCCTTCATAAAAAACATGTAATATAATCAAATACAAGCTCGCCTAGGCAGAGATGCCTGTGTGCGAGATGAAAATATAATTTAAACAAAATTAAACCAAGAAAAAAAATATATATATATAATACAAAGCAACACACAAAAACCAAAACAAAAAAAAAAATTCCTCTACACAGCGAGAATATGAGTCCCGCCCAATACCACACGCTCAAGTAACAATCCACCGCAAAAAAAGCACCTAATTTAGCACACCTGATAGGACCGCCGCATTATCCAGCACAAAGCCTGTGATATGTTTAGAAAACAATTTGATGTTGGAAAATCTCCTGATTCGATAGGGTACAAGGTAATTTTAACCCGATATAAGAGATATACCTCTGTGAGAGCGTTAATGCAACTCTCCCAACAGAAAAGCTCTCCCTCAGGTTGCCTCTAGTAAGGTGACGCTGTTGAAAAGAATCGCACCACTTTGATTTATTTTTCTGGATAAACAACAAACAACATTTAATGTATAGCTGCTGTACATTCAATACTCCAGCGCCACCATACAGGTCCCTCGAGCTACAAGCAAGTCCTCTACCCAACATAACTCTCAAGATCCATCTCTGTGTTACCTCTGTAGCTCTTAAATTTACTCTATAACTGCCACCCCACACAATTATGCCATATCGAAGAATGGGCTCCACCAGGGCATAGTAAATAATTTTCAGAAGCCTGACTGAGAGTATACTCTTCAAGTGATAAAACTTATGGACTAATTTTCTAATTCTATCAGCCATATACACAGAATGGTCGTACCATCTCAAATGCTGATCAATCACTATGCCAAGATATTTAGTTTTGGGTGCGGCATAGATCTTATTTTCACAATGACAATCCTGGTTGATTTCACAATGTTTGTCGTGACCCGTCAGAGAGTCAAAACGAGGACGATTTCTATTTATGGGGCTAAAAGCTATAAAATTTGTTTTCTGAACGTTTAGTGTAAGCAAATTAGAGTCAAGCCAGAGCTTAAATGCTGCCATGCCTCGCTCAGCGCACCGCTTTACATCATCCCACGACTCACCCTCAAACATCAATGCAGTGTCGTCAGCAAAAAGTACCATACTGTCATTCATACTGCAGTCAACTATATCATTCATATAAATCAAAAACAAAACGGAACCCAGTACCGTACCCTGAGGGACACCATACCTAACTGTCCTGCTTTCACTGACCATGTCTCCCACCCTTACACACTGCTGCCGATCTTGGATATAACTTCGAAACAAGTCCAGGGGCAGGTCTCTAATACCGTACAATTCCAATTTCTCTATCAACCGGTCATGAGCTACCGTATCAAAAGCCTTACACAAGTCAAGAAAAATTGTTAATTGTTTCTTGTTTCCATTTAAAGAACTGTGGACATGGTTTGTTAAGTCATACAACGCATTTTCTGTGCTTAACCCTTCCCGAAACCCGTACTGCTTATCTGTTAAGATAGAACACCGCGTTAAAAACCGAATCAAGCGTCACTTTTCGAGGAGCTTAGCGAGATTAGATGTTAAAGATATTGGTCTATAATTACTTAGTTCCGTTTTTTTACCAGCTTTATATACAGGAATTACAACACATCGACCGAATAAGCCAGCTTTGATGTTGGCTAAAAATTTGAATTCTATCTTTATGTCTTGTTCATCTTGCTAATTGAAATAGTAACTTTTGCTTATTTTCGTTTGGCATTTTACTAATATAATTGTCCTGTCTATCCGGTCTCTCCGATCTATATGTCTACCATGTGATGATCGTTGTCTATTAATATCAACTCCATGATACTTTGTTTGTTGATTCAGCTAATTGTTGATACTGTTAGATGATGCAGACTAACCAGTGAAATTGATGAACATTCTATTTGTTTTAAACTACACAGTGGACAAAGATAAAAATACTTATACACACAAAAATACCGTTAGTAATTTCATGTACGTTCCCAAAGTTTCCAGTTCAAAAGTTGTCCATAAAACACAACTCCCTCTATGTACGAGACAGCCTATGCTTTAAAAACACGGGGCCTCGCTACCAATACGACAAAACTTAAGAACGTTTCCTTGTACCAACTAGGACATAATTTAAAATACTTGCCAAGTGGGTCAGCACAAATTGTGGATTCAACCTGGGTAATTCTTGAGCTTTACTTACTTGCAGGTACCTACGGTTTGCCGCATTTATAAAAAACAAACTTTAAAAGATGCTACGTCGCTAACCCACTTTCGTATTCCCATGGGGGGAAACTACACCCTTGTAAATCCGCTATGCGTGCGTACCCTTGGTCTTGATTTTTCTGTACCTATCACGAGCGCGTGACCCACAATCCCCGATACGTTCAATCTTCAGCTGTCAGCCGGCGAGAAAACAAACGCCCACAGGCGAGAAATAACTGAGAGATAGGAGATTTTACCGCAGAACAATAATTTCGATGCAAACACATTCATTACGGAGCCTCTCAATTATTCTGACACTATCCGCCATCGGTGAAAGCATTTATCATCCTAGTATCATCAATCAACATCGTCGTTAAGAATAAGAAAGGCGTTGGAAGTTAGCTTGTTCTGTTTTATAACAATTGATGATTGTTTCACTTTGCGAAGTATTTTTGCATTTCTCCATAAAATAATGATAATTAAAATTATTAATATTAATATTAATTTCTTTCCAGAAAAGATTACTCAAAATTTAGCGAATCGATCCATTTACTTGACAAATTCTGATATTTGCCTGGAAAGAAAAAGGACACCAAGAAAACACTGTTTAGAAGAGAGAAACAACACAGTGATAAAATTGAGAGCTGATACATCTGATCCAACACGTTGTAGCGTAGTAGACCTATAGTAGCACTACTTGTTCCCGATGGTTTCCTTGTGGAATATCCTCATTTATTGGACTGTACCGACTGTCCTTGGTGCGTAGTATCTTTGCAGGCGAATGAGCCAGTAATTACAAGAAGTCTGACTGATTGAAGGATCGAAAAAGAATTATTAAAACTGATTTGTGGAGAAGACAATAGAGGGTAGTCGAAAATCCTATGATGGAGATTTTTGAAGACGAAAATTCCCGTTATTGCATTCCGATCTCTTAATATTACTTCAACACGCAAAAAGGCGACAAATCCACTTATAATTGATCATGATATCGCGAAAGAATGTTTGGAAATAGATTTGTGGAGACCAATATCAATATCAAGGGGCGTAGCTACGGGCAGCAGTAGGAGCAAACTGCTCCAGGCGCACAGGTAGAGGGGGCGCAAAATTGGAAGTGAAATAAATAACTTTTGTGTAATAATTTCAACTGGCCAGATTTCTAAATATAAAGACCTATATGTTTTTCGATCTTGACTTACGTATCATTTTTTTGATTTATAGATTGGTGCGTTGTATTTATACATAATGTATAAGAACTCCATGTTCTACATTTACCTTCTGTAAATGCTTGTTTTTAAAAGCAGTTTAAATGATTGTTGTGACTTTTAAATGGCTATTATTTTACTAAATTATTCTTTTTTATTCATAAACTTATCAGTACATATGTAAGTGGGTTTCAGTCCTTTCTTGTTAATATGAAACACAATGTTAAAAAAATAAAAATTAAAAAAATTCCCTAAACATTATTTGAATGGGGTTAGAACAGCGTAGTGTGGCATCTCAACCAACCTTCACCTGAACTGTGAAAATGTTTGCAACGTAGTAAGTTATTTTATTACTTTAATGGTAATTTTATTTCATTTCGTTGTATATTGTGGTTGTTACCTTGTAGATAATAAAATGTTATGAAAATTTAAGATCAATAATTGCCAAAAAATAAATACAAAACAATAAATTATAGACAATAAAGTTTGATTATTGATATTATAGCACACTCAAAATAGCGCTACAATCTCTAAATGCAAGCTTGCAAACTCAAAATACGGGAATAGTAGACTATCGCGTCTAGCCCAGTCAAATAAAACAAATAAAAATACTCACTTCGGTCAAATTCAAATCCAGTTGGATTTTTAAATATGCCTTTGATTGGGCATTAGAAATACCGTGTAAAACGTTCCCATCGATATCGTGTCTGGGTTGCGAGTTATTTACGGTGAAAGATGACCGACTTGGATTTTTTATTGATCTGGCTACAATGCTTTTTTTAGGAAACTTAGAGATCTTTTAATTCTCTATATAAAATGTGTATCATCGTTTAAGTACGAGTTGGCGCTTTCAAGTTATACGTCTGAAAATATATGAAATGCATGTATAACGTATTTATATGCTGGGTGATTCATTCCGCGTCCCAAGTATTTGAAAACATGATGGAGCATCATATTTAATAATAAGAAGAACAATAGCGTACAATTAAAACTTGGCCATGTCCGATAGTCTTCAGAAGGTTAAGAAATGGGTCAGTAATACCCACCTTGGTTTTTACGGAATCAAAATTAGTGTAACTATGTTCTTAAATCTCCGCTAATAAGGATACTGGTTTTATAAAATTCCCTAAAATACGATGCCGGTATTTATATAAAACACTTTTGTCATTTGAAGAATTTTGTGGTTAGTTTAATTTATTAGAAACCAAAAACAGTTGTCTAATTGTTTTTTATTGTCATACAACCCCAAATATGAGTTAGTTAGTTGCTCAAGAATTGTCTTTATATAAACTTCGTTTTTGGTTCAATCTGGAATTGAAAAATTGGTATTGAAAGTGGGATATTTGAAATTAAATGTTTAAAAAATGCTAGACCTCTTCCGAAAAACGAGTGGGCGCACAGATTTTTCTTGCTCCAAGGCGCTGAATATATAGCTACGCCACTGCTAATATTATATCAGAAATCAATATAATACTGGTTGAAATCATTTCCGGTATGTACAAATTTGCAGTAATCAAAGAGAAAACTTATTGTACTACCAATTGAAACAAATTAGACTTAAATGTTTCTTATCACGTAAGGTTTCCGAAATTACCAACAAACTTCAGAAGAATAAACATGAAGCCACAACATTATGTGATACGCTGGAAGTTTGATTACGGCATTGATTTCAGGATTATTGAGAAGAAATGAATTAAAAACGGATTGAGGCAAAGTGAAATTGACCATATTGATAAGCTTACGATGAAATCATTGAACGAAATATCGTTGATTTTTAGTTATCATAGTACATATTTTTATATCAATCAATATTTCTCAAATTTTGTTACCTTAGATAAGAAAGTTTTCGAGAAAAGTCTGCTAAAAATTAGGGTAACGTTGATAACTTCCGTTTGTTTATAAAATAGGCCCTTTCGACGATGACTTTGTGCTGAATATGAATCTGAGCTTGAAGGGTACATATCAGATCAGGTTAATGCATTTTTATTGTGTCTTTTATGGTACTTCCCGCCCACCGCTTAAATAATAATCGGTGCGAATGTTACAAGAAAATTAATGCTAGACAAACTTTCAAGATTTCGTGTTAAAGTAGATTGGAGGGTTCTAGGACAATGCTGGTTATTGAAGCGTTTTTTACATTTATATTCTAGCACATTTTTTTCGAAAACCTTGCGCCATAAAAAATTTTATGACACCTATACATGCATATAAACTTTAGGGGGTAATTGGGGGCATTCAAATGTGTGAAATCACTGTCTGCTATTATAAGGTCATTTGAATTATATTTTCGAATTTTTTAAACTTAGTCTTCATCCAGCATTCAGGGAAACAGTTGGGTTTAGCGATAGAGATAATAAAATATATTACTTCTAGAAAGTTGGAAGGCATATAATAACGGAGCACAAAGTGGACGCAATATCTTTGAAGAGGCCATTTGATGTAGAAAAATACCGAAGCTCTTTTCGGATGGAATTTATAACCGCACGGTCCACGATCTCGTCTGTCGTTTCGCAGTTTTTATTTGAAAAGTTC
The DNA here is from genome assembly GCA_964023965.1 of Melinopterus prodromus. Classification (NCBI taxonomy): domain Eukaryota; kingdom Metazoa; phylum Arthropoda; class Insecta; order Coleoptera; family Scarabaeidae; genus Melinopterus; species Melinopterus prodromus. The sequence continues at coordinate 60,013,479 of OZ030391.1, read as the reverse complement.
AATACCTCGCGGCTATTTCATTTTTATGGCCGTATTTAAAATGTCATTCAGGTACAACCAAGATTTATCACAGCGTATTTTGCATAACGTAAATGTTTAAGGCTTAATCTTCTTGACAGGGCAACACTTATCTATTGCGATATGTTATTTTTGGTTTCCAAAAAGTAATGGTATAATGTATTTAATCTCCCCACAAATACATTAATTCATTATGTAAGTATCTTTATAGAATCAACTAAAGAAGCGAATGATAATTAACCCAGGCGAGGATAATTGTTGGAAAAAACACCTCCGCCTGGATTTGAACCAGGAACCCTCCAATTTCCGGTTGACAGCGCTGCCAGTTGGGCTACAGAGACTGTGGAAATTTATAGGTTTTATTTGTCACTTCAGGATTTGCAATCCGAGTTTCGAATTAAACAAACCCGTCGTGACACCTATTGGGGCTAGATGGAAGTTTGGTAACTAGGAATCGCTAAATGTTTATTGCTAAACAGTTTGACGGGTTTGTTTAATTCGAAACTCGGATTGCAAGTCCTGAAGTGACAAATAAAACCTATAAATTTCCACAGCCTCTGTAGCTCAACTGGGAGAGCTGTCAACCGGAATTTGAAGGGTTCCTGGTTCAAATCCAGGCGGAGGTGTTTTTTACAAAAATTATCCTCACCTGGGTTCATTATAAAAATAATCTTTAATAATAATAATCTTTATTGTCCAAGCGCACCTTTAATGGACAATGATTAAAGAGAAATCGAAAAACACTAAAAATGAAACAACTACAATAATTAATAATAACAATAACACATATCATACAGTTAGATTTAACAATATTTCATCAATTAACGAAAGAAAAGAAAAACAATCCGACTACAGAGTTGTTATAATTTTTGCACATGTGAACAAGCGGTGCCCTTCTAAGGATGTTAGTGCTACAGCGCGGAATATAGAACATGATGGAATACCTAGCACCCACACGCGGCACTAAAACTCACCCGCGACAACAAAAAATAACAGTCCACTTTGCTACTTAACAGGCCTCTCAAGAAAGCTACACTGTGCTGAATCCTACGATCGTACAAAGATGTCATGTTGTGTCTCCTCAGCAACCGTCCAGTCTAAACGACAATCCAGGGATAGCTGCTGAGACACGTAGTTCGGGTACCAGATCACAGAGGCATACTCCAAACGTGGCACAACAAGCGCATAGAATAGAGTCTTAAGAATCTCTGGATCCGTTGCTCTCTCCATCGTGCGAATAACAAATCCCAACATTCGCGATGCCTGGGCGCACACACCCTCAATATGAGATGCAAAAGATAGATCAGAGGTGAACAACACGCCGAGATCGCGCACTGTATCGAGCTTTTGGAGAACTGCCGTATCAATAGTGTAAGATGTACTGACAGGTCGACGCTTTCTCGTGTAAGAGACGTGGCTACACTTATCAATGCTGAGTGTTAGCCTATTTTCTTGACACCAATTATGAATAACCTCTAGGTTAGGCTGCAAAAGATCAACAACATCCCCGGAATTAATGACAGCGTAGATTTTCAGGTCATCTGCATAGGCTAGTGTACTGCATGTAAGTGTGCTGATCAGATCGTCGATGTAGATATTAAACAGCAATGGACCCAGATTGGAGCCCTGTGGGACACCAGATGTTGGCGAGAAGCATCGCGACGAGTATCCATTGTAGAAAACAGAACAGGTCCGCTCGTCAAGATAGGTCATCGTCAGCCACACGAAAGAGGGAGACATGCCAAACGTGCTCAGTCTAGACAGTAGAATCCCATGATCAATAGTATCGAAGGCTTTTTTGAAGTCTGTGTAGATAACATCTATTTGTCCACCCGCATCAAGCACCTCCGACAAAATATGTGTGATCGAGGCAAGATTGGAAACTGTAGAGCATTTAGGTATGAATCCATGCTGATAAGATGACAGGTGCGTCCGAATGTTGTTATATACGCTGGCCGAAATAAATTGCTCAAACACCTTGGCGAAATTAGAAAGTATGGATATGGGTCTGTAGTTGGATATCTATGAACTATCGCCCTTCTTCAATACGGGGGTAACCCTTGCACGCTTCCATCTCATGGGAAAAGTCGATGTCATAATACTACGGTTGATGATGATTGTCAATGGTTTGGCGAAAACCAATCTAGCATCTCGTACCAAAAAACTGGGCAACTGATCCTCACCAGCCGTGAATTTGTTGGAAAGTTTGCTCATTATTGCAAGCAGTTGATCGCAATCCGCAAATCCCAGAGAGAAAGAAGGAAGCGGCGAGAAATCGGCGTCATCACGGCCAACTAGTGGCTGGCGATACCCCTCAGCGAAGAAATCAGCGAACGCATCAACAATCTCTGATGGTACGGAATAATCGTTAGTACCATCAGTCAGCCTTGCAGGTATTTTGGATGTCCCCGTCTTCAACTGAACATAGTTCCAAATTCTAGGGGATCATCTTTGATGTTATTCTGCGCACGACTAACGAACCCGTCATACGCCTGACCGATCTGGATCATCACCTCCATATCCATTATCATTCGCTTCTTTAGTTGATTCTACATTACTGACGAGTTTACGTAATAACCATTTTCCCTTGAATTTATTCATCTGTATGAGCTGTTTAGAAATAAACATTTAGCGATTCCTAGTTACCAAACTTCCATCTACCCCAATAGGTGTCAGGACGGGTTTGTTAAATTCGAAACTCGGATTGCCAAGTCCTGAACTAACAAATAAAACCTATAATTTCCTATAATTTTGAGGGGTGGTTTAAATTGGAGGCCAGGTTCAAATCCAGGCGGAGGTGTTTTTTCCTAATATTACCCTCACCTGGGTTAATTATCATTCGCTTCTTTAGTTGATTCTATATTACTGACTAGTTTACGTAATAACCATTTGCCCTTGAATGTATCTATATAGATACCGAACGATGCCAGTTCTGTGGTTTATGCTTTTTAACAGGTACACCAAACTATCATCCGATATATTAGTCGTAGATAAAACGTTGTATTTGTCTCGCACGTAATGGCTATAATTCACTTGCATTCATAATATGCTCGTATACTGTTTCCACTCGCATGGTCATATACTATAACCTAAATTATGTGCATGCTGGTAAAAAAAAGTATGTATAAACAAATATCATTCATTTATAGATGACGAACTTAATAAAATGTGTGGACTTTGTCACTATTAATCATTAGACGGAAATAAATTTCTTCCTAGTATATGAAATGAACCATACCTATGCTCCCATTTGCAATTCACTTTCGATCAAGTGTGAAATTAGTCGTCGCTTGGTGGAGTCGGATCGATACTGCATACATAATCCTACATGTATACAGTGGTATGTAAACCATATTCCGGCTGAAGCCTTATACAAGTGTAACAACTTTATTTAGATAGCGAATGTTCAGATCTTTTCATCAATAAATAAACTGCTGTGGCCACCATATGATCAAACTCATTTATTGTACCTATATGAGTATACAGTGTACACATTGTACAGTCGTAGGTATACACAAAACGTGTATTTCAGGTGAAACATTGGGAATATCTTTGCGTATCTTTACATAAAAAAATATCAATTTGCAACAATGACCCGAAATATTACATAAGCAAAAAAAGAAAATGTTAATGAGATATATTCTAATTTGATTTTCTGAAGGGTTTTCATATGAATTTCAAAATAATGCCACTATGACGTGGATGTACAATTTTCAGGTTATATAAAAAGTAACTTGTCAATACATGCAATAGTATATTGTGTACGAAGCCGAGAAAGTTCTACTTTTCCGGGCCGAGAGTAGATCATAGCAGCCTGAGCGTCGTGCGTCGTGCGTCGCGCGTCGTGCGTTGTGCGTCGTGCACTAATAGTCGTCGTGCAATAATATTGCAATAAATTCACCAGTATCTTAAGACTAATCACTGACATATTCATAGAACATATTGGTTTCCATTTGGTTTCCCACAAATAAATAATGTTGACGTTTTAGTTGCAAAACGTAAAGCCGAATCGAAAGCTATGTGTAAAAGCCCGGAATATGGATATGCTGCATGTTGCCTACTATAGCCCAGGAGTAAATGAGACTTTAGAAACTCTATCAACAGCTGATTCAAGAGTCTAAGGGCTGGTATTTTCATCTACCTGCAAAGTCATCAATGGTTATGAGATAGATCTGTAAGATTTGTTGCATCATTTTAGCCTTAACAATCTAGGAAGCAACAGACTGATTCTGATGTTGCTTTTGTAAGTGACTTGTTGAACGAGTTGGGTGTCGATCAGTTGAACGTTGCGCCGGAGCGCCTCGGTCGCTTCGATGCTACAAAACAGGGACTCTGTCGCCCTATGAAGGTAAAGTTGTCGTCGGAGGAGACTGTGTTCGGTGTTCTCAAGAAGACGCGGCAGCTAAAATCTAATGAGCGATGGCGGGCTATTTCATTATCTCGTGATCGTACCCCGTTCCAGAGTAATTATTACAAGTCTGTAAAAATTGACCTGGACAATCGCTTGTCAAAGGGTGAGGTGGGTCTTAAAATTAAGTATGTAGGTGGTATTCCTACAATTATGTCGGAAAACTAAATTTGCCAAACAGAAACTCTCTCGTTTGTAATGTGTTTAATGTTTATTACCAAAATGTTCGTGGATTGTGTTTGAAGACGCACCCGTTTTATGTGAACACTTGTGATCTGTCCTTTGATATTGTTTTCTTAACTGAAACCTGGCTCAATGTTTCAGTCAGAGATTCTGAACTTTTTCATAATTATTATAGTGTTGTGCGTTCGGATAGAGATTGTTCGGCGGTGGGTCGTACGAGGGGTGGAGGAGTTTTGATGGCGTTTTCGCCTAAGATATCTTACTCTGTTATTTATGTATCTAATCTCTCAGATCTTGTTCCCCTGATAGATGTTGCGCTATGTAGGTGCTGTTTTGGCCATACAGTCTTTTATGTGGGTGTCATCTATGTGCCACCTGATGTTAGTGCCGCTGAGCTTGAGGTGTTCTGTGATGGATTGTCTGCGGTGCTGGTTGGGAATAGGGTGCTGCTTCTTGGTGATTTTAATGTGGCTGGTTTTGCGATGTTAGATGATTCCCCTAAGAGCCGGGTTCTTGGAGGTTTTTGTGATTTTCTGGATCTTCATCAGTTGAATGGCATTGTGAATCACACTGGCAGATTATTGGATTTGGCCTTGACTGATCTGGAGGCGTCCTTATCTATCGCAAGAGATTTGCACCCTCTGACTCCGGAGGATCCGTACCATCCTGCTCTTGCTATGTGCTTCCGGCCTGGAGTGAATAATGCCACTCCTCGATTTTCCCCTAGCATTGATAATAGCCGATACAATTTTAGACGGGCAGATTTTCATCAGCTATATGCTGACATAGCCAATATTGATTGGACGTTCCTTACGCTGCATACTGATGTCAATGTTGCTGTCGATGCATTCTATCATGCAATATATGAAGTTATTGACCAATCTGTGCCTCGATCGCGTGCGTCTTCTTCTGATTACCAGTACTGGTTTACACCTGGAATAATTGCAAATATAAGAACTAAAAACTATTATCGCAGGAAATACCAGGCCAGTGGCAGCTTACTTTATCATCGTGAGTTTAAGCGAATGCGTGCACTGGTCAAGGCTCAGTCGGCATCTGCCTATGCTGACTTCCTTCGGGATGTTGAGAGTAGGATCGACTTGAATCCCGGCGATATGTGGAAGTTTGTTAGGCTTAAGAATGGTAATTCTCGTATACCAGGAACTGTTTATTATGGCGATACCTGCTATGACAGTCCTCAGGATATTGTAGAGGCATTTGCTCGCCACTTTTCCGCGGTTTACACTACTCCATCTAGGGTGGCTGATGGTGGTGATTCCTGTCGTCCGGGATTTTCCCAGAGTGTGGTGACCGAGTCTGAACTCATTGATTTGATGACGGCGCTGCCCAACAAAAAAATTGCGGGTGATGATCAGATTCCGGCCTTTTTGGTCCGCGATACCAGGCTTGTTCTAGCTGAGCCGCTTGCGATTGTGATAAACCTTGCGATTGGGTCCTGTACTTTTCCAGACGTATGGAAAAAAGCCAGAATCATTCCTGTCTTTAAGAAGGGCGAGAGCTCCCAGGTCAAGAATTACCGCTCTATTGCTATCTTGTCAAACTTTGCAAAGATCTTTGAGCGGGTTTTGTACAACACAGTAAGCTTTAACACGAGAGCATACATCTCCCCATGCCAGCATGATTTTGTCTCCGGCAGATCGACGCTCACCAATCTCGCGTCTATATCTCAATATCTTGGCGAGGTTCTGGATGTTGGCGGTAGGGTGGATGTTGTGTATACTGATTTTTCTAGTGCGTTTGACGTTATCGACCACGGAATTTTGATTCGGAAGCTCAGCAACTTTGGCTGTAATTTACCTCTCCTCAAGCTACTTCAATCTTGTCTGAGCGGTAGAATAAACTATGTATTCTACAACGGTTACTCCTCGCATAAGTTTATTTCTACTTCTGGTGTTCCCCAAGGCTCCAATCTTGGACCGCTAATGTTTGACCTGTTTCTCGATGATCTGCTGGTGTCGTTGAGCTGCCCCGCACTGGCGTATGCTGACGATCTGAAAGTGTACATGTCTATTAATAACATCCAGGACATTCAACTGCTGCAGGACAACGTTACCATTGTTGGGGACTGGTGTGTGGACAATCGATTGACAATCAATGTGCAGAAGTGGGTCTGCGTTACCTACAGCCGAAGAGTGACGGATTTGTTGCCATCTGGATACCATCTAGCCGGAACGCTTCTCCCGTGCTCGACACAGGTGAGAGACTTGGGAGTGCTTTTTGATGCCCGCCTGAGTTTTGTTCAGCACATTGAGGGGATTTGTGCCAGGGCCAGTAGGATGCTCGGCTTCATCCTGAGAGTGACCAAGGAATTCCGTAACGTCGGCCCGCTCAGGACCTTGTACTTTGCTTTTGTTGTCTCGACTCTGGAGTATGCTTCAATCATCTGGTCTCCGCATTATGTATCACATCAGCTGAGGGTGGAACGGGTGCAGCGTCGCTTCCTTAAGTGCCTCTCGTACCGCATTGATGGGGTTTATCCGGAGCGTGGCTGTGATTATGGTGCGCTGTTGGTGCGGCATGACGTGACGTCTCTTGCTGTGCGGCGTGAGACGCGAGGTGTGGTGTTCTTGAAGAACTTAATTTTGAACAAGATTGACAGTATGTATCTTCTTTCGCGAGTGGGTTTTTTGGTGCCGCGTGCGGGTTTGCGTTCTAGGGACATGTTTTATTTGCCGCGCATGCGTACCAATATTATGCACTCAGTACCCACAGTAACTATGTGCCGAAACGCAAATAGGGAGCAGTATAGCTTAATGTTCGAATAGTGTTGCTGTGCCTAAACTACGCTCGGAGTGAATACGTTGCACGTATTGATTTTAGTGTTCTGTTTCCCTAATTTTATATGTTGTTGTATGCTATGGTTATTGTAGTTATTATATCGATCGTTCTCCTTACCGTAAACTATTTCTTGTCTTTTTTATGTATTGCCTTGTAATTGGATTTTTTTCTGTTGGGCAATAAATGATATTATTATTATTATTATTATAAGGAAAAATATTGCTTCCCAGATATATCCGGCCATTTCCGGTTTGGCACACCAATGTCATACGCAGTATGACAAAGTATTGTAATCGTGGCAAAAAAAAATGAGATTTTAGCAAAAATAGGTTCTTTTGGGTCCCCTGGTCATTTTTGACGTGTGTGTGTGTATGTACCCGTTTTTGTGGCATCGATTCCGGAGAAACTACTGAACATATCGGGACGAAACTTTATATTTAGAAGTTTCATGACCAAACTTAGAGCTGAAACGCTTTTGGTTCAAAAGGGTCTAAAGGAACTGTATGTTTCCTCTAAGATTTTTCAAAGATTTTGCAAATGAGCTGCCATTTCTGTAATTTCGTCAAAATTGTTGAATAATAAATATAAGTAAAGGAAATTTTGGAATAATTTATGTCCATGACATTTTTGGTCAAATTAATAGCTAAGCTGTATGAGAAAACTCTACTTGATCGAAATCGTATCTGCGTTAAAACTACGTAGTTAGCCAGGATTTGAACATTATTTTCATTCTAATGACAGTAGGTAATGTGAAACGCTGATTTTTACTTTATCATACGCAGTATGTAAAGTATTGTAACCGTGCCGAAAAAAAAATCTGATGGCCACTGGCCAGGCACATGACTTTATCATACAAAATATAAAATTAATAGTTTAGCTGCACGAGAATCTATTTGATTGAGATAAATCGTGTCTGTATTAAAATTAAACTAGTTAGCCAGGATTTGACAGATATATTTTGATAGACAATAGTATCAATAGTAGGTATTGTCAAAGCCTCAGGATTTGACACTACCTACTGTCATCAGAATAATAGTTATTTATCTCACAAGTGCCGAAAGTACGGAATAGCGCGACGAGCGGTGATGCTGCGCGTCACCGATGGCGGAGCGTCGCAGTCGCATGTGAGAGAGTCGCGCTATGTATTTTTCGGCAGGAGTAACATCAACGCTTTTTGTGTTGCTTTTTGAGAAATGCATTTTAAAAAAAAAATTCAAAAATTGTTATATTTCTGTATAGGAAATGTTAGGTTGATATCAGTTCTACGAAACGTTAAGTTTAAAAAAATAATTCAACATCTGATATCGTTTTTACAATTAGATATAGGTGATCTTATTTTTTGAATTTTATTATTTTGTACTTTGCCGCACTAGAGCGGCAACGTTCCATAGCGGTTCTCCAACCTCTGATGAAATAAGCTGTTTTCGAGTGTGACAGCCATAGACATTTCTGTGGTGACAGTACAAAAAATATTTGTCAAATCCAGGCTACTATGTACTTTCATATCAATGCAGATGCGACTGATCTCGATCAAACAGAATTTGCTCTTTAATCTAAAATATTAATTTTATCAAGAAACATCATAGGCATAAATTATTCCAAATTTCCTCTACTTTAATTTATTATTCAACTATTTTGCCGAAATTATAGAAATGGCAGCTCATTTACAAAATCCTTGAAAAATGCTTAGAGGAAACGGCCAGTTCCTTTGGACCCCTTGGAACCAAAAGCTTTTCAGCTCTAAGTTTGGTCATAAAACTTCTAAATATGAAGTTTCGTCCCGATACCTTTGGTAGTTTTTCCGGAATCGTCGCCACAAAAATCGTTTACACACACACGCACAGACACACACACACACACACACACACACACACACACACACACACACACACACACACACACACACACACACACACACACACACACACACACACACACACACACACACACACACACACACACACACACACACACACACACACACAGACATATTTTTATACCTTGGTCAAAAATGTTCAGGGGACCCATAAAGACCTATTTTTTGGTAAAATTCATAGTTTAGCTGCAAGAGCAAATTCTATTTGATCGAGATCGGTCGCATCTGCATTAATAGGAAACTACATAGTAGCCAGGATTTTGACAAATATTTTTTGTGTTGTCCATCACATTCGAAAACAGCTGATCTCATCAGAGGTTGGAGAACCACTATGGAACGTTGCCGCTCTAGTGCGGCAAATTATAAAATACAAATTTCAAATAAAATAAGATCACCAATTTGATTGTTTGTTGATAAGAAATATCCACCCGTCTTCATATCTAATTCTAAAAACGATAAATTGAGAAAATTATAAATAAAGTATAGCGATGAGTGTAGTTTTATTTTAGTATGTTGGTAGGGATGTGTCATGAACAAATATAAATCTGTCAGAATTTGAATTACCTTTTTAAGGTGCGTTTTCATTAGTGATAATGGCAGTGGTAGCAGACGCCATTATAGTATTTCAAATGGAAAATTGCTAGTGACTCATGTTTATGTACATGCAAACTAATATGTGTCATTATCACGAATGTAAGAAATACTATAATTTCGTATTCTACCACCGCCATTAGCTACCATTACGTACCAATCGGAACGCATCTTTAAACTTGACGTTTCGTCAATGTGGTACCAACCTAGCATTTACTATACAGAAATTTCTAATTTATTTTTTTAAAATACGTATTTATTAAAAAGCAACACAATAAACGTTGATGTCGCTCCTGCCAAAAACTAGATAGCGCGACTCGCTCACATGCAACGGCGACACTCCGCCTTCGGTGACGCGCCGCATCACCGCTCGTCGCGCTATTCCGTACTTTCGGCATTTGTGACATAAATAACTATTATTCTAATGACGTAGTGTAGGTAGTGTCAAATGCTGATGCTTTGACAATACCTACGATTTATCTCAATAGAATTGATTCTCATGCTGCTAAACTATTAATTTTATATATTGTATGATAAAGTCATGTGCCTGGCCACATCAGACTTTTTGACAATACCTTATGTCAATATTATAAAAATATCCGTCAAATCCTGGCTAAGTTGCATTTTAATGCAGACACTATAGACAATAGAATCTCATGCAGATAAACTATCAATTTTATATATTGTATGATAAAGTCATGTGACTGGCTACATCAGATTGTTTTCTATATTATCGTAATATAATGATACTGCGATATTTCTTACATCAGGATACTATCTCCATTGCAGATCGCTTCGTACAAGACTATAGTGACTCAAATGTCACCAAGACCTCAGTTCTTTGTTTACTTTTACTCAATCTGATGGCATCTGATCTCCCAGGTTGAGTTCAGTACAGTCGTCTTCACATGTACGCGGGCGATCGTCAAATCAACGCGACTATTAAAAAAAATTATAAAACAAGCTTTGACGGCCAACATTGATGACCTATTTCAGATTTATGATTGGACTTTCTTACCTTCAATGCAATGAAATGACAGGTGGTTTCCGTTAGAGGCTGTTTGGATATGGCATTGGTCAGGAGTTCCTAAGTTAAGAGTCATTACAATGTTGCCAATATTCCGGTGATAGAACAGTTCCTGATGCAGGCAAGCAAATGCCGATTCTGCAGGACCATGCTGGACTCCGGGTAGGTGAGCGTTGTTTGCTGCATTATGTTGGAATTGTACGATTGGCGCATGGTGTTCCACTTTACTTGGCCGAAAGGGATCAACTTCGCACAGCTGCCCAAATGTGTCGCCATATGTGTCTACCATGGCTGGTTCTACTTCAGAAGATCTTTCATCTGCCTTGCCTCATATTTAACAAACATCATTAGTAGCCGATAATCAGTACAACAATTAAGCCATGAAAATAAGTTTTAATTATAGTTCAGTTTAATGAAGGGTAGCATTTAAACTTCATGCTTAGTGTCAAAATTACCTTTTGTACTTAGTATGCAAAATTTACTTATTTTACGCCTTTACGCAGGCATTTCTTTGTCTCCACACTATTTTACATCACATACAAATTTCGTAGTATATTTTGTGTGGGTAAGTTTTGTAATGGGACTTCTATATCAATGTCGATGAGTCACTATAGTGGTTAAAAAGTTTCATTTAAGCTTGATCATAAATTCTAGAGTATTGTAACTTTCTAACAACGATTGCGATATTAACCTACTTTTAGTAAGGTTGCCCAACTAAAACTAGCTTCATGTTAATCTCTATTTATTACATTACAAGTATGACCTAAATAGACAATAAATAAATCTAAATAATAGAATACTTCAACATCTCATATATGTACACAAAAAAGCTGACAAGCAATGGATGATAGGTTCGGCAATATGATGCAGAACTAACAACAGTCATAACAATATCATCAATACTTCCTCGCCCACCTCGCTTGGTGTCGTCAGGAAACTCGTCCACAAACCTAAACTTAGGAAAGAAGCTATTCACAAACTCCATGTACGAGTCCACTCTTGAAAATATCAATATGATTTCATTGTTTGCACCCTTTGCCCTACCGGAATAGTAACCGAACTGAACGTTCACGCATACCAAAGGACCTCCAGAAACATATTCAATTATAGGTTCCTCTGCATTCTCAACCGTTCCGCAAAATTGCTCAGTTGTAACTAAATGGTTAGCAACCAGTAACCTACAGACATGTCTTGGTATTATCAACACGGACACTGTTCTTAAAAGTATATCATCAGGACCCGATGTCCAATCCAATTGATGTATAGGCCAAAATGAGAATTTACACACAATTCTCTTGTCCTCCTTCTCGAACTCGTAACTGCCGATCAACTTAGGAGAGGCAAGTGGTAATACACTTCGATTTGAATTAATGTTAAAGCCATCCTCCAATTTTAGTAGACCAATATCATTCTTAATCATCTGCGGCGTTACTTCAAGCTGTGGATGTTTAATGAATCTCTTACCGTAGGTCCGTGGGATCACATAGGTTTTATTGTATAATGTATCTAATATTGGTAACTTAGAGTAATTTATGATTGTAGTTGATTTTCTGCAGGAGGCAGAAAATAGAGCCAGATCTGGTATAATCAAACTTGCTCCGCACACTCTGTATGATTCCGTATGTAAATTTTCCAATATGGCTATTAGGTATTTTGCGCTCTTGTAAATTTCTGGAACAAAGATTTCTCTTTCAGTCATATCTCTTTCAGTGGTAGCACTGATTATGTCTTGAGTACCACAAGGTATAACATAGATATTTAGCACTAAAATAATAAATACAACATATGTCATCGTGAGTAGATGTCATCGTTTGTTGTCAATCGAATGATTTGAATCACGTTAATACTGCTGATTGGCACAGAGCAACGCAGAACACTGTTGATATCGGCCATATCGGCAAACAAAATATACCCTCATTATTGCATCCTGTATATTATCAAAATAGTCTGAGCCAGTTGCCGGCAGACTTAGGGCCTTTTCACACGGGGCACGGCGTCCGTGCACGGATTTAAAACGGCACGGCACGGTACGTGTGAAAGCTACCATTTAAACTCATACACTTCGAACCGTACACGGCGTCCATGCGGATTCGACCGTCCACAGTCGTTGTGTGCTTACACACAGGCACGGATTTCAAACGGCACGGTGCGGCGCGGCGGCGCAGTTGCTGCTGGCAGTTGGCTGACAGTTGCGCAGTGTTTGCGACGCACGGTTCAGTACTATCTCATTCGCTATGGAGCGTGCACGCATAATTGCGTTATGGTTTTTTTTACCGACGTCGGCAACGGCAGAAACGCAGACAAAGAATTTATTGGGTGCACCCAATAAATCTTAAACGTGAAAACTTGACAATTATTCTCAAATTTTGTTATTAATAGAGATAGAATGATTGTAGTCGAAGTATGCCATGAAATCAAATGTAAATATTGCTGGTTGCTGGTCTATTTGAATGGAACACCACTGTTCTATACACAAAAGCTAATTTGGTTACATAACCTATTTCACTTTTGACAGTTGTTTGGGTATAGCGGCACAAAAATTATTAACATTGACACGGCCTACTTCGACTACAATCAACTATAATCATCCTGTATATATATAATACATTTATTACGTAAACAAGAGTTTGTGTCACAAGACAATATTGGATCTTACGCATGAAACTAGTAACTTCTAAGGCAGTAATTGTTTTAACACTGGTACTGCACAATATTGTCTGCAACCGAAATAAGTAATACCAGATCAAGACAAATGGTATGATATTAGTACCTAATCAAAATAATTGTTTCTATGGTAACAGTTAATACTCGATTATTTTTCCATATACAATAAATAAATAAATAAACATGTTCTCCTAGTCTTATTTTTTAAAAACTGTAGAATGATAATTATTGTAAGTTTCTCTGATAAGTATTTTGTGGACGATGATATACGAATAACAGTGAGTATTAATGTCAATTGGAAACATGGGCGCCGTTACAAAATGTTCCAGGGGGGGGGGGCAAGATTTTTTTTTAGTAATAAAAGGTGACTATACTATTAATTATTTTGTAGCGTTTTCGTTGTTTTATTTGTTATAAATGGCACTGATAGAGACATATTCGTATTTATTAGTTAGGATTCTAAAATTGACACACAACAAACATAAAAATATAAAAAATATAAAAGAATACCCAATAGCCCATATTATTCGTCAAATTTAAATTGCATGCACCCTGAAAATCTCTGTTGCTTTTATGGTTGTGTCATTTTTTACACATTATTTTATGTCATTAGCCGCGGTTGATACCCCTGTATGCTCGGCAACTTATGTATGGCATATTGATATTAAGTGAATTGCAAGAAAATTTGCTGCCTTTTTATCGTTTATTAATGTGTAATTAATAATTTTTATTAAGAATATTATTTGTATTTATATTTTTGTTTCAGAATCATTGAACTTTTATCCTAAAATTTTCGATTTGGTCTGATTGCCAACCAATATTGATTTTTTTTTATTACTTTGGAATATTTTGGAGGAAACATTGCTCATTTTTTATAAGCATTTTCAGCTCGTGTTCATCGAGCAAGGGCTAATGTATAATGAGCAACTGGCACCTTTCAAAGCCAAAAATACAGGCACCAAATGAACACAATTGATATATTAACTCTATAATCGTATCAATCGAGCATCCAACAAAAAGTAAGTAATAAGAAATTGGTAAACAATAAAAGGTGAAAATATTATTTTAAAATGGACGAAAAACAATGACTAAATATAAAGAAAAGTTGACAAATTTGATAATTCTGTGATAACGATTATTATCGATAACGAAATTCAACCTTACTATCATTACTATTATACGTAAACACTTAAACGGTGACAATACTAAGTTAACTAGTTAATAATATTTGTTGTTATATATAAGCTATGAATGGTCTGTATGACCACAGTAGACAAATTTTTGAATGAACTCATGTCCGGAAATGTATTGTTTGAACGTTGGAGAGAGTCGGAAGATTGAACCAATTTTACAAACAGCATAGGAAAAATAGTGCCATGTATCATAGGACGGCACTTTTAAAGTCAAATAACATTTGTGTGACTTTTTTTATTATTTATCGTCTGTGAAAGGAGTTAATGACAACCGTTTTGTAATTTTGATACCAATTTTGACAAATTTGGGTTATCTTGAATTCTTTATAGAGACGTTAAACATATAAAGTTTTACATACACATTATTTATATATTCTATAATATATTAAAGCTCTATGCAGTACCTAAACGGTGTCAGGCGTGTGAACATGAGTTCGATATCATAAGTTCAGTATATTTTACCTATATTTTACACTTATTTTTAACACCCACTATATTTTAGATAAACAGCTGAACAGTGCAAAAAGATGCGAAGTACAGTAAAGCGTCAATTATCAGAATTAATTGGGACCGAAAGTCATTCGGATTATCAAATTGTTCGGATTACCAAATATTGCAACTAAATAGCAGAAAATAAGATTGGATAAAAGTTCAATCTTAAAAAACCAACACATTTCGATTCCGCTCTTCATAATCTATTAGAATGTAAAAAAGTCAAAATCGAAGGGATAACGAAAGGATATCAAAGCGATATGAAGGGATATCGAAGCATATCGAAGGGATATTGAAGCAATTTACCGATATCGAAGGGATCTATTTATAACTTTTTTATTATTAATTATGATTTATTTCTTATTTATTTATTACAGTAGAGCGGCGATAATCCGAACTACTTGGGACCGAAGGTGATTCGGATTCTTAAATATTGCAGCTAAATAGTAGAAAACACGAGTAGTGAATAGAAGATATAAAACAAAAACAACATTTTTCTGTAAACAGGAACCGAAAACAAAGTTCTCTAGTTCACCATCTTCAATACTTTGAAAGTTCTCTAGGTTACTCAGTGGTTTATTTTATTATTGTTTCTTTTTGGGTGTTGATTTTTTGGGTGGATTAGCGAACGTTCGGATTATCGAGGTTCAGATTATCGCCGTTCTACTGTAATTAATGGGTCGATTCTGTGCACTCCTGTAGTGTCTGTAAGGGCAAACCTGTAAGCGTTATGACCGCTACGGTGAAAGTGCTATTCTGTGTGGATCCGTAGGCAACAGATTTCCCATAAAAGTTACAAAAGCGGTCGGATCTCTACGGGTGGCGAGAAGGTGCCCGTAAAGCGTACAGAATATGTAAACTAGGGTGGGGCATGCGCGGTGATGCGAGGCCAATCGAAAACAAAACAACTTTTCAAGAGGTTATGTTACGCTTGGTTACGCTAAAGTTTCTTCTTTCTTCGACTAGTGTGGTTTGACTTGTATTGTGCACATTATTTGATCAAAAATGAATAGGGCAAATGTTGACCAATTACATTTATTTATATATGTTAACAAACTTACTTTTTTTTATTCATTGATTTGTTATTAATCCTGCTGTGAGTTTTTTTCTCTATTATAATAAAACACCTTGAATACATTTTTAGTTTTATTCTTCGATTATTACTTTTTCGTAACTTTTCAACCTGTGACTCCGTGGTCTGACTAATTAATAAATTAAAAAATTAAAAGAAGAATATATTAAAAATTGTATTTATTAATTAAATATAAATAATAAACTATAATATATAAATATAAAAAATAAAAACTTAATTTTTAAACTTAAAGTCAGGGTTTAGATATTTAAATTTTTGAATTTCAAACTAAAGGGCTCAATCGAGATTATTATTGTATCTTGTTAATTGCCGTTCTAAAATATCGTTAAACTCCTTCCCATGTTGACCGGAAGTAGATGTTGCTTGTAGAAGATGCTCTGCCAGTACAGGCAGAGGCTGCGGTCGGCTACGTGGCCTTTTTTTTGGTGACTCTTCTGAGGCCACGTTCTCAATGTATATTACTTCTGCAGCATCTGCCTCTCCTTCACCATCTTCTACAACTGCAGCGTCTTCACCTGGCACCGGCAACCCGTCGAATATTACGGGGATGTCTGGGGCACCCGCTACCGTCACGCCCCACAACCCAAGGGCTCGCTCTTCAAGGGAGTTAAAGTGTTCATCGGCTGGTGTTCCTCCACCCGTACCCAGCTGATGTGCCTTTATTTTCCGACATTTGGCTTTCAAGGCATATTTCCAATCATTCAGTCGCTAAAAGATATATTGGTAATTAAAAATAAGTTCAATATATAAAGTACAAGGTTACCTTTTACCACTCGTCAACGGTGAGGCTGGGACCATCACCCTCAGCATTTAACTTAACTACTAAGTTCTCCCCAGTAGTTTGTATATAGTTGTCGGGCTGTGTCGGATTTATCGTTCCGCTTCGAAATGAATAGTTACTTTGTACTCCCCCACGTTAACTTTCTAGCTGTCTTGG
Source organism: Melinopterus prodromus (assembly GCA_964023965.1). Taxonomy (NCBI): domain Eukaryota; kingdom Metazoa; phylum Arthropoda; class Insecta; order Coleoptera; family Scarabaeidae; genus Melinopterus; species Melinopterus prodromus. The sequence goes on along the minus strand of OZ030391.1, from coordinate 59,996,198 downwards.
TGTCGTGTTTTTGGTCCGCTTTCTTTTCGTTGGTTTTGGCTCCATTTTTCACAAATAACCACAAATAACCGTTGTCTGAATAACTCAATACCATGCTCAATACGTATATGGAATAACCTCACTTGTCTGTTGCTTGCCATAAACAAGCCGAAATTAGCCAATGACAGGCCAGGAATCACTTGCAGTTAAGTTAGGCACATAGGCTACGATCAGAAGTGTCTGTAGCGGGTCTTCCGTATCGCACCTTCGTACAGGAGCGTGCACAGAATACCACTTTACGGGAATTCTGTATCGTCGCCCGTTACAGACATCCGTAACATACAGATCTGTACCTTACGGTTGAAAACACAGAATCGACCCATAAACCTAATAAGTATGATTAAATAAAAGCGTTGTTTCGACTAAAGCACAAAACCGTAAACTTGGCACTGACTCGTGACTCTTTCACGACGAAAACTGGAGGTAAACAATCTAATGAAACTGACATTGGTGATGATTATAATCGGCAGAGTCATCATTAGCATAAAAATGATGTGTGCGCCGCGCAAAAAATGATTTCGGGGCCTCAAAATGTGCCCAGCCTCGATTAGGAATCAGTTTCTTGTCTTACTACACAATATACTATAGTACCTATATAAAATGTCAGTAGGATTTTTTTTTAATTCAGTACGGGGGGCAAACGCCCATATATCACCGAATAGTTTGGATATAGTTGGGTTCAAAATCCAGGGGGGGGGGGGCACGCGCCCCCCCCCCCCCCCCCCCCTGCCCATATGTAACGGCGCCCATGATTGGAAATACAATGTATTCTAGCTAATCCGTACGAAACCAAACGCCCTCGAACACTCCACTCCCTTGCAATCTGAACCTAGGTTTATTTTTAGACCTATGTCCAAGCACCTATATAATATTAGCGTGATTATGCTGTAGTATTGAAGGGATTAAGAAATTTTTTGTAATGTGAAGCAATTGGTCCATAACGTAAATGAATCAAAAGAAACGAAAAGAATTTTGTTAATTAATTTATGTATATTAGTAGGTTTGTTCGAGCAACACCAAAATAGGTGCATAAAGCACTTATTCTTACTTCTGCGCATGCAGAATGGGTGTTTTGCCGGTCTAAAACCATCATTGCGCATGCGCAGAAGAATACCCAATTGTTTTTACTGCTGCTCGAACAAACCTATTATCACAAACATAATCAAAAATGATACATAATCATAATCATAAATATGTAAGTTACCACCAGGTTATGTAATTAGAACAGAAACAAAAGAACTTGGTTTAAAAAAAACAACGGCTACTCCATTATTTAAAATTGATGCAATGGCTATCGACGTATGACGAAAACTAGTAGAATTAGCGATTTTACAACGTACGTTGATATTATGAAGATACTTTTGGCGTTGTATTTGTTATTAATATATACCTATTACCAGTGCAAGAATACAAACCGTGTGAAAAACGCACGGTGCGTGTGAATGCTACGATTTAACTCAATGCATTTTCGAGCGGACGATTGCCGTACCAAATCCGTGCCTTCGTTGGTGAGGCACGGCGACCAGACGGTCGACGGCGACGGCACGGTACGTGTGAAAGCTATGATTTAATTTCATACATTTCGAACCGTACATGGACAAAAACGCACGGTCGCCGTGCCCCGTGTGAAAAGGTCGGCACGGAATCCGTGCCTTCCTGGTGGACGGCGACGGCACGGTACGTGTGAAAGCTATCATTTAATCTCATACATTTCGAACCGTACAGGTATAAAAACGCACGGACGCCGTGTCCCGTGTGAAAAGGCCCTTACGGTATTTTGCTAAACCCTATTTTTTATAGTTTACTCTCTGATACCTGCCGAACATGATACGTGGACTCGTTAATTCAGCCGGCGGTTCCCACATGGTTCCCAGTCAGGTAGTGACGCATGGAAAGACGGAAAGTGTAAAAATTTGACTGACGTCAACGTCATAAAGACAAATCTGCCACTTGGATATCTTAAAATATTTAATTTTTGTTATTGGAAAAAGGCAATTGCAGACAGCTGTGTTGGTTCCAAGGTCATGGCAGATACTTTTAAAATGATCTAAAAAATTTGAGTATTTGGACAAAGCTGAATTTGGTAATGTCATTAATAATAATATTCTAATCCTATATTTACCACGGTAGACATTTTCTACGGTTCTTACACCCCGGCAGACAACCAAACGCTACCTCTGCAGACACAAATAGGAACAATTTTTACTATCAAGTTTTCAGCGAATTGTATTCTTCATAAAAGCTTCTGTACTGTCTTAATGCAAATATTCGAATGTAATATCTGTTTGTTACCAAAACTGTGAAAAGTTCCTTTATGTTCAAAGCTATACAAAAAAGTTATTTGAAAAGTGTATAGAAATATCAGGGGCCATTAAATACGAAATAATAATCTCCTTCGTCGTTGCATGAACACCCGGTATTAAAAACCTGTAATATTTCAAAATACTTTTTTCAAATACCATTTTGCATAACTTTGAACACAACGGTACTTTATTCTTAAGAGTTTTTCATAGTTTTGGTAACACTTTGTACATTCAAGCATATAATTACATTCTAAGATTTGCAAGTTTAAAATAATCCAGAAGCTTTTATGAAGAATAAAATACTCTGAAAAATTGATAGTAAAAGTGTTTCCCATTGGTGTCGGCAGAGTGTACGTTTCGTGCTCTGTCGGTATGTTAGAACCATGAAAAATGTCTGCCGTGCTAAATATAGGCATACAATATTATTAATTTAATAAAACTTTCCATCCTATCTTGCAAACTACATATTCATATAATGAAACTACGGTTTGGTTGGCAAATTTTAATTAAAAAATCAAGCTATCGATTTCGATTTTTACATCATCATCAGGCTATTAGTCAAAGGATTTCAAAAACAACAAAACAAGTCTTACTAGTCACAAGGCTTACTAGTAAGCCTTGCGACTCTTTGGCGTTTTGTTGTGTTCGTTGTTTTGTTGCTTTTGAAATCCTTTGAGAAATAGCCATAATGATGATGTAAAAAGCGAAATCGATCGCTTGATTTTTTAATTAAAATTTGCAAACAAAATCATACTTTTATTACAATATTATTATTTATCAAAGTTTAGAGGTGATATACAGGCGGGATGTTATTTATAAACTTCAGGTTTGTCGAAATACCGTATTTTTTGGGGACTTTTGAATGCATCTGCCATGACCTTGGAACCGCCACAGGTGTCAATTGTCTTTTTTCAATGACAAAAATTAAGCATTTTAAAATATCCATGTGCCAGCTTTGTCGCTATGACGTTGAACTCGGTTATATGTTTACACCTTCCATGCCCCAGTGGACTATTCCATTCCCACTCCATAGAAACCACCGGGTAATGTCCATGTCCCTTATTACATCAAAAACCTTATTCGTCAATTCCTCAAACACCGATCCTCCCGGGTTAAATACTTTGCTTCCCTATTCAACACTTTTTCCAGCGAACAAGGAGTTCCACAAGGTTCGCCAATTTCCCCCTGTTGTACAATATTTTCTGCCACGGCATCTACGATCTCTATCCCAACATTTACAATCCTAATCTTTACGCCCTTCTATTTGCTGATGATACAACCCTAGTATCCCCCCTCCAATTCTCTCATTAGTGCCACAAGTCACCTACAAACTCTCCTAGAAAGAATCCTCTCCTGGTCCCGTAGATGGAGAATTACTATTAACCCAAGAAAAACTTAATTCCTTATCCCCTTCCACCGTATCCATGAAAACTCTCCTTCCATAACTATTAGTAATACCCCCATATTTCTTTCCCGAAGCTGCAAGTACCTAGGAATACAACTAGATCCCAAGCTGAAGTTTACTACCCACACCAAAAAGATCAAAATGAAAGCGAAGGCAATCGCAACAACATTTAGAAGCCTGACATACAAGAGTACTAGTAGTACTAGAGGAGCCGTACGCATTTACAAGGCAATATGTCGACCAGTGCTTGAGTACGGGTCGCTGTTACTTAGCAACATGACAACATCAGCGCTAAAAAACATCGAGGTTGGAGAGAGAAGTGCCTTGCGTAACATAACCAGAATACGTCACCCCAACAATACGGTCCACAACCCATCCAATATATTCCTGTACGAAACCACAAACATCATCCCCATTTCCAACAGACTAAAAACCCTATCCACAAAAATTGCAAAAAATCCCACCTGAAATATCCTACCTATTTCTTATAAGAAACCGTCTTCAGAGTCACCACAATGGACAGAAGAAAACCATATACGACATGATAAACCAGCCTCAAAATAGTTAAGTACCATACGAAATGCAAGACCCCGGCTGAAGGACTCCGGTTGATGGCCGTTTCCAGGCGAAGTAGTATATAAAGAACGATATGTACATAATATTATACAACTATATATTATAATTAGTTTGGAAATAAACTTTTTCTAGTCTACTAACATTACCTTAAATATTTATTAAACTGTAAAGTATAAAAGACCAGCAGGCAATAACTTATATAACACACTACATCGCAAACATTCTTAACAACATTAGCCTATTTAACTTAATTTATAATGATTGTTAAACATAATTTTTTCTACTTACAATAATATTTATTAAGTACGCCTTTTACTACAATAGGGTAAATATATCTACAATACGAAGAACATAAAGTGCGTCACTTGCAATAGCTGGTAAATACTGCAAAACCACCGCTCTAGTCTTGTCTGGAACGAGAATACGCGTCATACATTTCACACAGTTCATGTAAAATATTACACACAAAAAGTGTTATATACCGTTATTTTGTGTAACCATTACACGTTTTATGAAATCTATGTGATACTATGTATCATTCGGTTATGTAGAAATACATATTATTACTGAAAATCCAACAGAAAATATGAAACTTCACATATTGGCACTTTAACTATAATACTTTACTATAATATATTATGTAAAAAGTATGTAATTGTCCATACATTTTTAACAGTGCGTTTTGAACGGGTTAAAAATGTGCTTACTTTCAATATTTATTTAGTAAAAAGAACGTTAAAATGTACACTTAAAATATAGGAATCTGTATTTAAAGCAAAAAGACTCTTGAATAAAACTATATGTTTCAAATATTAAATAGGCATAATATTTATTTATCTATATTTATTTTTTGTGCAAATATGTTTATATCAAAAAGAATAGATTTGATCCAAAGGTATTCTTAAACTGTCTTTTCTCTCATGAATATTTTAGGTTTTCCCTAGTCCCCAACTTTGGGATTGTTAATACACTTTTGGACTTGTATGGCCATAGATCTTTCGCCGAAATGCAAAACTTATCTGGGGATTGGTTAGTTCAATCCGATTTTATAAGGTCACCGCAGATTCGAATAATAGAGTTCCCCGAATGAGACAGTCAGACTTTAAGTTTTCCGATGTCATTTTCACTTTTAAGCACCTTCAGAAAATAATTCTCAAGATTCCCTTTTTAATATGCTTTCTTCTTTCTCATATACATAAAACTTATTAGATATGATTAATTAAAGACATTAATTTGTATGTTTTTTTTTTACTAAATTTCCTCAGAATACAAAATTATTGACATTATTGAAGTTCTTAATTTTGCAATGTGATTGTACGAACACATTCCAAGGATTCGTTTTTACGTTTACTTATGAAATGAAAATATATGTACCAACATAGATCTTTTTAGACGTGAAAGTGAAGACATTTAAAGAGATATTCCACTATTAAATAATTACCAATATTTCCAAATTTCAATTCTATTTAGCTCTGAACCTTATTTTTCGTTACACGCCCTATTTTGCCTGTGATATATCCATTCTGTTCGCACTGTCTAAGTAACATATCAAGAAGCTACAACTCATTAACGAATCACTTTAGAACACGTTTATATGGCTGTAACTTTTTTTTATTAAATTGGTCTAAAACCTCCTTTTCCTTTGACGTATTTAAGTTATTTTAACAATAAATAATTATATTTTTTAATTTTTAAACAAAGTAACTAGCTAGAATATTGCTTTGCAGTTTTAAATAATCGTGCAATTACATAAACTAAAAACAAAGGAAAACTTTTTCAGTTTAGGAAAGGATAACAACAAAAATATTCAGACCATTTAAGAAACTTATTCATTGTTTTTAAATAGATACTCTGGAAACCTTAGGTGGGCTTAATCACTGGCGAAACAGTTGATTAACATCATTAACACGAAAATATTACCAAGCTATGTACACTGTAATGATAATAATAATAATAATTTATTGGCGATATTCATATAGTACATATTTTCGCACGTCAGGTCATACATTAATGGAAATAATTTAAAAAGCAATAGCACATCGATACAATAAACACAACAATAATAACAGATACATAGCTCAAAAAGCAAATACACAAACTAGTGTTTCAGGCATATCTACAAAGCTATTTTCAAGGTATTCCTCCCAACCATAAAATGCCTTCTCCAGCAGGTAACTTTTCATTGTTGATTTAAATTTCTTCGGATTGAGTGCCTTTACATGATCGGGGATTATAAAATTATAAAATTATTATATAACATTATAAAATTTAACACCGTAGTAATGTAATGTACAGCCACAAAACAACATAACAGATCGATATTTCAATACCGTTCAAACCGTATTTGCATTTGTCTGAGAACTTCCGTATATTCGGTATATTTAGCTTATTTGGTAACCAATAACTTGCAAACTGATTTCGTCGTATTTACCGATCCCTAAACTTCTAAGTTACTGTGAAATTTCCTTTACCCAGTGCTATTTCAAATAACATGATAACTTTGAAGTTGCATTTAGGATTGTAATAGCTCTAGCAAAATATGTGGAGATAGTTTATTTTTAAGTGTGATAACAATTTAAATTAAAAAAATCTGATGTGGCTAGGCACATGACTTTATCATACAATATATAAAATTAATAGTTTAGCTGCATGAGAATCTATTTGATTGAGATCAGTCGTGTCTGCATTAAAATAAAACTAGTTAGCCAGGATTTAACAGATAAATAGATAATTAAATAAATAAATATTTATTAAAATAAGACAATATTAAATGCAACAAAATATTATTTATATTTAGGACGCAGTTCAGCACACTTATTTCCAAATTGCCTTACTCTTCCACTCAACCCCTGACGCAAACTAGAACTAAGACATAATTGTAGCAATAATATAAAAATAATTCCGAGAACTTATCAAAACAAAAACAAACAAAAGAAATACTCTAGAATCTAATTACACGTAATTGCAGCAAATTGCAAAGAATTGCAGTAAATCCAACTCAACAAAACATCGCACCTGCCCATAAAAAATAAAAATTAAAACAGTCTCCAATGTGCGCTCGATGCCTAAAGTCATCGAGCGCATTGAGCAAACAGATAACACGTCACCTTTCCCCCAAAACTTGTTAACGATAATTTTTGCATATCTTCTCTGAGACCATTGTATATGTGACTGACCTGGTAAGAGAATAAATCTTCCGCATGAGGTATTGTGGGATCCTAGTGGATAGCAACTTATGATACAATATTGCTGCATGCAACACCCTAGTGTTATCCATGTTCAACCACCCCAAGTCGCCCACCCCATTCGATACATGATGATACTTTGTCAAACCAAAAACAAAGAGAACACATGCATTTTGGACACGCTGAACACGCTGCCTATCCGACGCCATCCGGCAAGGGCGGTACACAGTATCACAATATGATCTTTTGATACTATTAACTACTGTCAATATTAATTGTGAGATAATGTCAAAACATCAGCATTTGACACTACCGGTACCGTCATTAGCCTGCAAAATTTGCAAATCCTGGGTCACTATATCGTATTAAATCAATGCAGATGCGACCGATCTCCATCAAATAGAATTTGCTCTTGCAGCTAAACTATTAATTTTACCAAAAAATGTCATAGGCATAAATTATTCAAAATTTCCTCTGCTTTAATTTATTATTTAACTATTTTGACGAAATTACAGAAATGGCGGCTCATTTCTAAAATCCTTGAAAAAGGCTTAGAGTAAACACCCAGTTCCTTCGGACCCTTTTGAACCAAAAAGTTTTCGACTCTACGCTTGTTCATGAAACTTCTATTTGTTTTTTATTCTTTTTCTAATGGGTGGGCTGTCTACTTACCAATCCGTGATATTACTAGCTCCTATATACGAAACACCATAGTCTCACGGTGAGTCTCATCCAAATAAATCAACAGGCTCGTTTTGATGTTTTTAATGAAGGCAAAACGAAGAGACTCGGCGAATACAACTTAGTAGTACAATGTGACAATAGCATTATGAAATAGCAAAATAGGTGTCAAATAATCTTGTAGCAGAACAAAATAGTATCTAAATAGAACACTTATGGCTCATTTCACGAAAATATCAACAAAATTGAAGCAAATATTATAGGAACAGACGCTTGAGTCTTTGCTATGGCTCCACCAATTTCATCCTTGTCCTCATCGAAGCCATCCCAATGATCAGGCATAGCATCATGTAATGTAATAAACATGAGCTTACCATCACTTTCTTCAGCAAATAAACCATACACGAGGTTGTCACATATTAGTGGAGTTCCAAACTGAGGTATCTCATTATAAGCATTATCAGTATTAATGATATACTCATGAATCTGATGACTTGTAATATTCCGTACTTCTATCTGCTCATCAGTTGATTGTGTAATATATATGCAAGAATTTGGAATTGTGACATAGTCATCAGGTCTATTAAAATAAGAAGAATTAATTTCATCGACTTCCACCACAGCGTACGTGCAGTTTGTGTAGATATTTCTTACTCTCTGGACAACAGAATTGTCTTCTATGTTTACAAGATAGCCATCCATGTATTTCTTCGAGTGCTCCCATTTTGGGGCAGCATCCATCAACGTGATTAATGTATTAGGTCCAATTGGAATAACCAATGGACTTCCTAGATTGAAGGTGGTCGTATAGTTGTTGATAATATTGGCCAGAAGTGGATTATTGAGGGCATCAGACAAGGTTACGTTGGAGAAGATTACTTGGGTGAAATCTTCCATTTCGTCTTCTAATTCTTTAAGAATATTGTCAATTTTAACGGCCGCCATAGCATTTATAACCACAGGTTTAATCATCTGCATGATACCATCCATTGTAAGTCCAGAAATTTGGTCGAGCCGATCAAGTGCTGCCTTACTGAAATTAGCATCTTCCAATAGTTTTAACATTAATGCCTGGTCTGCATATGCTGTGGCTTCTGCATACTTGACTGGATCAATTCCAAGGGTTTGTATTGAAGCTACCAGTGTCTCTCTATTTGTGAAATATTTACTTACTTCCCAAACTATATCTGTAATCTTTAGACCAATAACGTCCAGAAAGTGTTTATGGTCAACCTGTTGAATTAGCGTCGATAAATTTTTCTCGGTGATATTCAGGATGTCGAGAAAGGCTGCTGTGTCTAAATTGTAATTATTTGGATGATCTATGATGACCTCTGAGATGAAATAAGGAATATTCTTATTTGATATACTGTATTTGAGTTTAAAAATTGGAATTACTACTGGTTGGATTATTGGAACTGCATCACGCGTTTGGTCGAGTGGTATATCAGTGGCGATATTTCCAAATGACGTACATACTGTTCCCAAAAGAACAGTGGCAACGTGTAGTAACATCTGTAAAAATATGAAAAAGGTATTAATTAAACTTAAAAACTGCTGTATATATAATTATTTTAAGGCCTGGTATTTCAGCTTTAGTTTAAGCCGTAGATAACAGTAACCTGAGTTTACCATTACCAGAAGGTATATTGGTTTTTATTTTTGACGTAAAGAGGCTCTAAATTACGCTTTAAACGTTACCAAATTTGTTGGTTCATGAGTTAAGCGACGTTTTACTAACATATCATACTACTCTTCAATGTGATTCTTATACTTTACATAACACGAAATTTTCAGGTGATCAATCATGTTTCATTGAATTAAAAGATTATAATTTCTTTCAATCGCATATTTTCTAATTACTTCACGGTAGTCACCCATCATAGGAATTTCATTTCGTTTGACCACCCACCGTTTTCAGGGCACAGGCATTTGTAAAATGTGAACTACCGTAAATAACTAGTATAATAAGCTCGTAAAACAAATCAATACCTCGAAAAGAAGGAGAGCTATTAGTTAGAAGTGAAATAACAAACAGTTATGGATGGTATATCTATCCAGGTGCGACTGATTATATTACTTAGCAAATCAAAGCAAAGCTACAAAGCTACAAAGTACCTACAAAAGCCGCAGTGGCTAGTGCACAATATGGCCTATCTAGAAAACATCTCTTCAAAATTCAAAATTTCGGGTCATAACATATACCACAAAAAAGGACTGAAAAATATATAGGTCTCCAGCAGGACGACTAAACTTTATAAGTTTATTTGAAAACTCCAATTTTTCCATATTTTTTAAGATGAACTTCTAAGTTTATAAACATAAAATTTTTTATTTAGGAAAAGAATTTTTTGATACACCCTATTGCACAAGCCTACAGGGAAGCACTATTATTTCTTTAAGGGGTTTTAAAGATTTAATACATTTCTGAACATACGTTAAGGTAGTTAATGATAATAAAATTCAAATTGGACAAAACCTACCGTAAAATTTACTTTTCACAATAGTACTAAACAGATTAATAACCGATTGAAGTTTAAAGGATTTCTTAAGTTAGATTATTTTTCATCCAATGAAATGGTTGCCGATTTATTTACAAAAGAGATAAAGAGATAACGGAGAGTGCTGCAATGTTGCAATGTAAGGAGTTGTTATTATTATAGGAAACTAGTTTAATCGGTTTAAATATACAGTATATAAGGAATATGACTTGAATTGAATCCAGGAGAGAAGTAATTTTAAAATTAATTAAAAGGATACGTCTCAGCCCGGATTCGATTTTATTATTATAGTCATTATAAATATATTGTCTAATGAAATAATGTGCCTGTGGATTAACTGCAAAACAGAAAGTTATAATTCTATTCTAAATTCTCTAAATTCTAATTACCTTAAAAACCGACTTTAACTGTTCACTACACCCACGTCATGTAACAATTTTACTGAATATTGAGACCATGTGATAGAAATTATATTATCTTGGTCAAATAGACGATAAAAATCTGGTATGGGCAATTACGTGATATCATGATAATTACATTGTACTGTTTGAATAATTTTCACGGCAAATGTACAAACAATAGTCAAACACAATAGTCTGATTAACATACCCAAAAATTTCTGATTATAGTGAAGGCAAATGGTACCCAAACAGTGCGTTATCTCGGAACACCTTCAACCTGGACGGATTATTCTTTTTTCAATGCTAATTTAAAATTCCAAAACTTGTACCTGTCTATTAAAATTACGCTAACTATTTTTTTAATCATTGATTGAATCGCCATTAGCAAACAGAATACCAATACATAATTATAAATAACAAAACTTGAATGCGAAACAAATGGACTCCCTTCAGGCTAGCCAATAGCATCCTGGTCTTCCAGGGAGCCACAACTGATACTATTATAACTACTATTATACTACCACAACCAAGAACCGAAACAAACGCACTCCGCTCAACACATATAAGAGCCATTAAAAATAGATGTTCTGAGTTGCTCCCTAAAAGTCGAAGTCGTGCACCAGACCCCATTAAAACGTACCGCATTCCAATAACGCGCGGAGTTGTAGCTAAATGAACGCTTATAAAATTCAGTCAAGTGACGAGGCACATCCAAAAGATTCTTACGCCTAACATTTACGTTATGGACATCGGTTCTATACTTAAGCCTCGCTAGAAGATACGGTGGGGTACCGGTAATTAAAATCTTGTACACAAATAACACGAAATGCAAATCCCTTCGCTCAGCTATTGACAGCCAGCCTATGGCTCGCCGCCTCTGTATAACACCAGTCCTGCGAGACAGACAATGAATAGAAATCACCTATTCTGGATAACCTGCACTCTTCAGCGATCAACACTACCGAAACATGGGCCAATAATTAAAAATAACACAACACAAACGAGTTCGACAAGTATCTTAACATTTTCTGTTAGGACACCCCTGTGTGGGTATAGTGACTTAAGACTACAATAAGCACTTTTTATACAATTGTTTATGTGCGTTTTAAATCGCATATCAGTGTCCAAATATATGCCCAAGTTCTTCACATACTGCTTTCTCTCCAACCGTACATCATCCGCCAAAATCTCCATACGTTCATTCAAAGTCTGCCTCAACCTCCGCTTCCCAAATACCATACAGCTTGACTTTGCTGGATTAATTCGCAGTGCATGCCTTGTTGACACATCACATAATTTTCTCAGATCAGAGTTAATCTTATCAACAGCTTTAAGAATATCGGCCTCATCAAATGATGAATAAAGCTGAGTGTCGCCAGCATACATATGATAACAACACTGGGTACTGGATAACACAAATAATTGGGACGTATAGAGAGAGAACAAGACCGGCCCCAATATACTCCCCTGAGGAACTCCAGACCTCACCAAGTTCCCCCCGGAAACAGCGTCACCGACCGCAACCCTTTGCGATCTTCCAGTCAAACATTTGTCGAAAAATATCAATGACACAGCGTCAAACCCCAAATATTCCAGTATTATCAACATTAGTGAATGATGGATTGAATCAAATGCCTTAGAAAAGTCTAAGAGCACTAGCACGGTAAAGTTTATTATTATCCGTAACACGCATGATGTCATCGGTATCCACAGATAGCGCAGTCTGACAACTATATCCCCTTCGGAAGCTAGACTGAAACTGAGGCAAAATAGCAGTAAAGAGCAAATATTCTCTTATTTGTTGATCTATAACCTTCTCCAAAACTTTCGATAGTACAGGCAATATCGTTATCGGGCGAAGATCTCCATATTGAGAAGGTACAGAAACCTTTGGTACAGGAATAATTTTTCCTTCCTTCCACGAGTTCGGAAACACGCCATTTTGCAAACAAATATTCAAAATATGGCAAACATAAGGCAGCAAGAAGGGGAGATAATACAAAAGCATCCTAACAAAAAATCCCGTCAAATCCAACAGACTGAGACTTGATCCCGCGGATTGCATCGTTGCCTCATCCTCCGTAACATCCCGAAAAGAAAAGAGAGCCTCCCCATGTTTTTCTGTTGCCTGAATAGACATTTAACATAACATCGTCTATCTGACCCACCCCTCCAGTAACTGAACAAAAGTAATCGTTGATTTCAACAACATCACACAAATGTAGTGGCAACGATCGCTGATCATTCTTGATAATACCCACAGTCCGCAAACCCTGCCACATTCTTTTAGTCTCTAGATTCGCACATCTAGAATTTAGATATGCCCGCTTTTCAGTCTTAATTGCAGAAGTAACCAAATTGCGAAGTGACTTATAATACGTCCAATGCGACGGATGACGTGTTCTTCTAAACTTTGCCTTATCGCAGTGATATCATATACCGAACATTGTCGGTTAACCAGGGTTTCGCAACTGCAGTAGGTCTACATTCCATCCACGATGCATGCCTATCAAACAATAGAGAATGCTGCTGTTAAAATACAATAATTTATCGTCAATATCATGTAAATATGTCATGTTGATCCATGGTATAGAGAACACAAATCACCATAAAACAAATCTTGATCAAAGAAACGGAAGTCCCTAACAGCACGAGCAATTGTATCCGAAACCACACCAGTCCCCGGCAAACTACAGACAGTCAAACAATGATCCGACAGTTCATGGACATCTACGACACAACAATCGGTGATATCTGTGTCCTCCGTAACAACAATAAGATCCAAAAGACTACTAGAATTCGCCGTGACTCTGGTTGGTTCTCTTACTACTTGTTTAAGGCTCAATGAGTCAAGGATTTCCAATAGATCCGCCGATGCCGAACTAAACGGCAACAAATCATTGTTGAAATCTCCAACCAGCATAACATCATCATACATCAGACAGTAATCAGACAGCAACTCATTTAATTCGGACAAGAAAACTCCAACGCCCCCGCGTGGTGGGCTGTAAACTACACTAAATAAAGACCTCCTACCCCGGTCAGAAGAGGTGATCAGCAACACTTCAATCACCTGGCTGGCGTGAGCATACACAAACTCAAAGTGTATATTAGATTTAATGTATATAGCTACACCCCCACCGCGACCTTCTCTATCATGTCTGATGATGGAGTAATTATTAATTAAAATATTTTCATCAGACACCCCGTCACGCAACCAAGTCTCCGTCACCGCAAAAACATCTATCGCGTACACAGCGAGCAACTCAGAAATCTCAACAATTTTATTTATTATTGATCTAGCATTCAGATGTGCCAACGTGAACATATGCAATATTTAGATTTGTCTATTTGCTTAAATAAATAATATTTGAATACACGCTTTGTTTCTAAAAAAAAGCGGACCGAGCGATAATATAGTTGTTAATCATGGGATTGATCTGACTTAAAAATATGCGTAATAGGTATATTTTATATTATGAATTAATGGAAGTGTTCTAACAGTATACACGAACAACAACAAATAACCCTTGATAACGTTAGCTTGATAGGTCTTCCCCGGGTCTCCAGCACCCGAGGTGTTGACAGAGGGGAGATACCGTGTCCTTGATCGTTACTGTGTACTTGCATTATGATTCTATTTTGTGTTACTATGGCATAGTTACATACCACACAGCATGCTTGTAATAAGTGGACCAATAAAGAACTTGAACTTTAAATAATATGCCAAAAGAATTAGCTACCACGCACAACCACGTGTATTTTGCGTATGAATTACGATGCATTTTGTAGTATTCGTTAGTTACTTTAACCTTTTCAATTAACCTTTTTATTTAATTATTTGCCGATATCTGTAAAGGGATTCTGGTAAAGGCACGCCTGCTCATTTAATCATCTCATCATTCGTATTTCCATCTATTTCTGTATATTTTTGTATCAGCACGTTCTCGTCGACACATTTACACGTTCAGAATAGACAAGCAACGTCACGGCACGCGACATAGCATGTGACTGCGGATGCGAAAATGAACCTATCGTGTCAAAATATCGACTTTCACTTTTATTGCCACAACAACAAAAAACGTCGTTTTCGCATAAAAGGTATTTTTCGCACAGGGCCACAGGCGATTACATATTATACTGATCACCAGGCAATTCTGGCTAAATGAGTTAGACAGTCCGTAATAAGATATAGTGTGAGGATACTGACCCATATAATAACATATTAATACCTTAATTAATACTTACGGCCTGATTTTCATAAGGGTCCAGCCATTTCTTGCGTTCCCAATTAATCCACGCACACATAAGGGCTCTCCGTCTATGGGGTTTCCTAGTTTATCTTATATAATAAAATGTAATAATTTAGATAAACAAACAATTTTATAATTATACTATTAATGTAAACAGTTAAATCATATTTTATAATATTATATTGTATGTCTGAAATGGCTGTATGGGTATGTGTTCCTGATTTAGTTGCACACTTGGCTTTATATTTGAGTGTTACCTCGTAAACTTAGTTCTGATGCTGCTCAGAACGTCGGGTGAAAGTATTTATTGATAATAAAAAAAGCCATAAGAAAGGAACAACATATTTTATACCAAAAAAGACATTTCGGGCTACCTACGACTATTAGTCTAACGCCCAGTTAAATATTACTCTGTTTAATCACAAAGATTTTAGTAATTTTAATTAAAGCAATGGTTAAACTAGTAGCAGGTTAAACATGTTCCTAAATAAAAACCTAATTTTCCTTTCTTTGCTAGTGAAATACGACAAAAGACAAGTTTATACTGTTTATTAAACAAGTTCATGAACATAAATTTATAATTTAATATTATACACTTATACAAATAATTATTTTTTTTAATTATCATGTTTAGGTTGTCCGATTATCTGACGTTTTGCTAACAATCATTAGAAACTTCATTAGAGACAAAGTAATATATGTATGGTAATTTTTATGAAAACGTTGGTGCAGTGTTAATTTTGTAGAAACACAAATTCTAAACTACGAATCTTGTAATCTAATTAGCGTTTGGGAAACTTGATTATGTTTGATTATTAATCAGAGTATTAATTAGCGTTACTGGATGACTAAAGAACTCGAGGGCAGGTTGTATCGCTAAATTGAAACTTCTAAGGGAAAATTAACGGAAACTGAGGCTAACAATTTCAAGTTTTAGCGAACGCTTAATTTTCTTGAAATAGGTCACGCCTACTCGGCTACTTCAAGGCTTAAAAATAAAGTCAACTGGAAATTTACCTGGTACAATTTATTTATTAGAGCATCGCATTCTACAATTTTTTTTTACCACAATCTACAAATGTGTTGAGTATTCCTAAGATTCAGAGAGAGAGAGAGATATTCATTCATAGTTATTTATTCTAGTTCAAAATTTCCAAGCCTCTAAACAGGATCCAAAGTCAAAGTATGAAATAATAATACACAACAAAAACAAATGTCCCACTTGACTGATGTTAATGTACAAATAATTTATCCATTATTATCCAACTTAAATTGGACCATTGTTGTTCTAAAAAACATTAGCCTATATACTAGAATGATAAAAGTTGACTGTTGTAATCTTATCGCGAAAGTAAATATTTAAGAGACCACACTATACAAGTGACTAGTAAGTTTATTGAAGTTAACAAATTACAGTAGGTACCTTTAAACTAGAAACTATTTTGTTTCCAGGCCTTGGAGCAAAAATAAAAATATAATTGAATTTTCCGTAAAATTAAAAATATGTTGCATGGATTGCTACCACAGCGTTTGTCTTAATTTTTCAATATTTTGTAGGTAAAAGAAACATTTAAAAAAACTTTAAATGGTCATGTAGTTTTGTTACTTCATTAATTTCTATTGTTCATACAATTAAGAAAATTTTTCTGTACATAGACAATCCTTTAAGACTTTTAAATTATTAAATAATATAACGCCAGATGTTATACTTCACAAAGAAAGTATTATTAATAATTCAGAAAAAAACTGCGTGTCTCTTCTGTGTTTTATATATTTTATGGATCCGAAATTTCGTAGTACGTGGATTATTTATAAAGGTCATTGTTAAATGGGTATTAGTTGCGTGACGACCTATATTTTCATATATATTTGGGAAATTCACTGTCCGGTAAACAAACCTTCTCCTTCCGGCTAGACAAATAATATTAATAAGCTACCGTAATTTTAACAATATCAGCTATGTCTAATGTAAAAGTTTAGTGTTTGGATATATTCTGTATGACGTAGGTACCTATCAATGTCATCAGTGGGGCAAATTTATTTCGGTGGGTTGGTTCAAAAACTTGTGAACGAAAGCATGCGATTCGCTTATTCTATTTATTACCTTATTTATGAGACTAATAAATATTCAATTACTCTGTGACAAACTTCATAATTTTCTCGGAAATAATTTCCCGATTAGTACAGAAGTTAATGCTCAAAACAAAATAAATAAAAACAGTATTTAAAAACCGCTTCAATCTGCGTCACAGCGGCTGATAAGTTTATTTGTAGGTGCCAATTTAGATTTGACTTTGTTCTATTGTGATGTTGAAGATCGATTTAAGTAAGTAAAAATGCATTTTTTATAGGACATTATACACAAAGCTGATATAAAATTGAAAAAAAAATCGACTTTTAGTACTTTTCTCGAGTTCTAATTTGATCTTATGACCTGAGTATAACTTTTTGAAGAATATAATGTTATTTTTACAACAAAGTAACATTTCAAGGGTCATGTCTTATTGAAAAAAAATATCTCCTAAGTCAGTTAGTTATAGTGTGGTAATGAGTTAGCTTGGTGAGTTTGGTATAGGGTATGTAAGATACAATTGACCTAAAATTTAACGACAATTTCAAAAATGCTATAAACTACATGGTATTCCATTTGAAATATAACAATTGGCAGCAGTCCGGTCTGCAGTACCGAAAACTGAAAATATATTAGTTAAAAAGATGGTATCGAACAACATAGGTCAAAAATTTTCACTCCCTCATTTTTTTTTTCGTTCACCATATACTTCTAATGGCAGCTCGTCGTTAAAAACCATGTATGAAAGAAAATTAAAAAAAAAAGAATTAATACTGTTTCACAATTAAATTATGTACGAAGCGTACTCTTATATATTCGTATATACCACTATTATAAAAATAGACCTTAAAACCATTTACTAGTTGCGTATTATTGATTTTCAACACCGGTAACCCCAGCTACTGCTTGGTTTCCTAACTTCAGGCTACGCGCTTACAGATTTCTGTTCTAAATTTACTACAAACAACTGCCGGTAACGCTGTTGTTGCGCTGTTTGTTCATAGAGGAATACACCTTACCACAATTTATTGACATTCAAATATGTATAAGAAGAAAACTACATATAGTTCTTATTGGCTTAACTTATTATATTGTCACATTTACAGAAGTGGTCACCCAGAAGTAATCACATTAAGGTTTTTGTATCTTCTTATGGGGCTGTAGCGGAGATGGTAGCTTCCCCGAGGGGATAAATACGCTCACAACGGTTACACAATCGATTTATTTAGTTGTTATCTTACATATGCGTGCGTCGTAATAACTAGTGATAACTGATTACAATACAAAATGTTCCATCTTTTATAGTGGGTCTCAAAAGTGAGATATTCGAATGTCGTCCAGTGGCATAGTTTCTGTGTTTGTTGTTATTTAAATTTTTTAATACACATGCCCTGGCTATGGCACATGTTTAAGAATTCTAAGCTGACCTTAATAATTGATTATGTTATGCATCTAAATGCTCAACGTTACAATATGACAAGATTTACAGCTTGTCTGTTATGTACCTTTAGTCAACGTGATACGGCAGATTCCTCAGAGACATATGATTGCTCTGGTACAGTTTCCTGTACTGCCGGTTCCTGTATTTCTTCCACTTCTTGCGTTTGTTCTTCAACAACGACTTGTGCCACTGTTTCACTGGTTCCTGCATTCCTGTTACTGGGTTGCTTTATTTCTTCCAACCCTTGAGTTTACTATTCTACAACTTGTGATACTTCTGTTAATAACGGTTTATTTGAAATTATGCATTTGAAAATGGAGCAAAGTTGCGCTGAACAATTTGATGAAAATCAAGTATATCGTTGTTTCTTAGTTTTATAGATGTTATCAAGAAAGTAAGTTAACAACCCAGTATTTTACATTATCGTGTATCAAAGCATTTTTCTCCTAACGGAGCTTTTTAAAAAGTGCTTAGACCTAAAAAGAACTCTTAGGTTAAAAATTATGTACCGCAAATTTATGGTATTTAACAATTAATAAAAAAAATATTCGAGGTAGCCTAATGCAACATGTTAGAAAAATAAGTCCGCACGGTATTAATCTCATGAAATCAAGCAAAGCAGTTCCTGTAAAGATGAGGGTACCGAAATTAACATAACAAATTAACTAAGCAAATAGTAGCCAGGGGTTTTTTTCAATAATATTTCAAAACTTTTAGACTTTTGATTATAAAGGTAGTTAGATATTTAAACAGTAGACAGTAGACCAGTATGTAGATGACATCAATCAGTAAACTAAGAGGAAATAGTACCATTTCATTTTTACCTGAAATAGCATTGCGTATGTGGAATTCAACTTTTACACTTTTAATTCACAGTTAATAATTTGAAGTCTATCGCAGTTGCCTGTTCATATATTATCCAAAAAGCAACGTAAAACAATTGGTATTTGCAATCGCGTTGAATGTTTGTACTGTCCGTTAGTTTGAAACCTAATGTAGCCAATATTATCTACTTTCGTCTAAATTGCGTATGTGGAATTCAACTTTTACACTTTTAATTCACAGTTAATAATTTGAAGTTTATCGCAGTTGCCTGTTCATATATTATTAAAAACCAAACGTAAAACAATTGGTATTTGCAATCGCGTTGAATGTTTGTACTGTCAGTTAGTTTGAAACCTAATGTAGCCAATATTATCTACTTTCGTCTAAATTATCTAATTTCTAAAATTATCTAAAACTATCTAATTTTTTATACCATTCTCGTATTTTAGTGCTATAACATATTACTACACAAACAAATATAAACTTCAATGTTCACAATTTAACATTATGCGATAAATTATGTATAGTATAGATTTTCTACGACGGTGCCGGTGGCACCAGCTACTGTCTGTTGTCTAAACTACAGAACAACCGCTGCGATTTGCTACCGGCTAGCCAATGCGTGCGGGTTTCTGTTCTAAATTTATTGCAGGAAACTGAGTTAGTGATGTTCTCTCGCTGTTTGTTCACAGAGGAATCCACCTTACAGAAACTTATTCATCATTCAAATAACCGACGAAAACAACACAATTATAATTAGTATAGGAATGCATTTATTATATCTTTTATGATTATAATTACAGCTTGATATTATTGACAAATTACTGCAAAACTGGTTCTCCAACAAGTTGCTCAGTAGCAAGAGATTCTTCCTGGACTGCATCTTGAACCACTACTTCCTGGACCACTACAGCTTCTTCCATTAAAGATCCTGGTATTACATCCTCTGGTACAGTTTCCTGTACTGCCGATTGCTGCATGTTTTCCACACCTTGACTTTGTTCACCTAAAACAACTTGTGATACTTCCGGTTCCTGTGCTTCAGCAACCGGAATAACTGGAGCATGTAGTTCTTTATCTACTTGAGTTTGACCTTCTACAATAACTTGTACTTTGGGTTCCTGGACTTGTGCAAGATCTTGCAATACCACTTCTTGGACAACATCTTCCGTTAATGAATCCGCTTTAACTACTTCTTCAACAAGAACTGGGGTTTGATCTGATAGCGCGACGCTTTCGCCTTCTAGCGCAACTGATGATCCTTGCAATTCTGGTACAACCACACTGGAATCTTGAACAGATTCAGGTAATACTACCGCTTGTAAGTCTGAAATTGGCAAGGCAACTGATTGTCCTTCTACTACAGGTTCTTCCATTAAAGATTCTACTATTATAGCCTCTGGTACAGTTTCCTGTACTGCCAGTTCCTCTATATTTTGTACTCCTTGATTTTGCTCTTTCGCAAGAACTTGTGATACTTCGGGTTCCTGCGCTTCAGCAATCGGAATAATTGGTTTCATTTCTTTATTTAGTTGAGATTGTTCATCTACAACTTGTGATAATTCCGGTTCCTGGACTTCAGCTACAGTAACAACTGGTTCCACAATTTGTTGTACTACTGCCTGGAGACCTTGTGGTAGATCAGTGGGAGATGATGGTTCTTGACCTTCACTTGCTTGGACCACATGTACAATTGGTTGTTCTGTACCCGGTGCTGGTGATACTTTGGGTTCCTGGATTTCAGCTACAGGAATAATCGGTTCCTGTACTTCTTTATCTAATTGACTTTGTTCTCCTACAGGAACTTGTGATACTTCCGGTTCCTGGGCTTCAGCTACAGGAATAATTGGTTCCTGCACGAGTACAGTTTGTTGTACTACTTCCTGGAGACCAACGACTTCTGGTAGATCATTGGGAGATGAGGGTTCTTGAATGTCACCTACTAGGACTACATTTTCTACAATTGATTGTTGTCTGCCCGGTGCTGGTAATACTTTGGGTTCCTGGACTTCAGCTACAGGAATAATTGGTTCCTGCACTGCGGCAATTTGTTGTACTTCATCCTGAGGACCAACGACTTCTGGTAGATCACTGGGAGATGATGGTTCTTGAACTTCACCTTCTAGGGCAACATTTTCTACAATTGATTGTTGTGTGCCCGGTGCGGGTGATACTTTGGGGTCCTGCACTTCAGCTACAGGAATAATTGGTTCCTGCACGGCGACAATTTGTTGTACTTCTTCCTGAGGACCAACGACTTCTGGTAGATCATTGGGAGATGCTGGTTCTTGAACTTCACCTTCTAGGAATACATTTTCTATAATTGATTGTTGTGTGCCCGGGGCTGGTGATACTTTGGGGTCCTGGACTTCAGCTACAGGAATAATTGGTTCCTGCACGGCGACAATTTGTTGTACTTCTTCCTGAGGACCAACGACTTCTGGTAGATCATTGGGAGATGCTGGTTCTTGAACATCACCTTCTAGGACTACATTTTCTATAATTGATTGTTGTGTGCCCGGGGCTGGTGATACTTTGGGTTCCTGGACTTCAGCTATAGGAATAATCGGCCCCTGTACTTCTTTATCTAATTGACTTTGTTCTCCTACAGGAACTTGTGATATTTCCGCTTCCTGGAGTTCAGCTACAGGAATAATTGGTTCCTGCACGACTACAATTTGTTGTACTTCTTCCAGGGGTCCAACGACTTCTAGTAGATCATTTGGAGATGATGGTTTTTGACCTTCACCTTCTGGGACTACTAGTTCTATAATTGCTGGTTGGTCTATGGCCGGTACTGGTTCAGCTGGTACCTGGTTACCCAATTCTACTTCAACCGGCAAGGGTTCCTTTGGAATTTCGGCCCCCACTTGCTCAGGAACAGTTTCTTCTTCCACTAGAACCATTTGAGGTTCAGATAATTCTGGCTTTTGGACTTCTTGTTCTGGAGCTACTGTTACCTCGGGAGCTGGTGTTGAACATACCATATAATTGCAAGGGTTAAAGGTCAGTAGGAAATTCTGGAACAATTCGTTTACCATCGCCATAACTTCAGGGTTCTGACTAAATTCGGTGACTGGTACTTCAGGCTGAGTTGTTATTATTACCTCTGGTTGTACTGTGACTGATTCTTCTGGTAGAGTGGGTGTTATTATTTCCTTTGGTTGTTCCAAGACTTCAAACACACTGAAGCTAATGCTAGAAATATCTTCAGTAGCAGCAAGTCCAAATAATTTTCCATCGCAAACAATTGGACTTGCTTTCTTGAATGTAATTCCAGGCAATTTTGCCATTGCAAGTTGGTTATTACTCATTTGTACAGCTGCAGGTTGTGAAACGAGATTCTTGGTGTTTTCTGTAACATATGTACACGGTTTTGTTGCTACACCATCGTATGATGTGGTTTCATCAATGTATGAAATGATGGGACCAGTAACAGTGAATTTTGTGAAACCATTTCCGGTTGTGTTGTGTGATGCTACAGTAAAGGTCGATTTCTTATCCTGTACACTGGCAATATTTAAGGTTGTAAATGCACTAAGACTTAGGTAATTTTGTAAAACTGTTTCGTCATTAGTGAGGATTTCACTGGGTGAAATAGCTACAGCCAAGGCTTTAGTCTGAGTCAAAGTTTTATAGCATGTCTTGAAGGACTTAATATCTTTGTACTCGTGTAGGCTAAACTTCAATGCACTGAGGAATGCTTCGAAATTCACTTGTTGCAGCTCCTTTGTTACTAAGAAATTTGTTATGTTGATGTTGACAAAGTTCTGAACGTAAAGGCTATCGAATTTCTTAATTCCAAGTATGTTGCTGATATCTTTTATTGTAAATGTAATATTAAGGAGTGCTTCAACTTCGGCGATGGTATCTGGCGAAAACTCGGCTTCTTTCAGTGCATTAAACATCTCTTCGTCTGTGCCAAAAGCATAAGCAACAGTGAACACTTCACCAACGTCAAATGCTTCCAGAACACTCAATAACTGGGTTGTTCCTGTGGTGAAATAGGTCTTCACAAAGGTTTTGAACATTCTACTGACGCTAAAACCCATATTGCTGAGTTCGGTGTAGTTCATGTTTTTCATAAACATCTGAATATCATCATCTTCGAGAACAATACCCAGGCTACCAAACGCAGAACTCAGATCAGCGTCAGTCATTTTCTTAAATGGAATAGCATCCACTATGTCAAATAATGAGATGTTGCACTGCGCTGCTGTGGGCTCCGCCGTTAATCCATTTGAAGCAAAAAATGACTGGGCAATGAATTGAGTAATATTTTCTTCGTTAAATTGTAAGCTAACATGCATCATATATGGATATTGGGGAGATAGTGGCAGTTTCTTAGCTTCTGTACCCAGGGCGAATATAATTGCAAAAATTGTTAACATTTTGGCTACCATGGTTATCTGAAAATTCCAAAACTATTAGAATTTAAGACTAAAATTGTAATGGGCAACACTTACCTATTAAATTAAAGTCACTTAAATAAAAAAATAAATAAAATCTTAATGTCTTACTATATTCAAGAACTGTACTGTACTGAATCTTGAATGGGCCTGCTTAATATATTAAGCTAGTTGTTGACAGCTCTGGATTTTATCACTATGATTCAATTATTTTTTCACAGAATAGTGAAGTGTGAACAATGGACGGAAGGAATATTTCGCAAAATCTGATGTTTCTGTTATCTCTGTTTTGCTTTGTGCGAGAAAATATAAACTGCCATGACGAGGATTACGTTAATGAATCAAAATCTCATTGAAATATAGGTAGCAGATGAGGTATAAAATATTCTAATATTGATCATGAACAAATAAACAGATTCCCATTCATTAATTTTTCGCGCAATCATACGCAATACAAGGAAACTATTTTTAACATGAAATGTTTAACGTACTACAAGTCGTAGATGTGCATCACTTGCTAAATTTATTAAACAATGTGTTCCTATTGGTAAAGCATGCATGGAAAACATTGCATTAGAACTTTATTTATCATTATTATACGACGTTAGGCAATCTTATTCTGTGAGCTGAACGCGATTAATACTTACAAAATGATGGTTGCTGAGTTTTTTGCAAAATTGTCTCCATACCTAAGTGCCACTGTTATTAAATTCTTGGTCTTCTTGTGATTAAAGGAAATTCCATTGTAGGAATTCTAATACGCAAAATATTAATACTTTATTTCAATTCTCCATTATTTCGTACCATTATTTGTTTGAAAATGTTACTGCTGACCAAAATCGGTCTTCATATTTAAATAGGCATTTGTATAACATCTCTTTTCCGCATTAATTTTTTGCTGAAACTTTATAAGAAACTTAAGTTTGTGCAAAGTACAAATCAATACCATATTCAAACAAATGGGGTTGGTTTATTTAAGAATGAATATTTTACTCCTCAGTTTTATTATTAGTCTTATTTCAAACATCAATAGTACAGTTATTTCATAATGTTTCACAAATGAAAATCAGTTCTTGGGTTACCGACATTAGTGTAGAGCAGCGTTGTCAATTTACTCTTGAACTCTAGAGCCTTTGATATAATATAAATCATCGTGGGCTCCCAACATGAAAATTAGTATACCTATTTAATTCATTTTATATTACATTAAAACAACTGCAAATCAGTGAATAAATTTGCCAAGGAACTGAACGACAAATATGTATGTATATTTTTTGCGAACACTATTAAGTATGTACCTGAAATTTCTGTTAAAAGGTAAGCAAAATTGTAAATTAATAGAAAACAACAAACTTTAAACTAAAAATTGTAAATATAATAATTATTTAAAGACTGACAGCGGCTAAATTAAAAAATCTGATGTGGCCAGGCACATGACTTTATCATACAATATATAAAATTAATAGTTTAGCTGCATGAGAATCTATTCTATTGAGATAATCGTAGGTATTGTCAGAGAATCAGCATTTGACACTACCTACACTACGTCACTAGAATAATAGTTATTTATGTCACAAATGCCGAAAGTACGGAATAGCGCGACGAGCGGTGATGCGGCGCGTTACCGAAGGCGGAGTGTCGCCGTCGCATGTGAGCGAGTCGCGCTATCTGGTTTTTGGCAGGAGCGACATCAACGTTTATTGTGTTGCTTTTTAAGAAATACGTATATAAAAAAAATAAATAAAAAATTTCTGTATAGTAAATGCTAGGTTGGTACCACTTTGACGAAACGTCAAGTTTAAAGGTGCGTTCCGATTGGTAGGAATGGTAGCTAATGGCGGTGGTAGAATACGAAATTATAGTATTTCTTACATATCGTGATAATGACACATATTAGTTTGCATGTACATAAACATGAGTCACTAGCAATTTTCTTTTGGAAATACTATAATGACGTCTGCTACCACTGCCAACATCACTAATGAAAACGCACCTTAAAAAGGTAATTTAAATTCTGACAGATTTATATTTGTTCATGACACATCCCTACCAACATACTAAAATAAAACTACACTCATCGCTATACTTTATTTATAATTTTCTCAATTTATCGTTTTTAGAATTAGATATAACGGGTTGATATTTCTTATCAACAATCAATCAAATTAATGATCTTATTTTATTTGAAATTTGTATTTTATAATTTGCCGCACTAGAGTGGTTCTCCAACCTCTGATGAGATCAGCTGTTTTCGAATGTGACAACACAAAAAAATATTTGTCAAAATCCTGGCAACTATGTAGTTTCATATTAATGCAGATGCGACCGATCTCGATCAAATAGAATTTGCTCTTGCAGCTAAACTATGAATTTTACCAAAAAATGTCATAAACACAAATTATTCAAAATTTCCTCTACTTTAATTTATTATTTAACTATTTTGACGAAATTACAGAAATGGCGGCTCATTTGCAAAACCCTTGAAAAAGGCTTAGAATAAACTACCAGTTCCTTTGGACCCTTGTGAACCAAAAGCTTTTCAGCTCAGGTCAGTTAGGTCATGAAACTTCTAAATATGAACTTTCGTTCCGATACCTTCAGTAGTTTCTCCGGAATCGTCTCCACAAAAATCGTTTACACACACACACACACACACACACACACACACACACGCACACGCACACGCACACGCACACGCACACGCACACGCACACGCACACGCACCCGCACCCGCACCCGCACCCGCACCCGCACACGCACACGCCCACGCCCACGCCCACGCCCACGCCCACGCCACGCCCACGCCCACGCCCACGCCCACGCCCACGCCCACGCCCACGCGCACGCGCACGCGCACGCGCACGCGCACGCGCACACGCACACGCACACGCACACGCACACGCACACGCACACGCACACGCCCACGCGCACGCGCACGCGCACGCGCACGCGCACGCGCACGCGCACGCGCACGCGCACGCGCACGCGCACGCGCACACGCACACGCACACGCACACGCACACGCACACACACCCGCACACCCGCACACCCGCACACCCGCACACCCGCACACCCGCGCACCCGCGCACACGCGCACACGCGCACGCGCACGCGCACGCGCACCCGCACACGCACCCGCGCACGCGCACGCGCACGCGCACGCGCACGCGCACGCGCACGCGCACGCGCACACACGCCCGCACACCCGCACACCCGCACACCCGCACACACGCACACACGCACACACGCACACACGCACACACGCACACACGCACACACGCACACACGCACACACGCACACACGCACACACGCACACACGCACACACGCACACACGCACACACGCACACACGCACACACGCACACACGCACACACGCACACACGCACACACGCACACACGCACACACGCACACACGCACACACGCACACACGCACACACGCACACACGCACACACGCACACAC